>JAMPIV010004995.1:412500-1012500 GCA_024509875.1 Oreohelix idahoensis
ATGAGAAGTTGGTAGGAAGTTTGGGAAGAGGGGGGGAGAAGAGGAGGAAGAGAAGATGAAGGAGAAGAAGTTGGGGAAGTTAGAAGATGAAGAAAAATGGGAAGAAGGGGGGATAAGGGAAGGAGGGGAGAGGGAAGCAAAGATGGGGAGGAGACTGTAGAAGAAGTGAAGAAGAATGAAGATATAAGAACTGTAGAAAGAATAGAAGGAGAAGGAGAAGAAGGAAGAAAGAGGAGAGAAGAGGAAGTTAAGAAGAAGGAAGAATTAAGGGGGATGAAGGGTTTTGGAAGAAGGAAGATAGAGAAGAAGGGAAGAAGAAGCGGTAGAAGAAGAGGGATGAAGAAGAAGAAGAAGAAGAAAAAGAAGAAGAAGGGAAGAAGAGAATACCTTTGGAATGAAGAAGAAGAAGAAGGAATAAGAAGAAGAAGAAGAAGAAGAAGAAGAAGAAGAAGAAGAAGAAGAAGAAGAAGAAGAAGAAGAAGAAGAAGTTGGAAGAAGAAGAAGAACGGAAGGGGTAGATGAGAAGTGGAAGAAGAAGTAGAAGAAGAAGATGAAGAAGATGAAGAAGAAGAAGAAAAGAAGAGAATTGGAAGAAGAAGAAGAAGAAGAAGAAGAAGAAGAAGAAGGTAGAAGAAGAAGAAGAAGAAGAAGAACGAGTTTGAAGGAAGAAGGGGGAAGAAGAAGAAAAGAAGCGGAAGAAGAAGAAGAAGAGAAGAAGAAGAAGGAAGAAGATGAAGAAGTGAAGTAATGGGGAAGAAGAAGGAAAAGAAGAAGAAGAAGAAGAAGTTTCGGGGAAGAAAAGAAGAAAGAAAGAAAACTTTTAAAGGGAAAGAAGAAGAAGGCGAAGGGGGAAGAAGGGGGAAGAAGGGGAGGGAAGAAGAAGAAGAAGAAGAATGGGAAGAAGAAGAAGAAGAAGAAGAAGAAGAAGAAGAAGAAGAAGAAGAAGAAGAAGAAGAAGAAGAAGAAGAAGAAGAAGAAGAAGAAGAAGAAGAAGAAGAAGAAGAAGAAGAAGGAAGAAGAAGAAGAAGAAGAAGAAGAAGAAGAAGAAGAAGAAGAAGAAGAAGAAGAAGAAGAAGAAGAAGAAGAAGAAGAAAAGGAAGAAGAAGAAGAAGAAGAAAAGGAAGAAGAAGAAAAGAAGAAAAGGAAGAAGAAGAAGAAGAAGAAGAAGAAGAAGAAGAAGAAGAAGAAGAAGAAGAAGAAGAAGAAGAAGAAGAAGAAGAAGAAGAAGAAGAAAAAGAAGGAAGAAGAAGAAGAAGAAGAAGAAGAAGAAGAAGAAGAAGAAGAAGAAGAAGAAGAAGAAGAAGAAGAAGAAGAAGAAGAAGAAGAAGGAAGAAGGAAGAAGAAGAAGAAGAAGAAGAAGAAGAAGAAGAAGAAGAAGAAGAAGAAGAAGAAGAAGAAGAAGAAGAAGAAGAAGAAGAAGAAGAAGAAGAAGAAGAAGAAGAAGAAGAAGAAGAAGAAGAAGAAGAAGAAGAAGAAGAAGAAGAAGAAGAAGAAGAAGAAGAAGAAGAAGAAAAGTGTTACAGACATATTCTCAGAATATCTTGGACCTAGAAGAAGAAAACTATAGACATCCTACACGACCTGAACATGGAGGAAAACTGGCTCATAAACAATATCATGTCGCGGAAACTGAAATACTTTGGCCAAATTAAACGTCATAGTGGTTTAGAAAGAGCCATGATGGAGGGTATGGTACCTGGAAGGCGAGGCAGGGGCCGACAAAGACGACGGTGGACACAGCACATTGAAGGCACCTTGAATACGACAATGGAGGAGGCGGGAAGTCTGGCTAGAGATGAGAGTCTTTCAGGCGGGCTGTGATGAGAGCGACGTTCTGCAAAGGACATGCTACATGATGATGATGTATAATCAAGGGTTGAACGGGATACTTTGTCTTAAAAAAAAATAAAATAAAAAGGTATATAAACAAAAGAATGACAATAAATAAAAAGCAGCTAGTTTAAGATTAAACTAATTGGAGAAGCACAATGAAGAATTTTCATTCACTGGGGACAAAGAGGATTAAATCAGTCTTAGCATTGTTAATGAACGTGGGTCTACTTCTGTTTTGTTACATCGTGAAACAAACATAAAAACGGTTTGCATTTTCCTTATACTTGCATTCTGTATTTTTATACTCTTCGTGGTTCTACAAGATCTACTCCAAACATCAAATCACCCATAACAATTATCCTACAACATTAAGTTTATCATTTCTTTGATCTTACGTGAGGTATTTCAAGAATCCAATGGAAAATTACCTCAGACAGATTCTAACTAATGTTGTGAGAGAGGCAGTATGAAGAATATAAAGAGGACCACATATCTATAAATATACTGTGATAATTTCTCATACATTGATAGAATGATGCAGAAAAAAAAGATCAATAAAATTATTTACCTTATCCATTGGCTCAATGTCAATCTCTATCTGTTTAAAAAAAGGAAAAGGTGGGGGGGGGTGGCGGGGGGGGTTGGGGGGGGGGAGGGGGGGGGAGGGGGGGGGGGGGTGGGGTGGGCGAGGCAAGAAGGAGGACATCCCTTAATATGCTTCAGTGAAGATACATACATGTTTAAAGAGACAGTAATAATTATTATAGAATATCATTTATGTAACGGACAAATGACATTCTATTCATTACAATTAATACCCTTTAGCTCCCCAATGAGCGTAGACCTTCAACAAAGACACATCTCCTATTGGCTCTTCAATCAGGGCAAGGTATTTCCATGTCTTCCTATCATTTTCATGTCCGTCTCCAGTTCTCTTCTCCCTGTGTTCTTCAATATGACTCTACTTATCTTAACCTGGGGATTCCAGAACAAGGACTACCTTGTGATGCTATCAACGGATGTCCTCAATGTGTGTTCAATCCATTATTAGCATCTTCTCTTGTTCCGATGGTACTTTTCTGGTTCTTGTTAGCGTTTCCTATTTGATGGTCATACCCTTTTATTTCTTTTATTTAAGCCAAGCACCCATTTGTAAAAAATCTAACTTTGGATTGTTTTGTTGTTCTATTATTAAGATTTTACGAATGGTACGTAGTGTGGATGCACAAGTGTAGTATCAAGAATCAACTCTTTCCTAATGAATCTCAAGTCTCTTAGTACAAGTATCAAGTAGAGTCGCAAGTCCCTAACTGTCGCGGGTCGCCTCCCCTTTGCTCTGCAGTTGTGGTCCAACAGTGGCCAAAACTCAAGAGTAACTGATGTGGGTCTTCAAAGGTGTCTACTTTCGCACAAGATTACTCTTGGCAGAGTTGTAGGTAGAAGGATAATGATGCTTCTACCTCAAGAGAATTTTCACAAGATATTTCAGATGTCAAGAACAATGCTGCAAGAGGCGGAGCAAATTTAACTTTAGTATCTGACCTGCCGCCTTCCGTAAAGATGGGTTATGCAATAATTAGCTGGTTCAAGCCCCGGGCTGAGTTAATTCAGCGAAATCTCTTATTATTATTTATTGGCTCTATAGATGTAAATATATATTAAAGAGTCTGATATATACGTACGCTCTCATAACTGCAATAATTGAATCAACTATGAATTTGTAAAATAACACGTAACAATTTTAATAATCAATTATTCTTTAACAGTTTAAAATAAATATGACTACCAATTACTACCAACTGGCCTCGTATTACGAACCCAACTTGGGATGTACAATCTCCTGGCACAGATGAATGGACACAGCAACTTATATTAGATGTTTTTTACACTTGGTCTGGGGTAAATTTAGAATCCCTTTTATGACGGGTGCTTTGATTCCTAGGTATACAGTCTTGGTTTTTAAAAATGCGGGTTTTCTTTTAAGTTTCAAAGATATACAAATACTTCGGTCCTGTCCTATTTAATTTGGAATTCTGTCCGATTCTTCTCTGGCTCCTGGAGTTGCTCTTTTGACGTTATAATGCAGTCTGTCTTAGTCTCAGAATTAACTCGGTTATATTCTCATTTCTTCTTCCAAGCTTCCACGTGTGGTTTCCGACAAACTTGCCAATCAGAGCTATTGTTATTTTCCTGCTCTCGATTGAACCAATCCTGCTCTTAGAAGTAGGGGGTCGGGATGTTAATTTTTATTCTTCTCCGTGTATTTAAAATTATCACGTTAAAATGTAAACCCATGACCCATCTTTCAAATATGACATGATTACTTCCGTTGCTATTAAACAGACTTGCCAACACATCTGTGATCTCATCCCTAATGATTACCTTGCTCATAATGTCTCTTCAGACATATTTTATTTTATATATATATATATATATATATATATATATATATATATATATATATATATATATATATATATATATATATATATATATATATATATATATATATATATATATATATATATATATATATATTTTTTTTTTTTCGTACGCCCGCTAATACTCGAGGCAAAATCTCAGGTTATTTTTAATGTCTAACCTGGCATTGATTTTACGTGAGTATCCCTTTTCTTGTACAGAGACAGGTGTCCCTCGCCATTCAGGCAAATACTCGCCGATTTCGGAGGTACCCACTAGAGCTAGGTCGGCTCAGGAGCCGCCAATCCCCTGTCGACGACACTCCTTCAAATGTCCTCGCCAGGTCTCGAGTTAATCCAGTCCAAATCCCGGTCGACGAAAAATCCTCAAATGCCGTCGCCCGGGTTTGATCCTGAATCACCCGGTCGCCAGAGCGGTGTTGTAACCACTACGCTAGCGCGGCTCCATATATATCTATACATAGAGTGGTAGCATTTTTCCCACAAATGTTTCTTGTATTTTTTCGCAGACCTGATATCCAGCGGACGACCAGCGGTCTTTTCTTTTTCTTTTTCCATTTCGATGGTTAAGTGTGTACTTGCCGAAGATACTGTATGACTATAAATTATACTACTGGACTTACAAAATCCAGGATATTATTTTTATCAGCCAACAGTGGCGTATACCTGAAACATTATTATTATTTTCCCCAACACCTGTCAGTTGTAATCCAAGTGGAGTACTAATACATACACTGTGCAGGACTGTCACTCTGACAAAGAGTCGGCCGATAGAAAATCCATCATCATCATTTATAACATTTGTAGCAACCGGATTTTTTCAGATTTTCTAGAAGTGTTCCACTCTCTTAAAACGGTAAACACCAAGGATTCTCACACTATTCAATATTTGTAAAAGTAAAAAAAGGTAAAGGAACCCGTTACACGCCCATTGAGGCATATTGGGAATATGGTGTTAAGCCCATATTATCTTGACCGTCGGCACACTAAGGGTGATGTGGTCGGCATCACGCCGGCCGCTTTAACCTTCCCAGAGTTGCTCTGGTGCCCATTTTGGGCTGGGTCGACCCAGGAGCCGTTTGTGGCCTAAAAAACTCCCACCTCATCTGGGGATCGAACCATAGACCACTGCGCTAGGAAGCCAGTGCACTAACCACTATGCTACCGCGGCTCATTCAATATTTGTAGAAACCCTATATATCCAGATAGAAGTTCCAGACCAAGCCCGTTTTTCCCCGCCCACCCTCAACACTGCAAGAGTTGTCGCAACGGAAATATTTAGTTGTAGTTCCTGTGTCTATACTCACATTCCCATGTGCACCCATCGGAGGAACGGTGCTAGTTTTTTTAGAACAGTGAAGACACCCCTTTGTGACTTATATCGTCACCAGGATTCATCGTGGAAGTAAACTTATTCGGCGTTCACCTCATTAGTTTTTTTTTTTTGGGATGAACTGGGGCCAATTTGTATCCCCGACAGCTGGGGTGATACATTATTCAACAGTAAAAATAGGGATTATGTTCTTGGAATAAATTTACCAAGGGATACCACAGACCCAATGAAAGAATACAAAATAGTTAAGAGTGTGAGAGGTGGCCACTTGAAAATCGTGTGTTGATTTTATTGTTGCTGGAAATTATGTATTAACTTTTGGTTTGAGTTTGTTTACTTTACTTGATCTTATATTGTACCTATATTGTTATTCTGTAAACCTAGTGCTAACCTTCAACCTTCGAGATATTATCTTCTTTGGGTTATTTTCCTTTATACGGTGAAGGCGCACCATTCTTCTTTACTTCCTCTATTTGTAAATGATTTTTTTTTATATCCTTGGGTAACTTGATGTTGTAAACAGTTTAGTGATAATAAACAACAAGAAAAATTTACTTTGTGTGTTGGTCAGACCCATACCCATTTACCCTTAGTTTTTCACGATTGTGTGTCCTGTTGTCACATATTGTTGTGTATGTGTAGAGCAACCTGTTCTTATTTTAAATAGGGAGGCAAAGACTGTCTTATAACAAAGCACAGTTGTACGGATAGGCTGGATGAGAGAAACCTACTCACTCCAGAGACACACTTTTTCCCTCAACCTACCACATGTGAAATCTATTTTCTATACATTTCTCGTGTATCAGTCAACCTTTACTCTTTACCTAGACTGGGCCCAATGAACCAATTAACCTACCGTACGACAAATGACATGATACATGGTAAGTCTGAATGCAATACATCTTTCCATTCTACTTTCCCTTTAGCCCTTCTGAGAGCACTATTCAGTTTCATCAATATCATTTTCCTTTGGGCTCCTTACAGAGCATGAAGCCATCACAGTAGCTGGTCCTCATGCAGGAAACCTGCACCAAGCATTCACATGCTCTTGTAGTGGTGATTTCTGTGGTAATTTCTTTTACATGATGAGGTTGCCACCACCCAGCACAACCTTTAAATTATTCGACATATACCAACCCGCCTGAGGGTGCAGTTGTCATATTGTTTTCTTGTCTTGTCAGAGACCCCTGAAACTACACGGGGCTATTCACAGTTTAGTGATTTATATTCTCTTATATTGCCAACCAATTTTTTTTTCTCATTTTTTAAAAATTTATTTTTTATGTTTACGTCTCTTGCTCTCAATTTCTCTTCTAGGAAGAAATTTCTAACCTTTATTGTCTAATTAGCATGTCAATATAAGCTATTTGTTTTTCCTGTACTTTTTCATTACCGAATTGAGTATTTCCTTTTCAGCAATTGATCTTTTTAAAACATTTCTTCCTCATATGTTCTCATATGTTGCTCCCTGTCCGTGATTTTCCTTTGCATTCTCCTGTAAACCCATGCCACCAGTGTTGCCACCCTGAACTTAACACACACAAAAAAACTTAAAAAACACCTAGAAGTACCTAGATTTACAATTTTGGTCTACTTTTGGATGACCTGGGCTACTTTAAGCAGGTTTTTGAGCTATTTTTGGGCTTCTTTGTGCGAAAAACCGAAAGTTGATCTAGGTGGTGTTCTTTAACTAATGAAGGAAAATGACACCTAGACGGGAGCACACACAAAATCTAGATCTAGGTGAATCCACCTAGGGATGGCAACGCTGCAAGCCATGAAGGCGTGTTATCATTTAATGTTAGTATTTTTTTTAATAAATAAAATTTTGCCTCGTTGTGTTGAGGCGCGTCCCGTTCAACCTAGTCGGTTATATTAGGGCGCATGTCCAATGTGATGGACGAACTCAGCTGACTCTGAATTATTGAGATGATAGGGTATATCCCTCATATAACATTAGTTCCAAAGGTTGTTATTGCCGGGAGTTGTAGTGAGGATAAGCTCTCACTGCAGATAAAATACTTCTATGGCACGCGCCTCAAACAGCCTCTGACAACCAAGTCCAGCTCCCGGCCTTCACGTGTGGCTCAATTTGAGCCCGGCGGAACTGTTTCCACTGACGGGAGAAGGGGCAAAGGCGAGCAACTGGCGCCTTAAAACCAGCAGCTTCGGGCAGATAGGGCTCGTGATCCTTGGTTGGTAGCTTATCTAAGAGAAGGAACTCTGAATTCAAACCACCACTGCCTTGCGGGAATATCCATTTATGGAATTGGCTTCGGGAGTAAACCCTGAGGATAATTCCGGAGTCGGAGTCCCTAAGGCAGTCTAATGTCGATTCGACATTATTCTGGCAACTCCTGCGACATGGCTGGTACCAAACTGTATCGGCTACTGCCGTTCCTTTGGATCTACCGGCTGTGTGGAGAGGGGGAACATGCTGCATGGGCAACAGCTTGATCTCCATATAACTGTGCCCAAGCTCGCGCCCTGGAGAGGACACTCCAGCTTCACCCTATAGGTGTCGGCAAAACAAGGGAAGTAGCAGTTACCGGTTATAAGCATTTTGCCCAATTGGCGTAGGGCATGGCGCCAGGGGCTACTTCCGACAGTGGGAGAGGTTCTAGGATCTCACTGGACAGCTACCGCCCGCTTCAAGCTGGGCAGCCCCCAGTCAATAAGGTGTTGTCCCGCCACTGTCTGCTTTCCCCATTGGGTGCATGGGGATTAGGGTCAAACCCGAACTGTGGACAGAAAATTTTGCACCAAGCAATTATCGAAAAAATAGAAATAAGCAAACTCTCAGATTGGGATGCTGGAACGTCCGGACTATGTTGACTGGACTATCCGAAAACCTACAGGATGTAAACGATGTAAGGAAGACAGCCATAATTAATGATGAGCTTAAACGACTTCAGGGGGATATAGCTGCACTTCAGGAAACGCGCCTGGCGGGCTCTGGAACGGTGAGCGAGAAGGACTACACATTTTATTGGCAAGGGAAAGATCTTAATAAAGCTAGAGAACACGGAGTAGGTTTTGCGGTCAAAAAATCGCTAACTAAAATGGTTGAACCAGGCGAGAATGGATCAGAACGCCTGTTAACGCTCCGCCTGCAAACTAGCACAGGTCCCATCACCCTTGTCAGTGTGTATGCTCCTACTCTGTACTCTGCCTCAGAAGCTAAAGATGAGTTCTACGAGAATCTAACAGCAATTATCAAAAGCATACCTAGGCAAGAACAGCTTGTTCTCCTTGGTGACTTTAATGCTAGAGTGGGTGCCGATAATGTTTCATGGCCTTCATGTCTGGGCAGGTTTGGTATTGGCAAGATGAATGAAAATGGACAACGGCTCTTAGAGTTGTGCGTCCACCATGACCTCTGCGTGACCAACACCTACTTTCAGACAAAAACCCCAGCATAAGGTGTCATGGAGACACCCACGATCCAAGCACTGGCACCAACTTGACCTGATTCTCGTCAGAAGGCCACTCCTCAGGTCTGTGCTGTGGAACTGACGACAAGAACCAGACAAGTGCCAGTGAGACAAGAGATGAGAAGAAGACGATGGCGATGGATAGGACACACATAGGTAGACCAAGAAGTACATGGAGAAGAGAGCTGGAAGAGGTGAAAATTATGATGAGAAAGTGGAAAACACTTGAGATGATGGCACGTCACAGAAAGCTTGTGTTTGTTGAAGGCCTATGCTCCTTTGGGAATGAATGAATGAACTTTGTGGTAAAGTCATTGAGCCCCAGGCGTAATTCGTTGAATAGGTTGACTGCATGCAGGAAGCTCTAACTGTGGACGCAGCGTTAGGCAGGGGAAGCTGAGAAGTGTCTCTTTGCAGGACGTGACAAATCCTTGGGAGAGCCCAGAATCAAAGTACTGTATTTTACCTCTACATAGTTGGAGCCCCCTTGGATGGCAGGAAATGCACGGCATGCCATAGACTTCTTACTCTTAGTTAGGGACCAGATGTGACGATCCTTTAAATGCAAGCCATGATGGAGGAACTAGAGCTCATGACTTCAACTCAACACGTTTCGGAAAAGCAGACAATCCACAGGAAAAGCCTAGATCTACAGTGCACATATTATGAACTTGGTAAAGACTGAAGGAGGAAAATTCGCAGCTCTCAACTTTTTGGAGGATGATATCAACTCAATCACAGAGAACATGAAAGACGTGCTCATTGAATCAGCAACAGAAATACTTGGTAAAAGAAAGAAAATAAACAAACCATGGGTTACAGATGACATTCTGAAGTTATGTGATACACGGCGGGAAATGAAAAAGGATAAGAAAGAGGTTCCTGAAGCAGCATGGCAATACAGTATGGTGAAAAAAAATATTAGAAAGAAAATGAAACAGGCCAAAGAAAAATGGGTAGCTGATCAATGTGAGTCCATTAATACGGGGCTAATAAAAGGTATGCCTTCACACTAGGTCAGATGGCCGTCTGTTTAATCTTTCAAGGCTGAAGGCAAAAACAAAAATCAGAAGGGTCACTATAAGAGACTTGTTGTTCTCTGATGATGCTGCAGTCGTCACTCAAAGCCAACAGGAGCTTCAGAGCTTGATGAATCGCTTCACTAAAGCATGCAAGGACTTTGGCCTCACAATAAGTCTAAAGAAAACGAATGTGCTGAGTCAGGATGTGGGTGCTGCACCCGTTATCACTATCGATAACTATGGATTGGCAGTGGTGCACCACTTCACATACCTAGGGTCTACCATCAATGACAAACTCTCACTGGATACAGAAATCGACAGCCGCATTGGCAAAGCTGCAGCTACCTTTGCCCGCCTCACATCGCGTGTTTGGGGAAACTCTAAACTCACAATGAAGACCAAAGCTGCGGTATATAATGCCTGCGTCACCAGCACACTCCTATATGGCAGCGAGACCTGGACGACCTATGCTAAGCAAGAAAGAAGGCTCAATACCTTCCATTTGCGGTGTCTACGCCGCATCCTCGGCATCTCGTGGAAAGATAAAGTGACAAATGTCGTGGTGTTGTCACGTGCTGGCCTTAAAAGTATGTATACGCTTCTTAGACAGCGCAGACTTCGCTGGCTTGGCCATGTTCGCCGCATGGAAGATGGTCGCATCCCAAAAGATATCTTCTACGGACAATTAGCAGATGGCAAGAGAACAGTTGGGCGACCACAGCTGAGGTTCAAAGATGTGTGCAAGAGAGATATGAGGGCACTGGACATGGATCCAGCAACATGGGAGGATGAAGCTGCCGATCGCACTAAGTGGCGATGCTATTTACGGCGCCACCTCAGATTGGGCGAAGAGAAACTCACACAAGAAGCAGAGGTGAGGAGAAAACATCGAAAGGAGCACCAGGAAAATAAGCAGCTGAGGGCTGTCACCTCAGGGGCGCATTCCCATAGTCAGCTATGACTGAAGGGGCTATTATTATTATTAATAAAAGGTAACAGCAAGGCAGCTTTTGACACACTAAGAAGACTATCAAAACCCCAACAGCCCAGGGTAACTGTCATAGAAGATAGCAATGGGGCTCTTCTCAATGAAAAAACAGCTGTAATGAGAAGGTGGACAGAATATTGTAAAGAATTATATAACTGTAAACTTGACACTGACTTAGGCATATTAAACAACATTAAATGCGAAAACAGGGAACTCGGAAATGCAGCAATACTACGGGAAGAAGTGGAAGAGGCTATATGTTCGATGAAAGGAGGGAAGTCACCGGGTGTGGATAATATACCAGCAGAGCTCTTGAAATATGGAGGACCAGATATAGTAAAAATCATGACAACAATTTGCCAGAAGATATGGAGTACAAAAAAATGGCCAAAAGAATGGACGCAGTCATTAGTAATACCGCTTCCAAAGAAAGGAAATCTAAAAATGTGCAAGAACTACAGAACCATTAGCCTTATTAGTCATCCAAGTAAAGTGATGTTGAGGATACTTTTGAACAGAATAAAACAGAAATCAGAAGAAATCTTGTCAGAGGAACAGGCTGGCTTTAGACCAAAAAGAAGTACCTCAGAACAAATCTTCAATATTAGATTACTGATCGAAAAACATCTCCAGCATCAACATGATTTATACCTGTAAAGTTTCTTTTCTTCTTTCCACTCTAATGAAGTGTCAGTCTGTATGCTCTGTAAGGAAGAGTGGTGTGTTGTTGAGATCAGGCATGCTCCAGTCTACCCAGCTGTAAATGGGTAACTCACCCTAGTCCTGAGTTAGGGAAGGCAAAGGCTCCAGGGGAAGCAGGCCCTAAACTTGGTCACTCCAACCGACGCAGGATGGTGTATGTATGAAGTAGAAGTGTAGAGTGTGATTACCGCGAATGGTGTACTGTTCGTGTGCTGACCAATATAACCACTCATACACTTGTGTCTACAAGGCACCAATGCAGACTGCTGGAATCTTTGTTTACTCAATTTATTCAGACGTACACACTGGGACATACGAGTACATCATGGTATGTTGACATATCAACTTGTAGGTATACATAGCAGATCTGAAGTCATGACACATTCAGAAATAATGGGCAGTACATCAAAAGTTCAATGTCATGATATATTATGGCCGCATTCCCCTATCTGACTAAACGCGTCAGTGAAGGCAGATCGGTAAATAACTAAGGTTACTTGACGTCCATAGTTTGTAGCATATATTATGAAACCACGAAAGAGGGGGTTTCTAGCGAGATTGAGATCTCCCTGTCACTGTCCGATAATAGGATAAATAATCTGTTCTCTTGGCAGTGATCAAAACATATGATGACCGAAATCTAACATGGCTGCCTCCCTGAGTTGTCGTTCACTCATTCATAGGAAGGAGAATATAAGCCAGAGTTAATTTATAATGTGCATATAAATAATTTCATAAAGTTTTTCCATACAGCTCTACAGTAATCACGTTACTTCATGTAGACATAACTGCTATAGGAAAGTCTGTCATCTTTGTCGATACAAAACACGACCCTAGCGATACGAAGCACAATGTTCCATCTAGGTCGAATCGACAGGAGATCATCAAAATAGGGTCTGGCATACCTGGAGTCTGAATCACACATATGAGGAGGATCTCTGACAAATAGACTCTTGCAGAGACATAAACTTCTCCTGGAAAAGCATCTACGAATCACTGTTAAACCTTAAACAGTGCCAGCCCTGGAAAACCACTCAGCCATTCTTGGCGACATTATCGGAACTCATCACGACTTGTCAAGACAACTCATACTTCGGCTAGACCGGAATAATAAGAATCTAGTCCCGCCTACCCATCCAAAATATACAATATAGGACTGATTCTACTTGTACTAATAATATGTAATACATATGAATTCAGGCCATAAACATAATAAGCAAATTAATATATTTTCTGGCCCTAAAAAATAAGTACAAACGTAAGCGCAATATCCTTGCGCTGGATCAATTTCCAGAACGATTACTCCTATAATCAAAAGTGTGAATCAAACATGGATTCTCTCGCTTTTACCATAGACAGCATTTTCATACACAAATGAATGAATGTCTATATTTTTCCCATATTAAATAGCCATATCGATTTTTGTAATATGTGCGTCAAAATATGCACGCAACAGATTACCACACCCCTCGGGAAAAAAAAAAATGGTACTTTTTTTTTTTGAAATACATCTAGGAGCAACATACAATAGGCTCACAACGCACCAATACAATGCGCAGATGATAAGCATAAGTTTTATGACCTTAGAGAAAGTACTTCTCTAAGTATTAATATTTCCAGAGAGGTGTCACCAACGCATACTACAATATTAGCAATGACCCAATTCCACATTAGTTTATACATAAATTTCATCTAAGATATCTTAACATCATGATCATCAAAGACGAAAAACATTGAAAGATCAGCGGTCAATAAATATCAATGAACCGCTAAGTAGTGTTACAATCAATATATGATATATTACATATGTGTACACATTTCAACATAGAAACAACTGTATCAAAGTTGTATAACAGTTATGAATCATGTGGGCATCTAGACAAAATATCTGCCATCACATTTTCTGACCCACGGATAGCTCGCACCGAAAAATGAAATGGCTGTAGAGCAATCGCGTATCGCGTTGATCTCGCGCTCTTCAGATTTTTACTCTGAATAGCCGTAAGAGCTTTCTGGTCAGTTTCCACAATGAAATGCGCGCCCAGAAGAAATCTTTGCAGTTTAAGGATTGACCAAACCATAGCCAATAATTCACGGTCTAGGACCGAGTAATTCTTCTCTGCGGCATTTAATTTCCGAGAAATATACATCACAGGATGCAGAGTTCCAGAGTACTCTTGCATTAGTGCAGCTCCAATCCCGGTGGATGAAGCGTCACTACGAAGAATAAATGTCTTATCCTTAGAAGGCAATACTAGGATAGGTGAAGTAGAAAACATAGTTTTAACCTTATCCAAAGAGGATTGACATTCTTGAGTCCAATGGACTACATTAGGAGACCCTTTCTTTAGCAAGGAAGAAAGAGGTGACATAATGGAGGACAGATTCGGGATGAATCGTCCATAAAATTGTATTAGACCTAAGAGACTTCGTACTTGCTTTTTAGTCTTAGGAATAGAAATGTTAAGTATCTTACTTGTATTATGGTCTTCTGTTTTTAGGAACCCATGACCAACACGGTGTCCTAAGAAAGATATTTCGCTAAAACCAATACATGCTTTCGATGGTTTCGCTGTCAGGTTATCCTCGCGTAAGATAGACAATAGTTCATTTATACCATTATAGTGATCGTTCCAAGTATCACTGAAAAGACAGATGTCATCAAGATACGCAATGACATCTGAGCGATGAGATAGGATTCGACGCATCATGCGTACAAATGTTGCAGGGGTGTTCATAAGACCGAAAGGCATGAAATTCCATTGGCATAGACCCCTAGGCGTCGAAAAAGCAGTAAACGGTTTGGCGTGTTCGGATAGTGGAACTTGCCAATATCCCTTAGACAAATCGAGTTTAGTAAAGAAGTGAGAATTCGATAGTCTCGTAAGTAGCTCTTCTAGTAAAGGCATAGGTTCAGCATCGAATTTAGTTACTTGATTCAATTTGCGATAATCCACGCAAAGACGTATGTTATTGTCTTTTTTTCGTACTATAACCATCGGCGAAGAATATGCTGATGTGGATGGTTCAATAATTTTTAACTCTATCATCTCATCTAACTCTTTCTCTACCTGTGCTTGAAAATGTATCGGGATAGGATACGGTCTGACTCTTATAGGACTATGGTCAGTAAGAATAATGTCATGTTGAATGACATCAGTTTGACCAGGAATGTCAGTAAGGACATCCTGAAATTGTTCTAACAAAGTAGAAACTTGTTTCTGCTCTCCTGGAGATAATTCTGGAGAAATTGCAACATCTTTCCATGATTCATTAGAGTGAAGAGGAATCATTGGAAAAGGTAAATTTACATCCGAGAAACTCGTTTCCTCATCCTGTATTACTGACAGAGATGAGTACTGTCCATGTTGGACTGGAAAATCGTCCGTTGCCTGGAAAACAGGTTGTAAATAATCAGGACGTTCATGGAATTCCGTGAGCATGTTGATGTGGAAGGTTTTACGCTTCCCGTCAATATCGACGATATAGTCAACATCGGAAACTTTTGATATTATATCGTACGGACCTTTCCAAGAAATGAGAAGTCTATTTTCCCTACCAGGTAGCAAGACAAATGCTTTGTCACCTGGACAAAGTTGTCGCAAACATCTCTTTTTATTGGCAAATTCCCTTGCCTTCTGTTTCGCAAATTCAGAAGAAGCAATTGCCAATTTGCATGCTTCAATAATCTTGTGTCTAAGTGCGATGACATATTCATAAGAGGATTTTGTGTCATCGACAATATTATCAGCAGTTATAAGATCATGAAGTAAGGACATAGGACCTCGCGGTTTCGCGCCAAAGACAAGTTCAAAGGGAGAAAATCCTGTATGTTCGTTGGCGACCTCTCTATATGCAAAGAGAGCCGCGGGTAAAACCCTATCCCAATCCTGAGGATGATCTTCTGTTATCTTACCTAGTAGGTTTTTCAGAGTTCTATTCAAACGTTCCACCATCCCATTGGACATAGGATGATAAATACTACTCAGCGATCTCTCTATCTTCAGAGTCGACATTACTTGAGACATGGTATCCGATATGAGTTGGGTACCATGGTCGGATAATATTTCTGCTGGAAACCCCAGACGAGAAAATATTAACCAAAGAGCATCTGCGACATCAGCAGTAGTTATGCTCTTTAGAGGAACAGCCTCCGGCCAACGTGTGCACATATCAACACACGTCAAAATAAATTGGTGTCCTCTAGCAGACTTTATCTTAAATGGACCAATGATGTCTATCGCCATTTTTTGAAATGGCCGAATGGGAATGTCTGCAGCCTGAATAGGTGCATCATGGCGTGGACCTCTGGATTTAATCTCTTGACATACTTTACAAGATCGACAATAGATTCGTATGTCCTTATTCACAGCAGGCCAAAAGAAAGATTGAAGAACTCTAACTTTAGTACGGGAAAAACCCATATGTCCAGCACACTGCGAATCATGAGCGTGCTGTAAGATTTTAACTCTCATATTTTTAGGCACAAGGATTTGAGAATGAATGGACTTAGCGGAGTCTTGTACCATACATACAAGTACGCCATTCTTCATCGTAATCCAAGATTTACGATTTGTATCCTTATTCGGATCACCTTTTGTTGCCAGAGTAAAGAATTTCTTTAGAGTAGGATCATGTTCCTGCTGTTTGATAAAGGAATCGTGGGAAATCTCCAAGGGATCATCTTGGATCTGCGCATCATTATCTTCAGAATGTGAAGATTGTGGCATATTAAGAGCTTGAGCCCTAGTGATTACTGCATTAGCAGATTGCATATTAACATTTTCCCAATTAGAAATTTGCTGTGGAGTGCATTCTTTCACTCCATGAATGCGACCGATGATAAGATCAGCGATCGGATTCGGCAAGAGACATGCTTGCACCTCTCCTGTAAAGAAAGGCGTAGCAATATTGATAATGGCAGTGGAGTACTTCTCCAATGTGCCACCAAATGTTACACATTTGACTATATTGCCTGTAGCTCGAGAAGGATTTACGAGTGATTGCCTCACTCCAATGGTAGTGCACCCCGAATCGAAAAGAATTGATACCGGAGTACCATCTATTAGGCCCCTATTAAAGACAAGAGCACCCCTTACATTATGCGCAATTGACGCATGGAGAGCGGGAAGCGGGTGACCGCAGCTTAAAGTAGACACTGTGGTTGGATCGAATAATGTTTTGCATTGCGAACACTCAGATGCTCTAGCAAAATCGAAAGCGGAATTTGCTACACTATTGGAGTCTTTTTTATCATTATTCTGATTATCCGTGTCGTGGAACTCCTGTTGTGCAGAGTTAGCCTGGTAATAAGATTTACCATGTCTTTTGTGTTGTGATCTACCTCGGTTATAATTGTCTCTATAATTATTATTGCCTCTGTTATAACCCCTATTTGGGTTTGAATCATAATATTCATGATCATAATCATCACGCTCGTTATATTGAGTATCCCTGTAATATTGTTTCTGTTGTCTCCATGAAGCACTTGGGTAGTTCCTATAGCTACTCCCTTTTCGAGAATTTCTAACATTATGGGCACCTCTCGCGTGTCGAGGACTATCAGCCCGATTCCAGTTCTTCGAAGAAGAACCCTGATTTGAGTGGTTATCTTGGTTTTGATACTTATTCCAATTAACCTTTTTATCAAATTTATTTTTAGCTCCTTGGAATTTGTGTGAGTAATTCTGATTATATTCTGTTGCCGAAGCAACTGGCATACTCTCTTTAATGTTAGAGTTACTAAGAATAATGTCAGGGTGTGCCGTGGCATACTGGTCACAATATTCTTCCATTTGCTTTATTGTACCAGGTTTACGCTCATGTAAGAACTCTAGGAATGATTTATTTACAGAAGACATGACCTTGTCTCTTAGCAATAAATCCGTAAGACCATCAAATGTTTTCTCTGTTTTGGATAATTCAATCCATCGTGAAAGTGTAATTCGTGCTTTTGAGATGAAATCTGAGAATTCTACACCTACCTCAGGTCTCATTGTTTTAAACAAAAGACGGTAACCTTCCTCAGACAGCTGATATCTCTTTATCAAAGCTGCCCTAACAGCATCATAATTATCTTTGTCGGCCTCTTCAACAAAATATAACTTACTTAGGGACTCCCCTTTTAGATTTTCAGACAACTGATTCACATACTGTGATTTGTCAACATTATGAGATCGACAAGCCCGTTCAAATCTAGAAAGCCAAAATGTTATGTCATCACTGGTAGGGTTAAACGCTGGTACCTTGACCTTGTACACAAAGGGTTTACCATTACCACCAGATGCCTGATTAACATTACTCATACATGTCAATTTTAATTTCTCTAATTCAAACTCATGTTCTCTTATTGCTTTTCTCTCTTCAGCTTCTCTATCTAATCTTCTCTGTTCTGCAGCAGCTTCTAATTTTTTCTGTTCTGCAGCAACTTCTAATTTTTTCTGCTCTGCATCAGCTTCTAATTTCTTCTGTTCTGCCTCAAATCTCCTTTCCTCCACTTGCATCTGCAATTTCTTTAGTTCAGCAGCAGTATCAGCTTCTTTTTTCTAATCTTTTTTCTTCAGCCAGAGCTTTTTTTTCTTCAGCAGCAGCTTCTCTTTCTAATCTTTTTTCTTCAGCCAGAGCTTTTTTTTCTTCTATTTGAAGTTTTCTCTCCTCAGCCGCAGCTTTTTTTTCCTCAGCAGCAGCTTTTCTTTCTTCAGCAGCAGCAGCAATTTTTTTCTCTTCTGCAGCTAATGCTTTGTCATATTGAGCAACAGCCCATTGTTCTAAGTCTTTTCCAGTCTTATCAAGAGATTTTCCTTGTGCAATGAAATAATCTAATGTAGACATATTGTCTTCTTAAATCAGAAACCTGAAAAAGTAAATAAATTACCCTCTTTCACATTAATGAGAGACAAGTCTATACCATAGACTTAGTCTTAGTCCAAACTTGTATGGTTTATAATAACCAATGATAACTTGAGTACCTATGGACACAATAACTGTATCTCAAATACTGTGGGAGACAAGCCTTACAAAGGTCTTGTATACCTCAATGTAATCAAAGATCACTTGAGTACCTGTGGAAAAAATATTTCCCTTTACCAATCACTTTGGGAGACAAGCCTTACAAAGGTCTTGTTCATTTTGTTTTATAACAATAACAATCATAAAGTACTGATCTGTACTATACTATCAGTGTATACCACTATACGTCATATGTCAACTAAAGACATTACAAAGGACAAACAAGAAAAGACAATATGAACACATTTGCAGAGATCAAATTAAATTAAATAGGAGAAATGAAAAAAATGATCACAGAAACCGTGATGATAACTGCAATAATAAAATGACAAGACAAATAACGCCACAGTGTATAAACATAAGGGTGTAAAAAACTGAAATGAAAGGAAAGATGAGACCTACAATTATACAAACAAATCAAACAAAACTAAGGAACACAAAATTATTACCAAAAACAACGAAGAAAAGAACACCTCATCACAACTAACAGAAATAGCAGCAAATTGTTGCTAACAAATTTCCAATTAAGAAAATGTGTACCTATAGAATACTAGTCCAGACCAATGTCACTCGGCATACCTTGTACTAGTCACACAGAACATAAACTAATTTAATACATAACAAATAACATGTAAGCATAAATAGCATATAGCATACTTACTTACTTAGTCGTTCCCCTTCTACCGTGAGGTGTAGAGGTTTGGAAGAGAGAGCGCCAGACCATTCTATCAGCTGTCTTCTTCCTGGCCTGGTTCCATTCTAGTCCTCGGTCCTTCAAAGATTGTCTAATGTTGTCCTCCCAGCGAACTCTGGGTCGTCCTGGAGGTCTGGATCCCTGGCTCTTTGTTTCCCATGCTTGTCGTGGTAGCCGATCTTCTCCCATTCTGCAGACATGGCCAAACCATCTTAGTTGGGACTGTTCTATTTGGGTCTGCAGCGGATGGGATTTCAGGCCTTGACGTATCGTCTGGTTGCGGACCATGTCTCTTCTTGTTACTTCAACCACTTTCCTCAGATACCTCATTTCTGAGGTTTGGATCTGGCTTTTGTGGGTTGTAGTCATTGCCCACGACTCGCATCCATATGTCAAAACTGGGACATAGGTGGAGCGGTATACAGCCATCTTCGTTTTCTTACCAACCTCTTTCTTGCTGAGGAATCCACGATTTATGGCCTGAAAAAGTCTCCCAGCCGCTGCTTTTCGAATGGCCAACTCTTCTTTGATACCTCCCTTTCGGTCTATAATAGCTCCGAGATATTTAAAGTGGTCGACCTGCTCCAGGACCTGTTCTCCCAACTTAATCTGATGTTTTCTTTCTTCTCGTGATATCACCATGGATTTTGTTTTAGAGCTGCTTATGACCATCCCTCTCTTCTCCAGCTCTTCCTTCCAGACTTGCAAGTTGGATTGGAGATGTGCCTCTGATTTAGCAATCAGGGCAACATCATCAGCAAATGCCAGCTCCGAAATATAGACCTGTCTCATCTTCCAGTACCCCACTGAATACTTTCTTGTTCTCTCCTTACATGCCTTGATGACATCGTCCATGAGGAGTATGAAAAGATAAGGTGACAGGATATCACCTTGTCTTACACCAGTGGTGGTCCTGAACTCTTCTGACTTATGGTTTGCTGTCCTCACATAATTTCTGCAAGACTTGTAGAAGCTCTGTATAGCATGAATCAGAGGTGCTGGAATATTCTTCCTTGCCAAACAGTCCCAAAGTTTGCTCCAGGGGACTCTGTCAAACGCCTTTTCCAGATCTATGAAACAAAGATGGATCTCACTCTTATACTCAAGGGCCTTTTCACTCAACTGTCTGAGTGTGAAGATTAGGTCTTGAGTACTTCGGTTTGCTCGGAATCCGCACTGGACCTCATCCAATTGTGGCTCAGCTAGGCGTCGGAGTCTCTGCTCTAGGATTCTAGAGTAGATTTTACCAGGGACACTGAGAAGGGATATGCCTCTATGGTTTCCACATTGTCGATTGTCACCCTTTTTGAAAATTGGTGTTATGATGGCAATCTCCCAATCCTTTGGTATGGTCTTGTTGCACCATGCTGCCTGTAGGACTTTAAGAGTAACAGGTCGCCTGATGCTCCCATGTACTTAACCATTTCTGGTGTTATACCATCATGCCCTGCTGCTTTGCCCATCTTGATTTTCTCTAGTGCTGCCCTCAGTTCTTCCATCTTTATGTCATCTTCACCATCATTGGTTTTCTCTTCTGTGCTAGTGGTTATCATTTCTGTTGCTTCACCATGCTCACCATCCAGGAGTTCTGAGAAATATTCTTTCCATCTTTCCATTACTTCCTTCGGGGCAGTAAGCAATTTGCCTTGCTTGTCCTTTATAAATTTGAGAGGGCATTGTTTTTCCTTCCTCATGTTCTTTAGGGTCTTATAGAACAATTTCTGGTTTTCTTGTGCATCTTTTTCTAGCTTTTCTCCAAATTCTTCCCAGGACTTCTGTTTTGCTGCTAGCACTTTGTTCTTTGCTTCTGTTCTGAGTATCACATATTCTCTATATTTTTCCATTTGTCCTGTTGTGTTTTTAGCTCCTAAGTATTGTTTCCATGCCATTTTCTTCTCTCTTATTTTCTCTTTGACTTCCTCTGTCCACCAAGGTGTCCTCTTTCTCTGGTTCCCAAGTCGGACTTCACCGCATGCTTCTGCAGCAGCTGTCTTTATGATATCCTTGAATTTATTCCAGAGGGTTTCCAAGTCATCAGGTCGTTCTTCTGTGTTGCTCACTGCTGTAGCAATAAGCCCCTGATATCTGGTCTTAATTTCTGGCTCTCTCAGCTTGTAGGTCCTAATGCTCATTTCTCCTGCTCGTTTACTTGGTTTCTTGCGTGATGTTGGGCAGTTCCTAGGCTGAGCAACTCTTTCAGTTGTTCGTTTGATTGTTAGCAGGTAGTGATCACTTCCAATCTCTGGCCCCCTCCAGACTCTTGCATCTCGGACATATCTGAATGAGCTTCTCCGAACAATGGCATAGTCGCATATAGCATACAACATAATTTATGTCATGAATGGAATGTGTTGCAGGTATAGTGTTGTAAAGCAGGCCCTAAACTTGGTCACTCCAACCGACGCAGGAGGGTGTATGTATGAAGTAGAAGTGTAGAGTGTGATTACCGCGAATGGTGTACTGTTCGTGTGCTGACCAATATAACCACTCATACACTTGTGTCTACAAGGCACCAATGCAGACTGCTGGAATCTTTGTTTACTCAATTTATTCAGACGTACACACTGGGACATACGAGCACATCATGGTATGTTGACATATCAATTTGTAGGTATACATAGCAGATCTGAAGTCATGACACATTCAGAAATAATGGGCAGTACATCAAAAGTTCAATGTCATGATATATTATGGCCGCATCCCCCTATCTGACTAAACGCGTCAGTGAAGGCAGATCGGTAAATAACTAAGGTTACTTGACGTCCATAGTTTGTAGCATATATTATGAAACCACGAAAGAGGGGGTTTCTAGCGAGATTGAGATCTCCCTGTCACTGTCCGATAATAGGATAAATAATCTGTTCTCTTGGCAGTGATCAAAACATATGATGACCGAAATCTAACATGGCTGCCTCCCTGAGTTGTCGTTCACTCATTCATAGGAAGGAGAATATAAGCCAGAGTTAATTTATAATGTGCATATAAATAATTTCATAAAGTTTTTCCATACAGCTCTACAGTAATCACGTTACTTCATGTAGACATAACTGCTATAGGAAAGTCTGTCATCTTTGTCGATACAAAACACGACCCTAGCGATACGAAGCACAATGTTCCATCTAGGTCGAATCGACAGGAGATCATCAAAATAGGGTCTGGCATACCTGGAGTCCGAATCACACATATGAGGAGGATCTCTGACAAATAGACTCTTGCAGAGACATAAACTTCTCCTGGAAAAGCATCTACGAATCACTGTTAAACCTTAAACAGTGCCAGCCCTGGAAAACCACTCAGCCATTCTTGGCGACATTATCGGAACTCATCACGACTTGTCAAGACAACTCATACTTCGGCTAGACCGGAATAATAAGAATCTAGTCCCGCCTACCCATCCAAAATATACAATATAGGACTGATTCTACTTGTACTAATAATATGTAATACATATGAATTCAGGCCATAAACATAATAAGCAAATTAATATATTTTCTGGCCCTAAAAAATAAGTACAAACGTAAGCGCAATATCCTTGCGCTGGATCAATTTCCAGAACGATTACTCCTATAATCAAAAGTGTGAATCAAACATGGATTCTCTCGCTTTTACCATAGACAGCATTTTCATACACAAATGAATGAATGTCTATATTTTTCCCATATTAAATAGCCATATCGATTTTTGTAATATGTGCGTCAAAATATGCACGCAACAATACCATAACTTCATCGATTTCACAAAAGCCTTCGATCGAGTCAGGCATGAAGTCTTATGGCAAATAATGAGAAAATTCAATTTTGATACCAACATCATAGATATCATTGAAGCACTATACAAGGACGCAAGCAGTGCTGTTTTTGCAAGCAACGACATTGGAGAATTTTTCAAAAGAACTGTAGGAGTTCGCCAGGGATGCATCCTGTCACCAGTGCTCTTTAATATTTATCTAGAACATATTATGCAGGAGGCTCTCTACGGTTATAAATCAACCATATCGATTGGAGGCCGCCCTCTGTGTAATCTACATTTTGCTGATGATATTGATCTGATAGCTGGAACAGAATCAGAACTTCAAGACCTTACCTCTAGACTGGAGAAAGTAACAAGAACATATGGGATGGAAATTAATATAGAAAAAAGCAAGATATTGGTGAATAGCCATAAGGAACATGTTCCGACCAATATTACGTTAAATGGGCAACGTTAGAAGAAGTTAACACCTTTAAATATCTCGGGTCCACTATATGTAGTGATGGAAGATCAAGTAAAGAAATCAAGACAAGACTTGAGATGGCCTCAGCTGCCATGACAAGGTTGAATGTGATCTGGAAAAGTAACATCAGTTTTCCTGTGAAGATCAAATTATACAAATCACTTGTATTATCTATTCTCTTGTATGGGTGTGAGGGCTGGACACTCACTGCAGATACGGAGCGAAGGATTCAGGCTTTCGAGCATAAATGTTATAGAAGAATTTTGCGCATTTGCTATAAAGAGCACAAAACAAATGTCTATGTTAGAGAAAAGATAAACACCTATGCAGGCCACCAAGAACCACTTTTGTCAATAGTGAAACGTCGAAAGCTTGCCTGGTTTGGGCATGTAACTCGTCATGACTCCCTTTCGAAAACGATCCTCCAGGGAACAGTCGAAGGTAAACGGAGAAGAGGAAGGCAAAGAAAATCCTGGGCTGATAACATCAAAGAATGGGCAGGACACGGTTTTTCAACACTTGTACGCATTGCTGAGAATAGAGAGCAGTGGAGGACCATGTCTGCTGATGCTTCCACCATGGCACCTCTACGACCCATGACGGGTTATGGGTTGAGATGATGATGATGAAAGACTGAGACGCTCAGCAGCCTTAGTTAAACAACAACAACAGCTCCTGATAGGTTCTACCTCGCTGGACAGTCTGCGCCGGGACAGATCAGCCTACAGCAGGCACTCTGAACAAGTCCTCCGGAAGCCATAGCCACGAAAACGGACATCCTGATCGCAAAACATTAAACTAGAATAGAATTTTGGAATGTCAGGACTATGAATGAGACAGGGAAACTGAAACAGATCGCAATGGAAATTAGAAACTATATATTAGACATACTTGATACCAGAGAAAGCAGATGGACTTGGACATGTAGAATTAAAAGAAGGGAAACAGTACTTTCATATGGACGAGAAGATGGTAAACATAGTGAAGTTGCAGTCATTATGCTAAAAAACTGAATAGAAATGATGTTCCTTCAATGGAAACCGATCAACAATAGCTTGATGAGAGAGATTAAAATAGAGATTTATAAACACCACAATAATACAGTGCTACGCACCAATAAATGACAGTGACAAAGAAGCGAAGGATGAACTCTATCGCCTGTTACAAACGGAAATGGGAATTACACCAAGATGCAATGTTATCATAGAAATTGGAGACTTCAATGCTAAAGATGGACCAGACAACACATACAATGGAAGAGTAATGAAGAGATGCGATGGAGGTGATGTAAACGAGAATGGTGAAAACTGATAGGCTTCTGCAGCATAAAAAACTTGGTCATTGGAGGAAATCTCTTCCAAAATAAAGAAATGCACTAATTTACATTGGAATCACCAAATGGCGGTGACCAGAATCAGATAGATCACATTTTGACATAATTTGTGCGCTCTCTTCTCTCCGGACTGCAGTATTGAACTACATTTGTTGTGCGTACTGAATTGGGTGCAGTATTCTGTTGTTAAGCACATCCTTCTTCCCTGCTGTTATTGTTTACGTTTCCCGCTTCGATGCATGACCGGGCTAGGAAGGCGTATCGCCCATTCATGAGAGATAAATTGAGTCCCTAAAACGTGATAATAATACATTGACTCAAGGTGCTAGATGAAATTATCATGCTCTAGATGAAATTATCATGCTCGAAGATTTCAATGCCAAGATGGGGTGGAGTTATCGGAAGATATGGAGAAGATACTCTCAATGACAATGGAAAGCGACTCCTTAGATTCTGCAGTGAGCAGGATCTGATCATTACAAACACAAAGTTCCCTCATAAGCGCATATATGCATACACTAGATGTGAACCAACAAAGAATAAGAAGTGAGTGATCGACTATGCCATTGTTAGGAGGAGCTCATTCAAATATGTTCGGGATGCTAGAGTCTGGGGGGAGGGGGGGCAGAGATTGGAAGTGATCACTACCTGCTTACAATCAAAAGAACAACTGAAAGAGTTGCTTAGCCTAGTAACTGCCCAACGCAAGAAACTAAGTAAACGAACGGGAGAAATGAGCATTAAGACCTACAAGCTGAGAGAGCCAGAAATTTAAGACCAGAAATCAGGGGCTTATTGCTGCAGCGGTGAGAAACACAGAAGAACAACCTGATGACTTGGAAAGACCCTGGCTTAAATTCAAGGACATCATAAAGACAGCTGCTGCAGAAGCATGTGCCGAAGTCCGACTTGGGAACAAGAGAAAGAGGACACCTTGGTGGACAGAGGAAGTCAAAGAGAAAATAAGAAAGAAGAAAATGGCATGGAAACAATACTTAGGAGCTAACAACACAGCAGGACAAATGAAGAAATATAGAGAATATGTGACACTCAGAACAGAAGCAAAGAACAAAGTGCTAGCAGCAAAACAGAAGTCCTGGGAAGAATTTGGAGAAAAGATAGAAAAAGATGCACAAGAAAACCAGAAATTGTTCTATAAGACCCTAAAGAACATGAGGAAGGAAAAACAATGCCCTCTCAAATTTACAAAGGACAAGCAAGGCAAACTGCTTACTGCCCCAAAGGAAGTAAAGGAAAGATGGAAAGAATATTTCTCAGAACTCCTGGATCGTGAAGCATCAGAAATGATAAACACTAGCACAGAAGAAGAAAACCAATGATGGTGAAGATGACATACAGATGGAAGAACTGAAGGCAGCACTGGAGAAAATAAAGATGGGAACAGCAGCAGGGCACGATTGTATAACACCAGAAATGGTTAAGTACATGGGAGCATCAGGCGACCTGTTACTCTTAGGGTCCCACAGGCAGCGTAGTGTAACAAGACCATATCAAAGGAATGGGAGATTGCCATCATAACACCAATTTTCTAAAAGGGTGACAATCGACGATGTGGAAACCATAGAGGCATATCCCTTCTCAGTGTCCCTGGTAAAATATACTCTAGAATCCTAGAGCAAAGACTCCGACGCCTAGCTGAGACATATATATATATATATATATATATATATATATATATATATATATATATATATATATATATATATATATATATATATATATATATATATATATATATATATATATATATATATATAAACGAAGATGTCAAGTGTACGATGAGATTAAATATTGTATGAATGCCAGGGCAGAGTTTCCATAGTGAGCGGACTGCCTGATGACTTTTCGAAGACTGCATATTATTTCATTTGCCATTGGGTTCATAATTATGTGATGGAGCTATGTCGCAAGTGAAATAAAACTGTGCATCGTTGTGGTGGGTTTGGTGTTATTGTTGTTATGTGTTCTTATTTTGTCAATAGAGTGAGGTCAAGCTATGTAAATCCCTGAGTCTAATTGTTGAATTGGGGATGACTTCTCAGGAGATCTATCTGCTACCACCCGGTGATCTCACTCTGAGATTATTCTATTAAAATATATTTTAAATGACTTGATGTCTAGGGTAATGCGGGTGTATGCTGTGTTGTTCAAATAAACATACATATAAATCAATACTATCAAATAGACACGACTGGGTTACTACAACCACGAACAAACTACAAATCTATGATATAACTTATAGAATTCTGTGGCTGAATATTGGGTAATAAGGTATATTACAATTTATTTGTCCTGGTCAGAAATTTCTGAGTCAGGACCAACAACAAAAAGAAATTGATTGTTTTATTTACATAAGTCAAATGCCACAATGGAGTTTCTGTCCATCTAAATAAATGTTAAAATCTAAGTATATTGAGGTATCACTATAGAATATGGTTAACACTGGTAATTAATGGTGGTTTTGGGGTTTTTCATCATCCCCTATCTTTCTTTTATTGTTTTCACTTGTGGAATTCTTTATTTCAAAATAATTTTATTTTTATTCAAATATATATATACATATAAGTTGATGAATGTCCGAGTGCCCAACAATTTGGCACTTAGCTTTCAGTCTATAGTGGTTACGATGCTGACAAACTCCTATCTTTTATGGGTTGATTCGTGGTAGAGAGCGTGTACCAGCAAAATTTCAACCGTATGGCCAATCTGTCAAAGTCCCTGGTGTAGTGTGGTAGAGAGCGTGTACCAATAAAATCTCAGCTTCTATCACGAAGATAAATACACCATGGTTCTGGCACTAGTTCAGTACCAGAACAAAAACCCTGAAACAAGGTTATGATTCTTTATAACACATCTATAATATCATTCCACAAGTAATACATGGTAGATTTCAAATAAAAGAAAAGGGTCAGATCTTACTGACAACCCATTACAACCATTATATTTTGATGTGACAATTTGTACCAGTGTTCCTATTCCTCTCCCATAATGGCTTCAACGCCTCTGCCACTTTGAAAAGTGATCTTCTTCCGTATAATAATGTGGGTTAGACTTCCCACTGGTAAATTTGGAAATCCTTTTTTAGTTATACAACCCATGTAAGTTCTATTGCGTTTGAGCAACACCACAGGCCCTGCATACGTCTGCTGGGGGACCTGTGTACTTAGTCGTATAACATTCAAAATAAAGCAGTATCTCACACACCAAATTTGTAATAATAATGTTAATAAATTCTTCCTTACCACAATTCAATGAAAATATCACAAGCACACTGTTACGCACAAATAATTGCTTTTTCCAAAGTCTTTGTATGATCATTTTTCGTATGTATGATCATTTTTTGACTGAAGTGTGTATTATGTTTTTTACAGTCAAAGGGACATCACCCGAGTTATCGAGACTACAATTTTTTAGGAGTTTGCCTTCTCTTGTATAGAGACACGTTCGGTCTATAATTTCTTGAACGAAGCGTGACCATATCTCCTTATTTGGTAGTATCAGTCAACTGTTGTAGATGTCTGAAACCTGCCTTAACGCTTCTGTTCATGACCATAAAAGGCGCGACTGTGTAAGACTTTTATCTCGAATGTTCTTAGAATCGTCTTATTGTGAACGGCGACTCAGAGATTGTCGTTCTGCGCATGTCTCGACTTGGAGTTGGTTTGTTGTTCCGCCCAGCTCGGGGCAGTTTAGAAATGGTCTGAGTAGCGAGCGGACGCAACCTGCGTCTTGTGATTCTCTGAGGGAAATACATTGTCTTTGTGAGTTAGTTAGCTAACTAGACTATTTCCCAGTATTATTCAAGCCTGCCTGGAGGCATATGTTCATGGTTGATTTTCCGAAATAAGGTAATTCCTCTTGTATCGAACTTTATGCTATCATCTAGAGGTTCGTCATTTTGTCGCCTTTTTGCTCGCCTGTGTGATTCAAAATGGAGAGGTACTTTGACTAGGATTAAGTCACCGGTATCTTTATACCTGAACTAGTTATAGATATATGGGTCGCTCTAGACCAACAAGACTATTGTCTGTGTTCCAGGATTCGTTATGTCAGAGATCACGTCCAAGTCAGATGGTTAGACTTAGAAACGTTATAAAGGTCGGTATGACCTATATGCCCAGTATGCTATTCACGTGCAGACTGTAAACGGACATTTTGTATACATCTGATCTGCTAGCATCAGAAAGGGAGCATTTATTGTTGTCTATGAACATTGAAGATCTGCAGCTGACTGTTGCAGAAGTTATATATATTATTGATACAGCTTCACGAACCAGAACTTTATGATATCTGTTTGCAATGCAACTATTGAGTATTGAATCCTACATGACTATCAGTTAATATGATTTTGAATGCTGCATTCGTTATACTATGCTGATGATGACATAAATATCATGACTGTTTTGTGGCGTGCAATAAATGGTATAAAACTAAAGCGAAGTTACCATTTCTATGACTCTACACGTCATGTTGCCTGTGGTGTACCCTATGAACTGTTCTACTGCAACACACACAGCAACATTCTAAATCAGAGAAGACACCTACATCTTGCACTTTAATACCAGGTGTCGATAGGGGTGGCAAGTTATCATTTCAGCTCAAATCCACCCTTATCATTTTTGGTGGCCATAGGTTGGTTTACTCTGATACCAGCTCTCAAGGGGGTCAAGAAACCCAGACATCATCAGCAGACTACAAGACAACGTTGCAGTTTCTATTCATCACCTTTGATGAAATTTTTTGAAAGACGCGGCATTACTGACAGTTGTTGATATTTTGAAACTACCCGGCGCTGCTCGGCAGTATTGAAGTTTGTCTACAACTAGAAGGACAAGTACCGAGCGAATGGATTTCCTGATCTGTTAAGAAGAAGGACAAGTGCCGTAACAACTGTTCCGGTCTCAGAGGTACTGTTGCAGATTCAGAAGGTCAAGTGCTCAAGTCAATTTGTAGAATTCAGAAGGTCAAGTTCAGAAGCTGTTTCCTGTTAGAAGCTCATTTCCTTCGTCATGGCAGTTTACGAGAGCAGATATGGATCAATGTTGGATCATTGTCCTAAGAATGCTGATCACATCCTGTTCTGAACTGTGCTGACGTTTTGGATACATAGAAGTTAAGTGGCCTGTTTTGTTTGTGAACTGTGCCCTTATGTTCTAACTGAGCCTTCTGTCTATCACATTTTTCACTGTTTACATGCTCATGTTATATGTTATTTGTATTTGTATATTTATATGTTTATATTTCAGCGGGTTTTCTCGGTTGGGCGGTGTCTTTCAGTAGAAGATACCACGTCACAGAGGTTCTATTGTTAGCGTTTTCGTTAGGGACTGTGCGAATTTCCTACGGTGAAATTTGCTAGCGACAATCGTTGCTATATCTGTTTAGTTGTGACGAGTTGTGCTTTATTTTTGTTTTTTGTATATTTTTTTTTCTTTTCTTTTCTCTCTTTCTTTTTGTTTTTAGTTTCGATTTCAATTGTTTGTATTTGTAGGTCTCCTCTTTTCTATTATTCAGTTCTTTACGTAAATTTTTGTCTATACACTGTAGCGTCATTTGTTTGTCATATCTTCGCATTTTGTCATCACATTTCTTTTAGTTTCGCTGTTTATTTATTTGACTTATGCGAATGTTTTCGTATTGTTTGATCTTTGTTGTTGTTTACATTGACTCTGATCTTTGTTATTGTTTACATTGACTCTGATCTTTGTTATTGTTTACATTGACTTTGATCTTTGTTTTGTTTACATTGTTGGTGACTTTGTTATTGTTTACATTGTCTTGTTATTGTTTGCATAGTTCTTGCATAGTTAGCTTTCACTATTGTTACATATATGCTCATGCACTATTGGTCTATAGTGCACTTATCATAACTAACTGGTGGTTTTTTGCTTATGCACTATTGTAGTGCAGTTATGATAAATAACTGATGGTTATGCACTGATTTGTGTAGTGCACTGATGATTAAGAAGTGACTTGTGATATTATTATACATTTGATAATACAAGTTGGTGTCAAGTCTTGTTTCCCACAGAGATTGGGTTAAACATAGTGATTATACAAGCACTTTATTAAGTCTTGTTGCTATTAAGATTGAAATAAGATAATTAATTATTTCAGGTTCTGTACTCACATTTTAGACATCATGTCTACATTTGAGTACTTTATTGAGCAGGGTAAAGCCCTTGGGAAGACAGGTGATAAATTAGAAGAATTTGCGACTGTTCAATATGCCAAGGCATTGAAGTCGGAAGAAAAGAAAATGAAAGAACAAACTGAACAAAAGAGAATAGATGCTGAAAATTTAAAACTGCAGATGCAGGTAGATGAAAAAAGATTACAAATGGAGATGGAAAAACAAAAAAGAGAAGCAGAATCTCAGGAGAAGAGACTTCAGGCTGAGGCTGAAAATAAGAGACTTGAAAAAGAGGCTGAAAATAAGAGACTTGAAAAAGAGGCTGAAAATAAGAGACTTGAAAAAGAGGCTGAAAATAAGAGACTTGAAAAAGAGGCCGAAAATAAGAGACTTGAAAAAGAGGCTGAAAATAAGAGACTTGAAATAGAGGCTGAAAATAAAAGATTAGAAAAACAAGCTGAGGCTGAAGAAAGAAGGTTACAAAGAGAAGCCGATGAGAGAAAAGCAAAAATGGAGCATGAAGAAAAACTCATAGCTTTAGAGTTAGAGAAGTTAAAGTTATTGAACGCTGGTAATGCTAATGATGCAAATAAGGTGTCAGATAAGACTAATGCTAAGGATTTCAAGCTTAATCTACCAGCATTTAATCCCTCAATCGATGATATAACATTTTATCTAGATAGATTTGAAAGTGCATGTAATGTGCATAATTTAGATAAAACATTATATGTTTATCATCTGTCCAAGATACTTAGAGGTGATGCTTTGACTTTGTTGAGTATGGTAGATGTGCCTGACAAAAACAACTATGGGGTTGTCAGGGCGGCATTGTTAAAGAAGTACCAACTTAACGAGGACGGATATCGTCTTAAATTTAAAAACATGTTACCAGAAACTGGAGTTGAATTCTCTGAATTCATCTCAAGCATACGTCTTACTTTTTTACGATGGATTGAGTTGTCTAAGACAGAAAGTACATTTGAAGCCCTCGTGGACTTACTACTTAGAGACAAGGTCATGTCTTCTGTTAATGAAGCTTTTCTTTCTTTTCTTCATGAGCGTAAGCCTAAAAACATAAAAGAAATGGAAGAATACTGTAGCCAGTATGTTACTGCGCATCCGCACATAACCATTAGCAACTCTAAGGTGAAAGAAGGTCTGCCAGTTGCTTCGGCAGCACCTTATGGCCCAAATTTTATGCGTAAATTTCAGGGTAGCCAGCAAAATTTCAATAAAAAGAGTAACCGTAATTATGCCTAGCATTATAGTAATCAATTCCAGGGTGATTCTTCTTCCCAGAACTGGAGACAACCTAATACTACACGGTATTCTACTCCGGTTAACTTTAGAAATTTCCACAAAGGTAATCGGTATAGAGGAAAATATTTTTTGCAGAGACCTGAATACCAAGATAATAGAGGTTCTCAACAGTATAGAGATGGTAATGACAGTTATGGAAACTGGAACTCAAACCAGGATAAAAATTACAGTAGAGACTTTAATGATAATTGCAGAGGCAATAATGGTCGCGGTAGATCACAACATAAGAGAAAAAGATATCAACAGACAAACTCTGTTCAACAAGAATCTCAGGGAGTAGATAAACAGGTTAATGATAATAAAGACCATAATGCTATCGGATGCTCATCTTTTGATTTTGGTAGAGCAAATAAATGTATCCAATGCAGTACTTTATTTGATCCGAAAACCATTAGTACTCTAAGCTGTGGTCATCCTTTGCCCGCTCTTCCTGCTAATGTTGCTCATGATGGGTGAGGTTCTCTTATATTACATAAGGGGCTTGTAAATAGTAATCCAGTCTCGGTTTTGTTTGATTCTGGATGTACTACTGTCGGCGTTAGGCAATCTCTTGTAGACCCATCCTGTGCTACAGGAAAGGTCATCAAATGTGTCACATTTGGTGGCACGTTGGAAAAGTATCCTACTGCTATAATACATATTGCTACTCCTTTCTTCACGGGAGAGGTCCACGCGTGTCTACTTCCAAACCCTATTGCGGACCTTATTATTGGTCGTATTCACGGAGTTAGGGAATGTACCCCACAGCAGATTGCTGTTTGGGAAGAGCAAAACATTGAAGCTACCAATGCGGTGGTCACAAGAGCACATTCTCTGGATCCACCTCAAACTTCATTAACTAATAATGATGAAGTAAATGACCAAGATAGTCACTTGACTATTACACGTGACTCATTTATCAAATTGCAAGAAGAAGATCCTTCTTTACAAAAATTCTTCATTCTAGCAAAGAAAGGTGATCCTAATCAAAATACTAATAGAAAGTCTTGGATTTATATGAAGAACGGCGTACTTGTACGTATAGTACAAGACTCGACTACGTCCACTCATTCACAAATTCTTGTGCCTAAGAGCATGAGATTGCAAATATTGCAACATGCTCATGACTCGCAATGTGCTGGACATATGGGTTTTTCCCGTACAAAGTCGAGGGTTCTTGCGGCTTTCTTTTGGCCATTTGTGAGCAAGGACATACGAATGTACTGTCGCTCTTGCAAAGTATTTCAGGAGGTCAAATCTAAAGGACCACGACATGCTGCGCCTATCCAGGCTGCTGACATTCCTATTCGCCCTTTTCAAAAAATGGCAATAGATATTATCGGTCCTTTTAGAATTAAGTCGGCTAGAGGACATCAATTTATCCTTACATGTGTCGATATGTGCACACGTTGGCCAGAGGCAATACCTCTCAAGAGCATCTCAACTGCTGATATCGCAGACGCTCTTTGGCTGATATTTTCTCGCTTGGGTTTTCCCGGAGAAATATTGTCAGACCATGGCACTCAACTTATATCAGACACTATGTCACAGGTAATGTCTATGCTACACATTAAAAGGTCTCTCAGCAGTATCTATCAGTCAATGTCTAATGGGTTGGTCGAACGTTTAAATAGGACTCTGAAAACTTTACTTGGTAAAATAACTGAGGATCATCCTCAGGATTGGGACAGGGTCTTACCCGCGGCTCTCTTTGCGTATAGAGAGGTCCTCAATGAGCATACGGGGTTTTCCCCGTTTGAACTTGTCTTTGGCGCGCAACCGCGCGGCCCTATGTCTTTACTTCACGATCTAATCACTGCCGATAATATTAGCGATGAAACTCAATCTTCTTATGAGTACGTCATTGCTCTTAGGCAAAAGATCATCGAGGCATGCAAACTAGCAACTTCGTCTTCCGAATTTGCTAAAGAAAAGGCAAGGCAGTTTGCAAATAAGAATAGATGTCTACGACAACTTTGTCCAGGTGACAAAGCTCTCGTTCTACTTCCTTCAAGGGAGAACAGACTTCTAATTGCATGGAAAGGTCCATATGCAATAGTCTCCAAAATTTCTGATGTCGACTATGTTGTCGATATTGATGGAAAGCATAAAACTTTCCACATAAATATGCTCACGGAATTTTATGAAAGACCTGATTATTTGCAGCCTATTTTCCAGGCTACGGACATTTCTCAAGCACCTCATGGTCAGTACTCATCTCTGTCAGTTATACAGGATGAGGAAACTACTTTTTCTGATGTCAATCTTCCTCTTTCTATGGTCCCACTTTATTCTACGGAATCTTGGAAAAACGTGTCCGTTTCTCCAAATCTTTCCGCTGAGGAACATCGACAAGTTTCTTCGATGTTGCAAACATTTCAGGATGTTCTTACAGACATCCCGGGACACACACATGTCATTGAACATGACATTGTGCTAACTGATCATAATCCTATCAGAGTCAGACCCTATCCAATACCTATCCATTTCCAGTCTCAAGTCGAAAAAGAATTGGATGAAATGATACGTTTGGAAATCATTGAACCATCCACTTCAGCATACTCTTCGTCTATGGTTATTGTTCGAAAGAAGGATAATAACATTCGCATTTGCGTAGATTATCGCAAATTGAACCAAGTTACGAAGTTCGATGCTGAACCTATGCCTTCATTAGAAGAGCTACTCAATAAACTTTCTAATTCTAGATTCTTTACCAAACTAGATTTGTCTAAAGGTTATTGGCAAGTCCCGCTAACTGAACGTGCCAAACCTTTCACAGTTTTTCTACACCTAGGGGTTTATTCCAATGGAATTTCATGCCTTTTGGTCTTATGAACGCCCCTGCTACATTCGTACGCATGATGCGGCGAATTCTCGCATATCGTACAGATGTCATAGCATACCTAGATGATATCTGCCTATTCAGTGATTCCTGGGAAGATCACTATTTGGGTTTATACGAATTACTGTCTACTCTTCGCGAGTATAACGTGACTGCAAAACCCTCTAAAGCCTTTATAGGATTTAGTGAGATTTCTTTCCTAGGTCATCGTGTTGGTCGTGGTCTTTTAAAGACAGAGGACCACAATGTTTCAAAAATACTTAACATTTCGGTCCCTAAAACGAAGAAACAAGTAAGGAGTCTATTAGGTTTGATCCAATTCTACGGACGATTCATTCCGAATCTGTCCTCCATTATGGCACCGCTTTCTACTTTATTGAAGAAAGGGTCGCCTAATCTGATCCGCTGGTCTAAAGAATGTCAATCCTCATTGGACCAGGTTAAAGCCCTATTTTCATCTCCACCTATTCTTAGGTTACCTACTATTGAGAAGACTTTTGTTCTTCGAAGTGACGCCTCGTCAACTGGGATTGGGGCGGCACTAATGCAGGAGTATTCTGATACTCTGCATCCGGTGATGTATATCTCTAGGAAATTAAATGCTGCAGAAAAGAATTACTCGGTTTTAGACCGTGAGTTATTGGCTATGGTATGGTCTATTCTGAAGTTACAAAGATTTCTTCTAGGCGCACATTTCATTGTGGAAACCTATCAGAAAGCGCTTACTGCTATTCAGAGCAAAAACTTGAAGAGCTCGAGGTCCACTCGTTATGCCATAGCTCTTCAACCATTTCATTTCTCGGTTCGAGCTATCCGTGGTTCGGATAATGTGATGGCAGACATTCTGTCCAGATGCCCACACGATTCCACATGATCTTCTGTCATATATATATATTTCCTGATATACAGTCCAATGTTATAAAGTCATGTTAGTAGATTTTTTCTCACTTTTTTTTGGAGGGAAATTTATAACATTGTACCATGTAATTATCTAAGAAGGCTTAGTTAGTGATATACGGGCCAAAAGATCACTCGGCCACATTTAAATAAATTATTTTCAGGATGGTATTAAGAGATTTACCAGTTGTCTTTAAGATTTGTGTTATTGATATTTTCGCAGCACATCATTGAAGATGCGAGATTGTGTCCATTGTGGAACTTTGAGGATATCAAGTCCTGTCCTAGATTGGGAGCGGATGATGTCCACATCTTCTTCTATTGAATGTTTATGTCAACGAAGATCAACACATGTATTACTTATTAGTTACTGATGCATTATATAATGTAATAAAATAGTGCGGTATATTAATATATTACACCGCTGTTTGCACAACACATTATATGATATCATAATAATATATTTAATTTCATATATTGGTATGAGAGTAATTTGACTTTTATTATGATGTTGCCAGCATTGTGGTTTGTGTTGGTGGCACCTTCCTGGGATATATACGCGTATACTTAGATAAATTTTTTTCTCTAAGGACCTGGGATATGATCTCAGTTTCGCTCCAAGTGTTGAGCTATTTTGTTAGGTATATCCGCGCATCATACGTGCGTTAGGAGCCTAGATTTTTCCGGCTCCAGGATTTTAAAAAAAAAATGTTTCATTTTTTTTTCCCGGGAGGGTGCGGTAATGTTACGCACAAATAATTACTTTTTCCAAAGTCTTTGTATGATCATTTTTCGTATGTATGATCATTTTTTGACTGAAGTGTGTATTATGTTTTTTACAGTCAAAGGGACATCACCCGAGTTATCGAGACTACAATTTTTTAGGAGTTTGCCTTCTCTTGTATAGAGACACGTTCGGTCTATAATTTCTTGAACGAAGCGTGACCATATCTCCTTATTTGGTAGTATCAGTCAACTGTTGTAGATGTCTGAAACCTGCCTTAACGCTTCTGTTCATGACCATAAAAGGCGCGACTGTGTAAGACTTTTATCTCGAATGTTCTTAGAATCGTCTTATTGTGAACGGCGACTCAGAGATTGTCGTTCTGCGCATGTCTCGACTTGGAGTTGGTTTGTTGTTCCGCCCAGCTCGGGGCAGTTTAGAAATGGTCTGAGTAGCGAGCGGACGCAACCTGCGTCTTGTGATTCTCTGAGGGAAATACATTGTCTTTGTGAGTTAGTTAGCTAACTAGACTATTTCCCAGTATTATTCAAGCCTGCCTGGAGGCATATGTTCATGGTTGATTTTCCGAAATAAGGTAATTCCTCTTGTATCGAACTTTATGCTATCATCTAGAGGTTCGTCATTTTGTCGCCTTTTTGCTCGCCTGTGTGATTCAAAATGGAGAGGTACTTTGACTAGGATTAAGTCACCGGTATCTTTATACCTGAACTAGTTATATATATATGGGTCGCTCTAGACCAACAAGACTATTGTCTGTGTTCCAGGATTCGTTATATCAGAGATCACGTCCAAGTCAGATGGTTAGACTTAGAAACGTTATAAAGGTCGGTATGACCTATATGCCCAGTATGCTATTCACGTGCAGACAGTAAACGGACTTTTTGTATACATCTGATCTGCTAGCATCAGAAAGGGAGCATTTATTGTTGTCTATGAACATTGAAGATCTGCAGCTGACTGTTGCAGAAGTTATATATATTATTGATACAGCTTCACGAACCAGAACTTTATGATATCTGTTTGCAATGCAACTATTGAGTATTGAATCCTACATGACTATCAGTTAATATGATTTTGAATGCTGCATTCGTTATACTATGCTGATGATGACATAAATATCATGACTGTTTTGTGGCGTGCAATAAATGGTATAAAACTAAAGCGAAGTTACCATTTCTATGACTCTACACGTCATGTTGCCTGTGGTGTACCCTATGAACTGTTCTACTGCAACACACACAGCAACATTCTAAATCAGAGAAGACACCTACATCTTGCACTTTAATACCAGGTGTCGATAGGGGTGGCAAGTTATCATTTCAGCTCAAATCCACCCTTATCACACACGTTGACTGGCATTAGAATTATGATGAACACAAGTTCAGCTTTGCCCCTGTCCAGACTGCTAAGTTTTATTTCACACTTAACACTGCTATTCTCAACGCAGCTTGCTTATACAAAGTTTCTGATCAAATGGCCAAGAGCCGTGTAAGCTTTTTGCCAATATCAATGGGCTGGCCCAATCACAGCGAGGGTCTAACATTTTCAATTCAAATTTAAAAAAAAACAAAACTCCGAACAGGCTGTGTGTTTCTAAGTCTGTTGGTCAGTCTGCCCATGCTATTACACTGCAAAAATATGTTTAGTTTTGGGCTAACATTTCCTGCCTCTCCCTTCCTCCTAGCGTTAACCAATCACATTTGAATCACGCCCATGCCTCTTTTCAAAATTGCGTGCTCAAAATGTTACCAATAAATGAGCAAGAACGATAGTCCGTTCGTCTTTCTGTTCGAACATATATAGTATTTCTACAATACCTTAGTTATTAATTGAGCGATTTTCGATATTAAAACATATTATTGACCAGAAGACTAAGCTCTATCTCTCTATAAAAGTTTTATGTCAGTCTTTAGTGTCGTTAACATTTTTGTCTTTTTGGGTTTTCTTTTGCCAAACCATAAATTTTACTAAAATATATTATTCTAAGATTGCTCTAAGTTATTTTTAATGACCATGGACGATTTTATAGGTAATATTATCAATGTTATCCTTGTAACCATTCTTTTTAGTTTATTTTGAAAGTCACAATAAGTTTCACTTTCAATATAGGTTTCCTCCTTTTCTGTCCTTTTCCTTAATGTATATTTGAATCGTAGTCTAAACGAGGTGGTGGGTAACGTTGGGAGGATTTCCTCACCCAATAGCGCACAAATTTCAAACCTCGGTTACTAAGCGACGGGGTACCCTACCATAATGTGGTGACCTTGAGCTTCCTAGAATGCAGTTGTTTATTTCCTCTCTCACTCCCTTTAGACGAAACCAGTATTGGCCGCCCACAGACTGTCTTATGTTTAGTCCTTACCGCGCAAACTGAGCGACAGTTTTATAGGTTATCATTTCCTTCATATTAATACTTTTCAATTCCAGGCGTGGGTGACAATGATGCGCCAAAAACAAGGGCGGAAAACTAGTTTCCAATACATTTCAAATCTTTTGTTAACTATTAATGTAAGGGTGATCAAATATATCACTGATATCACTACAATCGTTATATGTACAAGAAGTGTTTTTAGCTTACTGACTTTATCGTGATAGTGTCTGTCGGATACCCTTAGTTTGTAATTTGGCCACGGATACTTCTCCAGACATAATATATTATAGACGGCACGCATCAATATTTTTAATGCTGTGAATTTGACATGTTCATACGTGATAGTGGTGTTAAAGATTCGTATGAGGCTGGCAACTTAAGCATGAGAAAAAGATGCACTCATGAATCACCACTGCAAGCGGTGATTGCTTCAAACGTGTTCTCACGGAAGAACCAAAAGCAGAGGTAATCCCAGACTCCAAGTGTAGAAAGGAAGTGGATGATGATGACGTCATATTATATTATCATTTGTAATGAGTTGTAAGTATGCTTAAAGTTGTTCCTAAGACAGCAGGAGGAAGTTTTTGTTGTCCTGAACCCTTGTGAAATGTCAATGGAGCTTCAACATTGCCTCCTTTAAGATTGGAAAAACCGCAGTTGTGGGATTCTTTCCAGTTCCATTGCTGGGCCAGGCGTAGAAGGAGATTTCGAAGATAAGTAGCATTGTTTGGGGCTACTTGACTTTACATAAGACCATACCACACAAAAGAAATTAAAAACTTAATATTATGATAATCTAAAGACTAGGAAACAAATAACCTACAAGTTATTCCCTACACGTGAACATTGAAATGATGACACGTCTGTGGTGTTAAAAACATAACAAATGTCAATAAAACTTGTTAGATAATACTATTAACATTTGTTCAAGTTTAGCACAGAAGAAAGAGTTTTCATCAAAGATCAAGAAAGCAGATGAAGATGAACTTTAATTAACTTTAAATGTAATATAAATACTTGACAGTGAAACCATATATATATTTTGAATCAATTTGATTTTATTTGAAAATTATCCAACAGAACAAAAAAGATCCTGTACATAAACAAATTATAAATTGAACCAACAGTCTTCACTGAATTATTTAAGTTTGGTTCATAGTTCTTGTTGGTTAGTAGTAGAGCAAGTGTCTAAGTATAGTCTGGAGAGGGGCACCATAGATTAAGATAGATTGCCATCTCATCTAGGAACCTATTCAGCTTGACTATACCTTTGATGTCGATACACCATTACTCTTTTCAGAGAATGGGGTATTTTCTTTAAGACCAGTCTCTTATCTAGCACTATCCTGGTATCATCTGATACATCAGATGTCCAGGATATTATCATCATCATTATATCTTTTCATCTTGCTACAGGATCATGCTGAGACATCAACCTACAAGTGTTTGAAGGAAGCACTTTTCAGCGTAATGATGTACAATCAGTTTGTTTTGATTTTTTTTGTAAATAAATATATTGATTTCCACCATATTGTCTGTAAGAATATGTTCATCTTGCTGCTTCTGTTGGGCTATATGTAAACAAACATACATTAACATTAAAAAAAGCCTCATATGACATGGCACAACAGCTATTTAGTGGTTAGAATTGTTGCCCTCCAAGCAAAAGTGTGGCTTTTGCACGGCAGAGGTACAATAATAATTTTAAAAAATTTAAAAAAAAAAATTTAGCATCTGTCTTCCCTGCCTTGACCGGAAGCGGTTACCTCCAGAATCCTTTGTAGACGTGCCCTTACCACAGTGACGATGTGTCGGAACCAGCAGCACCAACATTTCAGCTATATGGAAGCGAAGTTATAAGTTTAGCAGGCCACATAAAAAGACTATATTTTCATCTCCCAAACCGAGACCTATGATGAACCATAATTTCTCATAATTACCATTTCATATTTATTTACATCTATTTCAAAGTAATTGAGCATTAAATATGTATATGTTGATTTTGACAAATTCATAGCTGAATTAATCATTACAGAGAGAACGGCATTTGTATGATCCAGAACCTCTAGTACATGTTCATAAATATATAATATATCTATACCGAGCTAATAAAAGGAATTTCGCTGAGTTAAATCAGCTTGGGGCTTAAATGAGCAAATCAATTATATTCATCTTCACAAAAGGCGGCGGGTCAGATACAAAGTTAAAGTGCTCAGACTCATTCAGCCTTTTCTTGACTTCTGAAATATTTTGTGAATCTCCCTCGAGGTAGAAGCAGCATTATCCTTCTATCTACAATTCTGCCAAGAGTAATCTTGTACGGAGATAGACACCTTTGAAGACTCGCATTAGATACTCTAGGTTTTGGCCATTGCTGGACCATCACTGCAGAGCAAGGGGAGGCAACCCGTGACACACTTAATAATCAACCGTAGAGGGAGGCATTTATTACAAGATGTGAAAATAAGAATAGCTGCAGATGTAGGACTTGATCAACACAAATTACATTGCAGCAATTAATGTGAATTTTAGAACCTTTGGACCTAAGGAAAGAAAACCAAAAAGGATACGATATCAACAAACTGATGGACCCCCTGACCATGAACCATATAGTGGCAGACATAAAGAAACTTTATCAAACTGTCTAAAGTCAGGATAGCAGAGAAGAAAGTGTCCTTTCAACGATATTTAGGGAAAGTAGAGAAGCAAGCTTGGGATTCCAGGAAAGGAAAATACAAGATTGGATAACACCATCAACGTTAAAAATCATAGGCATCAGAAAAGAAACGAAAGGTAACAAAACAGAAGCAAAGTCCGCTAGGTTAAAAGAAATATACACTGAACGTTCAGTCAGCTGAACGGAGAAGCAACACGTCAAACCCATATCAAGACAAGGAATTTTCTAGAAGATCTTGCAAGACTGCCGGAAGAAGAAGCACAGAGGAAAAAACAAAGCACAATATACAAAATAATGATATCCATCAATGGAAAATGGGGTGCAAAAAATATTATACTAGTGTGACAATGCGTGTTTAATATGACAAATTCTTGAATATGTGTGTTGTGTTGTCGTCACCTTCTCTGGCTTACTTTCACACATACACTCCGCAGTCACAGAAAAACCCTCTTGATGACAGGGATCCCCACTTTTATTCGTGAAACGCTTTCATGTAGTACATGCATAATACAGCGAACAATGTTGTCTGCAAAGTTTACTAGTTTACTATAGTAGTTACTCACTATGTCTCCCTATAACCCAGCACAGACTGCTGGATTCTGAAATAAAATGAAACAAAATATACTAGTTTCGTATCAATAGACAAGCATCGTATACGTACTATCACACACACCTGAGTGCAGAACTGCTAGTGCATGCGCGTATATGTCCATGTGTGTGTGTGTGTGTTGTGTGTGATATTTGTGTTCGTGCGGGTATGTACGTATTTGTAATCAACAATAAACTTATCTCCGTTATCAATAATTCCTTCATGTTTCTATTACATACTAACTAACTATATCATCACGCGAGAGAAAACTAAGTAAACACTTCTATCATGAAATACTACACGCAGCGCATTGGTCTAAATGGCCACATTTGATCAGCTTTTGAGAGCCCTATATCCTCTAAAGAACAAGCAGATAATTCTCCATACTTTAAGCTCTATATAAAACGTAATAGGCCGACGCTTTTCACAGAACAAACTAAAATTTCGCCCACAATAAGCACTGATGGGAAATTAACAACTGTTACGGCGCGCAAAAATGTAATATAACTATTAATTCACACTACACAAATCATAATACTATTACAAAGTACACACTTGTATACATTGCAACTCTACCATAGACTTCCTCTAATAAAATCACCTAGCACGTTAACACATTTCTCACAGTTGAAAGTAGCGATGGCGTAAAATTACACTATAGTCCGTTCAGAAATTCGTGCCCAAGCATAGAACGTTGTAACTTTACAACCCCTTGACGGATGTTATTGAAATTTGCTACGTGGCCTACTGATATCAATGCAGTTATTAATATATTTTTTGCCCTTACAAAACTCATGTCATGTTCGAATTTTCTTCTTTAAGTTATATAAAAAACTCTTACCGTTGTCTGGGTTAATTTTTATTAGTTCTACAGGAAAGTTACAAGATCCGTTCAAAAATTGCGCACTTAATTTTTGTTGCAGCACAGCACAAGCGATGAAATGTGCTATTCAATATATTTTTTGTTTGAATTAGTGTAGTGAGTACATGTCCGCACGAGTGCGCACCTATTGTACACAGTCGCGAGTAGTTATTTCAGCGGCGTATGCTAATTGCAATGAGTTGGCTGCAACGAAACAAAAACGACACTAGCGTATAACATATACTGGTCACAAAAAGTAGGGGATATTGAATTTAAAAGTTATCCAAAGACAATATATTTCAAATTAGTTCATTTATTCCTTCGTACAAGTAAACTTAAGCATCATAACAAGACATTTGCGGTATAAGAAGTGTTATGGCTTTACTCACATGATTTTAGTCGCACTGGCAAACAAGGCGGGGTAGGTACTTCATTTTCACAAAAATATTCCAATATTTCCAAAAACGTGTAGGGCCCCAGTTTGCCGCTAAACAAGCATTGCAACGACGTCTCATACTGCAAATAAGCCTGCTGATGTTGTCTTGAGGAATTCTCTGCCACTCCTGCTGAAGGGCCTGGGCTAACTGCTGAAGAGTCTATGGAGCGGCTGGACGTTGTTGGACGCGTCCATTCAGGAGGTCCCACAAATGCTCAATAGGAGACAGGTCGGGGGACATCGGCGGCCACGGTAACGTTCGGATATGCTGCATCTGAAGGGGATCTTGGACGACGCGAGCACGGTGAGGACGTGCATTGTCATCCTGGAAGATGAAATCTGGTCCGTGCCGTTGAGCAAATGGCACAACAATAGGCTTGATGATGTTGTCACGGTAGTAGAGCCCTGTGATATTGACCTGGCATATGTGAAGGTCGGTCCTGTCATTCGTACAGATGCCTGCCCACACCATTACACTGCCACCTCCATAACGGTTGTGTGCAACAGTTGCAGGAGGCTGGTAAAGCTTACCTCGCCGTCGCCAGACACGTAATCGACGATCATGAAAATCCAAAACGAAACGGGACTCATCAGAAAACATCACTGATGCCCACTGTTGATTGGTCCACCGATGATGACGTTGGCACCAACCCATTCTTGCTCGCCTGTGTTGTGGTGACATGGGCAAAGCTACAAACGGTCTGCGTGAGGCCAGTTGCACTTGGTGCAAACGGTTTCGTACTGTCTGAGTTGAGACCCGGATCCCAGTGGTCTGTTAAAGGTGTTGCTGAAGTTGAGTAGCATTTAGAGTCCGAGTTCTGATGGCCTGAGTAACAAGAAGTTGATCTTGGCGGCGTGTAGTGACTCTTAAGCGGCCAGTCAGAGGCAGATCAGCCACTGTGCGGAAATTTTGATACCTGTTCCACAGTCTGCTGACAACTGACTGTGAAACATTGAGGTTCTGAGCAGCATCCACTTGCTGACTTCCGGTTTGCAACATGCCTATGCCTATCCATCTCTGCTGTTCTGTCAAACGTTCCATGACGAAGAAAAGAAATTTTATCTATTGCAGAGTCTTTTTATACCTGTCCATGGTGAGTAGTGTTCATCAAACCCGAGATACACGCATTTTTGTGAAAAAGAATAATGTGTGAACTTTACGGATGGGCCCCACCTCTGTTCTTGGGATTGGCTTACTCATCACGAGTCACCAGGTCAACATGATATTGCACGTGAGAGTGGAGAAGAGCGTGCTTGATATGTCCGTACAACCATTAAAATACGAAATCCACTCTTTTGTAAAATAATACATACCATCTTACAATATCCCCTACTTTTTGTGACCAGTATATAAACAAACTAAACTGCATAATAAGAAAAGCGCAATGAATCTGAAATGAAAATTTATCACTTTGCAGAAGGTAACTGTTATATTGTACATGCATTTTCGCAGAGAGGCTAAGATGTGTTGTTTATACCACGACATTCAAGAACCAGGTAGGAGAACACGAAAGGCCCTGGGTGTGGATAGAAGATCTTTTCGACGTTGGATACAACAGGACGGTGATTGTACAGAAGCTGCGGTTAAGCAAGGAAGGAAGAAAAAAATTGATGATCTTGACAAGGATGTCATTAGACGTTTGATTATGAAGATGTTTAATGCCAATCAACTTGTTACTCTCCGCATGCTGAAAAGTCGGCTGCAAGTAGAATGCGATATTAACGTCTCAAAAACAACTCTTTGGCAACTTGTCAGAAGTGTCGGCTTCACTTTTAGAAAAACGTCTGGCGGAAGGAATTTTTTATGTGAAAAACCACATCTGGTTGCAGCTCGAAGCAAATACCTTAGGCAGATTCGTGAGAGAAGACAAGACAGCTATAATATAGTGTATTTGGACGAATCTTGGGTTAATGCTCATCATACGAACGAGAAAGAATGGCAATCTGTTGAAGGAGACCATAGAAGGAAAATTCCCAGCAGCAAAGGTCAACGCATTATATTAGCACATGGTGGCAGCAGACAGAATGGGCTTGTTCGTGATGCAGAGCTTATTTTTCAATCAAAGTCTGTAGATGGTAGGGACTACCACAGTGAAATGAATGGGCACATTTTTGGAGATTGGATAGTGAATACACTCCTCCCGACTCTAGATAGGCCGTCTTGCCTGGTGATGGATAATGCGTCCTATCATAATGTTCTAGCGCAGGAGGATAAAGCTCCAACTTCGGCAAGCACGAAAGACGAAATCAGGAGTTGGCTTGTGAATGAAAATATCTTCGCTGACAACAGCTATTTAAAACCAGAGTTGTTGCAGCTTGTGAGACAGAGGAATAAGACAAAAGTGTATCTGATTGATAAAATTATCGAAGAGCAGGGTCATGTTTCTCTTCGACTCCCATCTTATCATTCTCAGCTTAACCCAATAGAGCTGGTTTGGGCTAGAGTTAAAGGACAAGTGGCCGCCCAGAACACCACTTTTAAAATGTGCGATGTTAAAGACATGACTCGTGAGGCCCTTTCACGAATAGACACAGAGTACTGGGCTAAATGAGAAGAACACGTGCTCCAGGAAGAAGAAGATTACTGGCAGCGAGATGGCTTGCAGTTTATCCAACCAATAACTGTTGTGAACTTATTGGAGTCGTCAGATTCGGAATGAGGCACGTCGTTCGCATTCCTTCGTTTGTGATAAACTAATTTCATATGCCAATCTATAATAACACATAAACAGTTACGATTTGTCATAGCTTCCTGGTGATTTAGTGCTATCATTGTTCATTATCAGATCATCATTCCTCGTATCAAAATCACGTGAACAACCAATCACACATTTAGGACATGCCTTTGAACCGTCTTGTCGCACAAATGTTGTGATTTACTGTAAGAATTAATGTTGCGGGCAGATTTAGGCAAATGTTCCAAAAAGATCAAAGAACATCGCCGTTTTGCAAATTTCGCGACAGCTGTGGATGTAATAATCGCAAAATCTTAACTGTATGGAAAATCTAAGACTGCATGCAAAAATTCATGTCCATACAACAAACAGTTTTGGAGAAGATTGACGCTTTCTGTGGGCACGAATTTCCGAACGGACTATAGAAATCACATAAGTCGCCAATCAGCTTCAATAAAACAATAAACTAAGCGTCGCTAAGATATGATTAACTCCTAAACCTGAAAAGTTTAAAATTTCTAAATCTAGAGTATTATAAAATATACTCATATGTTAAGCAACATACCTCGATGTCGATAGTTCTCTTTAGCACATACGCAACTATGCAAAAGCTCCAACCTCACTGCGGTATCATACGAGGGTGTATATCGCAAAAGAAGACAATCTGGCTACTATTGTACTCAAACTCGGGCATTCAACTGTTTTAGTGTAAATCTTACATATGCAATGATAGCCTCGTCATATGTCCGGCAAGCTACATCCACCTCTTTCTAAGGAACGAATCAGGCGTCTTATGTTCATAATGGATGACACGAGATACTCTTTGCTCAAAGTAAGGATTATCTTCATAATCGTATATAACTTTTCCACTTATTAGTGGTAATACTCTCACATTATTTGTTACCTGAGTCACACGTCTCACAGTGTCGTACTCAACAAAGATGAGTTCAACTTGTGTCAGACAGCGCCACGATGGCGCTAAATGATGGCTGTCTCTGATTACATCTCCTGCGTCTCACAAGTTTGTCATACTCAAAGATGGCAAAGGTGAGTATCCTTTAGCTCGTTCATTCCCGTGTGACGTAATTCCAACATGAGCACAAATTAACACCGTAGACTAGATCGAAAATTAACTACTCTGTCTACTAAAATTAAATCCTTCTTCCCACACGGTCACACTACTAAGAGATAAGCAAGGATATCTCATCCCAACAGAACAGAAGCAAGATGGGCAGATCACTTTAAAGAAACACTCAATAAGACACCATGAGAGTGCGCCTGAACATTCCAGAGGCTGAAAATGACCAGGGCATCAATACAGATGCTCGAAGAAAGAAAGAAATTATGACAGCTATCAAATGGTTGAAGAATGGAAAAGCTCCTGGTCACGACAACTTTAGCGCAGAGCGATTTACAATTGATCCTGAATTATCTGCTAAAATCTTAGAACCCCAAATTCCTCATACCTGGCTAACAGAGACAGCGCCGCTCGATTAGAAGAAATGAACAATTATCAAATTACCAAAAAATGGTGACTTCACACATTGCAACAACTATAGAGGAATTACCCTCCTCTCAGTTCACAGCAAAACATTAGACAGAATACTTATTTACTTAATCTCCAAAGAAGTAGATCATTAACTGAGTAAGGAACAAGCAGGATTTAGAAAGAACAGAAAATGCGAAGATCATATCTTCACCCTAAGGAACATATTAGAGCAGTGCTCAGAATGGCAGAGAAAACTATATATACACTTTGGCGATTTTGAAAAGGTTTTTACATCATACACATGGATAGCTAACGGAAAATACGACTAAGGGCTTAGAGGATGCTTAGTTATATTGTTTCTATCATTAAAAGTCTCTATGCTAAATTTGCATGCAGTGTTTGGCAGAGCAACCTTACTTTCGAAGTGAAAACAGGAGGACGACAGGGATGTCCATTGTAAAACATTTTATTTTTTATTGTAACAGACTGGATGATGCGCAAGACAACAGAGGATACCTCTATAGAAATAAGATGAGCAGGGTTCATCACACTGGAAGATCTAGAATACGCAAACGATATTGCACTATCCTCACATTCACATCAACACATCCAGGAAAAGAACAGATGGACAGAATAAATATACATAACAAGTGAGATTGAACATCAATTTGAAGAAGACAGAAATCACGACCATCCGTGTAATGAATCCTGAGCCCATCAAAATGAGGAACATAGAGCTGGAACAAACAAATACGTTTACATTCATGGGAAGCGTAGTAACACCAGAAGGCGGAACAAGCAAAGACATCAGGAACATAATAAATAAAGCCAAAGCAGTTTTTGTCCATCTAATAACATTTCAAAAAATCTTCTCAGTACAGTACAAATACGACATTAAGATTATACGAGAGTGCATATATTCTGTTCTTCTGTACGGTGCGGAGTGCTGGAGAGAAACAGAAAAGAAAATGTCCAAATTATCCTCTTTCCACAAAAATAAAAAACAGTGAGGCAGACAAAAGCCAGCCTGGCTGGGAATTGTGGAGGCGGAGATGCAAAGCGTGAGTCAGAGTTGGTGCACTGCACGAAGGATGGCCTCCGACTGAGCAACGTGGGGATAGTTTGTTGCTGCCCTACAACACACCAGCTGGCGTGATGGCCACTGACTGCTTTGTCAGCCTGAGGCTAAGGATTCAAGAAGAAGTAAGTAAAATCCGTACTCATGACGTTTGCTGTTTACTTCTTTCACCAGTTCTTGTAATTCCTATTCAGTTTCAACTATCAATACACTTTCATTTATTGAATTTAGCTAATAAATTAACCCCAACTTTGCTCTTTGAGTTGTTCTACTCCTGAAATTATATAGCAGTGTAGACCATGCTGTTCTCGCAGCTTTAATATTACGTTACGAATACTCCAGCTATAGTGCTATTCTAGTATGTGACTGTTACAGCTATATTTGATGTTGGTGCGAATGCTTTTGTGGGCCGTCGATTCGTTAAGGATGATGAAGACAATACAAACGCAACAGCAACGACTGGGTCATAAGATTGACCAACTGGTAAGTAATGCATACTGGACCCATTGTTGAACATCAATGGCGATTCGATTTATTATATGAGGACGCTTTCCAAGAAAAAAAGCACACAATGGTGGTTTGGGTGAACTTAGAAAAAGCATTTGACAAAGTGTGGAAAGATGGACTGAAAGTCAAGCTGCAAAGAAGTGAAGTGTGTGGGAGAATGTTCAAATGGATCAGCCACTATTTTGAGAATAGAACGGCCAGAGTCCAACAACAAGGACAGACCAGTAGGAAGATGCTATTGGAGCAGGTGTTCCCTAAGCGGGAGTCCTGCCACCCACATTGTTCCTCACATATATAAATGCTATATCAGAGAATATTCCAAGAAGAACCCACAATGCCTTCTTTGCAGACGACTTAGCCCTGTGGATCTCAGAGGAATATATCACTACGGCAAGCATTCGGATGCAGCAAGCCCTAACATCATTGGAGGAGTGGGCCAAGGCATGGCTAGTAAAGATAAATGAAGGAAAACATCATTCACAGTGTTTTCTTTCTCTAACAAACCACAGACCTCCAAATTGGTGCTAAATGGCAAAAATCTACATCTGGATGACAACCCAAAGTACCAAGGCATTTCCTTTGATCGCCGTTTGACTTGGAAAACCCAGATTGAGAAAAACAGGACAAGAGCAAGGCAGAGAATGGCAATCATGAATAAACTTGCTGGCACGGGTTGGGGAGCAGACGAGAGAGTACTAAAGAATCTATATACTGGGCGTGTGAGACACAGTTTTAAAATATGGCATTGCAGCATGGTCAACGGCAGCTAAGTCGAACTTTGACAAAATAAACAGAACCCAAAACCAAGCATTGAGAATCATAACAGGGAGCATGAAGTCAACACCCATAAAAGAGTTGGAAAAGCTTACTCACCTCCAGCCTATGGAGGATAGAAGAGATAGCAAAGCCCAGCAACAAGCCGACAAATTCAGGACGCTAATAGACCACCCAATGCACCAGAGAATAAATGGACTTGGAAGGGGAAGACTGAAGCGAAGCAACTTTATAGAGACAGTCAAAACAAAGATGAGAACAGACCCCATAAACGCAATATCAACAGCTACGCCAATATGTACTGCAAACAAGCTACCAATTTGGAAATAACAGTGCTTCCCTGAAATGAAAGAAAACGTTCCTGGTATTGAGAGAAAGAACAGCCAAAATGAAACAGAAAGAAGAGTCCTAACCACAAGATATATAGAAAAACATTACCCAAGCAACACCTGGATCCATGCATACACAGATGGATCCGTAACTAATGAGACAGAAGATGGGGGTGGAGGAGTCTTCATGAGCTTAAGCAATGGCACACAAAAAAGATAGCACTCGCAACAGGGAACTTTTCAAGTAATTTCAGAGCACAGGCAGAGGTCCTAAAAACTGCATGAGAACTTCTAATGACAGAAGAAAGCTCAGAGAGACCAGTAGCTATCTTCTCAGACGCGCTGTCAGTGATTATAACACTGAAAAGTCAAAGTAATGCTGAACTGGGTGACATAAGAGTAACACTTCAGACTATGTCAGCAATACAAAAGAGTTGTGATACAGTGGATCCCTTCTCACTGCAACATCCCTGGAAATGAAGAAGCTGACAGACTGGCAAAGGAAGGGGAAAAACTTCCTCAATTTAACACAAGTATAACCTATGAGGAGTCCAAGAGTTTTATCAAGCGCAGGTACAGGCACAAGTGGGAAGAAGAGCATCCAGGCCACACAAACAATGATCCGTATTACCAGCTCAGCAGAAGTGAACAAGTGGTAATCTTCAGACTTCGCACGCGGTCATAACAGATTGATATACCATCTATTCAACAAATTAAAGATAGGAACTACTGATGAGTGTGACTGTGGCACCGATAAAATGACTGCCGAACATCTGCTTCAAAGGTGCCCAACATATGAGGAACAGAGAAAACGCATATGGCCATCACCAGTACCATTCCTGAAGAAAATCTATGGAGATATCAACAGCCTTAGGCTGACCACTGCTTTCTTTGAACTTATTCAAGTTGACATCTGAGGGTGAACGAAGAAGAAGATATGAAGACGTGGACATCATAGGCTGGTACAGTTCATTAATATGGTTTAGACAGCATATATGTAATAATCAACATGGACGTTGATCAACCTCAGTAGCCGTTACCACACGAAGGTTAACGGAAGTTCTTCGGCAACGAAGTTGTAGGATGCAAGGGTTTATAAAATGAACCATGTTAAAAGCGTGAGCATAGATATATTCAACAACGATCAAATGACATCTCCAAGCGTTGTATTGGCGCACTAGAAATCGACACCACTGGTCGATCGAATCTCTGCAATAAACGGTACTGGAGGGATCCGTACCTGAGGCTTGATACAATAAAAAGCCGAATTATGGCTGAATCTTCATAGTATGTTCTTATTGGCACGTCGGCCACAAGGAAAGTAATGTCATCTCACTGATGATTATTAATATAACATGATCGTGTCCTCCCTAGACTTGGGATAAGACCCCGGGCCAAAATCACGTCTATTGATGGAGTCTGTCTTTACACAAGATTACTCTTGGCAGAAATTTAGATAGAAGAGTAGTAACGTTTCTATCACATGGGAGTCGTCACAAGATATTCAGAGAAGCGAAAACAATGCTGGCTGTTGCTAAGCACGTTAATTCTGTAATCTGCCGACACCTTTTATGAAGAATTTAAGCAATGGTTTATTATAGCTCGTTAAGCCCTCACCGCTGAGTTAATCAGTGTAATTATTATTATAATATATAGCTCTGTTTAGAGTGTGTGTAGTAATTTGACTGAGACAAACCTGCAGTATTTTCAAATTTTAAATCGAAATTAAATTTGTAACATTACAAAAAACAAAATTTAATAATCACTTTAGGTTGAAACAGTTGGAAAATATTTTGAATATTTATGGAAAGGTTTTCATCTCTTCAATTGTTTTTTAATAAGAGGTTCAAGTGGCAGAAAATAAGTTAACTTAGCTGCCAATTATGATTATAATCCTCCTTATGCGTTGGTTCTTTTCATTCTGTTCGAGCACGTCTCTGGTCAAAGTTCAGGAGCCGAACGTTTCAAGAACGTCAAGGAGTAACGGCCAAGCTGGTTCTGCGTCTGTCTATAAGACCCTCTTATGATGGCGTCTCGCACAACGTTAGTCCACTTCTACCTTAACTTGATTCCAGGGATAGTACTTTCTGCTGGTAACACCAATAACTGGTAATAGAAATAGAAATTAAACGCTCTTCTGAGTATGGCGTTTTCCGACCCATAGTCATGTGCCCCCGTCTTCTATTTTACCATCCCATGTAATAATTTACCCTCGATGAAAATTAAATTTAATCCATCTCGATAAAACTTCCTTTACATTTAAACTGAATAGCTTTAGCTTTACTTAACATTTAAATGAAAAGGTTTAAAGTACAGATATAGCATGTTTTAAATTTACATATCCACTGTTTGAAAATGTGTTCATAATATAAATTCATTTATGTTTCATTTACGTTTACACTTGTTGAAAAGTTTGAAACTTCCATTACTTTAAAATGAATTTTTATTTTTCGTTTACAATTCACTGAGTGAAAAGCTTTGAAACTGTAAGTATTATTTTTAGAATGTACATCATTTCTTTCATTTTTCCTCCCTGCTCCACAGGGAACCTGAAACTACTTTATGCTTTTAGTTCTCTTTACGAAACTATCAATAAAGCAATCACCAGCTGTTGAGAGCGCATCATGGGACGAAGCGATCTTGAAAAACGTATATTTGGAAAGATTGCCGTGCACCATGATGTGTCTCACCAAAACACAAAAACTATAGTCATTGATTATGACTATGCACGGTAGCGAAGCATGACAAAAAAAGGTCCATAGTTACCTTTTGATTATTCAACAGTGTCGCCTTGTGTGGTAACGGCCATTGATTAGGTGTAGAGAATTCTACTTGCATAATGTATTAAAGAGTCTACATTTCGAATCATAAATCAAGTGAGATTATAATTCATTATGGGACAAACACATTTCTTCAGGATATATGTAATCCACAGTAAGAAATAGGCTAGATTGCCCGAAGTATGTATTGAGAGACATGTCAAGGTTAGCATAACCTGCGTATAAAGCTATGAACGTTTAAGGAATATATGTAATTGCCGATAAAAGAAAGTGTGCACAAAGGCACCATTTTAAATAATATGGACTTTGATTGAAAGTATAATATGTCAAGAAGGATTGGGAAGAATAAAGTAAACGGACAGAATTATTAATATGCTATAAAAGCAAGAAGGTATTATTCTTAATAGGATGAAGAAATTTACAGTTGTGTGGAATTATTTATAAATAAAATATCGGAGGAAGGAATCGATATTCAATTAAAGATGTCAAATTATGTTTGAGCAACGTGTCGCTCATGATAGTTTTGTGGTAATTAAAAATGAAAGTCGGTAAAACCAGAAGTCTTCAGAGAATCTTTCTAAGTTTCTGATTCTTTATTGTAATATTCAACAATTAAAAGTTTATTCCAGCGAGTTGAAGAATACGACTATAAATATGTATGAGAACGATTACCCAGAAAAGTTCTGGCCTGTTTTTGTGGCAATACTTCTACAAATAGAAAAACCCTAGACAACATACAGACAACAAAGGAATTGTTCTTAACACCAGATCGTGCAGTGGTGGTGTGGTGGTTCACGAATCATCATTCCAGAAACTGAGGTAGCCATCCTTAAACGACGTTGACATCCAGTAGCGAGTTTCACACATTAAACTTCACAATGTTATATATATATATATATATATATATATATATATATATATATATATATATATATATATATATATATATATATATATATATATATATATATATATATATATGTTAGTTCACATGTTAGTATTACAACATGAAATGTAAATCACAACTTACGCCAATCTTGTCTACAGACTTGTTGCTCAGATGAATAAAAGAGACGAATCGTTCTCTTACACGCGTCTGGGATGTTTTTAAATTAACAATAGATTACCTTCTGCTTCCTGTGTTTCTTTAGTTTTCTCGTCCCGGTGTTCCTTATTAAAATGAAGAGATTTCATGTGCTTTGTAAGTCTTATTTGGTTCTCCAATAAAACGTCCGGTTAACAAAAGCAATTATGAATATAGTCTTCACTCTGGCAAGTCTGATGTTGTCTTGGCGAGCGTAAAATTCACAGTGAAATAAAACGGCGAAATGGTCAGACAATATTCCCTGCCTTTGTTTGTTATGGAGTTAAATAAACGCTCCAATCATATTCAGACAGGTCGGGTGGGGTACTTTCAAAATATTTCCAACATAGACAAATGTTGAAATTTCACATCTCTCAAATCTGGTAATATGCTGCCCGATGCCCTCGTGTACAAACTTACAGACAGATCTCTGTCCTTCATAATATTGTGACCGTGTGTTTCTGGTGTAATGACTAAAAAATGGTCGCTCGCCACATGTGTTTGGCCAGATAAACAAATCTGGTTCTATTCAGCACTCCTGCCCAACACAGCTTGAATAAACGTTACTTGAAAAGATGGTCAGACAGATTATGCGATAAAATATTATCGCCGTCTGGGTCACCAAACCTGGCGGAGCGTAACAACAATCTGGGAGTGAAGTGTGAAACAATGAGATACAAATTACTCCCGTAGCAAATACTGCCATAGGGGAGTGGCATGTTGGATACATCACTATGCTATGTCTAGCATAAATAGTGAAATGAATGAAAGGACAAAATGAAATGCCAAATAACAAAGTAAATAATGAAGAAATATGAAGAAAAGAAATTTACTGCCGGATGGCTGAAGGTGTGAGAGATCACACAAAAGGACATCGACAGCTATATCGTCACAGTTAATTAAATTTTGGAAAAGGAATGTAATTTAAACCGTAAGCGCCGAACACTTGTGCGTGCGAATGGGACATTGTATATGTAGAAACATTTTGATTAATAAGAGTCATTATATTTATCAACACAAGCTGAAGTCAGCAGTGATCACAGAACCGTGAACACTTGATCATTGCTATGGAAATGCAGAGGAAACAGGCGTCGGGTGTAAAATGGTAGGATAATAAATACCTACGCTCAGACTGACAAGAACACACTAGGGCAGAGAGCTTAGAGATTTTAGACAGGCAACTTAATAATTAACTTATTCTGCCCAAACGGGCGTATGACGCGCCAGATAGGCCTTTCATTATACACAGGGCGTATGGCGCGCCAAGGTGATATATGTCGAATTTGCGCGGAAAACTATATAATGTCTGGCGAAAAGCCAGTTTAAAATTATTTCATTACATCCCGCACATGTGTGTGAACGTTTGTGAGCGAAAAAAGACGTATGAAGTTACAATTGTATGCTTTATATCTGTTGCTAGAGTTGCTTTGGATCTAGCCGCAGGCCGCGTGGTACGCCCACTATATAAGTTTCCAAAATTGAACAAAAATTTAGAAAATAAGTGGCCATAGATTGTTCATATCATATAAACACTTCCTGTAGACATCGTATTTTGAACAGGTAGCGAAATAATTATATTGGTGTTTATTGTTTGAATACTTTTACCAATTAATGGCGACATAGAGTTATCTGTTTACGTGTAGTGTAGTCACATACATAACACTCATAAACTATTAACCAGTCAACATCATTATATAAAACAATGAATTTTAACGATATCTGAAGCGCTAATAACCTATAAGGACGTTGAACAAACGTGATCTTTTTGAGTAATAAATTAATTAATTTGCATGGGACAGGAATGTGTAAGATTCCAGTTCAGCAATATGTGACTTCACACAAAAGTTTATACGAGTATAAATTACAATTTTCATTTGTTTTTATCAAACTTCTTGAATTAGTTGGCAACTGTATATAAATTTCAATTCCTGGTGTTTTACTACCAAAGGATTAAGTACAGCTGAAATATTAACGTGTATGTGCATAATGTGTATTCATTTTTTTATTATCATTTTTCATTGTTTCTACCCTTCACAAGAAATAACAAACAATTATAACATCACATAAAAACTTAACAGTATTTCACAACATTCTGCAGCCAATTTCCTGAAGTTTTATGCATAATACACATACAAGGTATCTACTAAATTAATATATATGTCCACTGCTTGTTTTTAAAACTTCACTTGTAGAAAACAGATATCTGCATATTGAGTCCTGGGTAAAACCGAAAACACCGAAAAAATGCCTGGGTTAGAATTAGTTAAGACAACTAAAAATGTAGGAAGTTTGTTATAGGTCCGTGTGCTGGATTAGCCAGTAAAATGGACAAATGATAATACAGAAAAAATTTATACATTGTTATAGACAGTGCTTTTGTATAAAACAGCTAAAATAATAATAAACATTAAGAAGAACAATTATAGATAATCTCAGCTAGAGTTAGTATAACTATAGATACAAATAACTGGAAAGAGTATTTCGTAGAGCTTAAGAGTTTTAGGTTGGACAATGTAGTGCTCAGATATACTTTGTGGTTTGAATTAGTAGGACGGATTGTTTGTTGATCAGTAGATTTTGAGGAGGGCTCTGAATATTCCAAGTAACTACGAGGATTGTAATGAAATAAGAAAGAAAGGTAGTGGTTCTCAAGGTGTTAACCAATGATCTTAATCTGCTAAGGTGAAAATGATTCACAAACGGCTCTGGGACCGTTTTAAGGATAATATTATCTCTGCGTGTTGACTCTATAGAATATATTTAATATTTATAACTTCATGCCGTTGGGGGAGCGGTGGTAGTGAAGCAATAAAGTGTGATCCTGCAGACTGGCAGGAAATAGATAGATACATAGTGGTGAATGTACTGCGGGCACATATCCTTTGATACCACTTCTAAGTAGACATCATGATAACTACTGACTCAATACTCAATTATAGTTTCTAAAAAAATTAATAAGAAATGTTCATTGAATATTAAGCAAGATGATAAAATTACTCTACACGAGATTTTGAGAATTAGTGTAACGTCTGTGTTTATATCGTTTTTCATGTAAATGAAGAGAATAATGGTTCTCAAGTTTTTGTACTTATGGGGACCAGAGTATATTAATTGAGAAGAATGAGAACAGAGGTTCCCAAATTATTAGATTGTGGTGAAGTGGGATGTTATAAATATTTATAGGGGACTTAGTGTACTGACTGAGATCAGCTGTGAAGGTATCTATATCTAATAAGAGTAGTGTATTATAGATAACCTTACTTGCTGCCACATATATATATATCTCAGTCAGAATTATTCTGGAATAGTGTGATGACTACGTTGTATGTCTAGGGTATGTGTATGATGAAGTGTAAGTCATAACAACAACAGACAGATAAACAATTTAATTTATTCCACCACACTTGACAACACTGTGACACTCACATACATAAAACACTCTACAAGGATATCTTAAAGGAGTCACTGATAACTTTTCAAATAACAATATGTATTCATTTCTGTCATGAATGAATATGTGTCCTGATTCAAATACAAAGGGAACCAGGAATCACAATCAATTTTAATTACAAGTTATATGTACAGAATTTATCAATATGAATATTGTAGTGACATATATTATTAAAAGTATCCTATGTGTGTCAGTTGTGTAGTAGTAATATGAGGTAATACTGGTTTTGTTTTGTTCAAGCTCTGTTGGTATTTGTCATCATGACTTCAATAGTTTGTCTTTATTGGAACTAGTATTGGAGATGTTCTCAGTTCCTGATATTATAACAATTTACTTCCCCTCTTAAGTTTATGTTACAATGTTATTTTAAGATGGGGGTACATAATTTTGAGCTCAGCTGGCCACATCAGCTTATCTTGCGTGATGGCGGCAGGAAAAGACTCCTCTGCTCGATTTCTCCCCTGTGCTCTGGAGACACCTCACTGATAGCTAAATGGACCAAGGAGTATGCTGTCCGACTCTGGATTCAGCAAAGCTCTGACAAGGTGCTGCTCAATACCATCAAGACCACGGTCCCTGAAAACAAGAAGGATGTACCTTCTACTTCATAACTAATTTATACTCTCTTTTTACACTGAGCACAATACATCACAAACATTGAGTTCAGAGCGTTAGGCCAACTGTCAGCTTCATCTGAAATACTTTATACCAGTATTAACCTCCTTAATGGTTACTACGCCTCTGCACTTCCAGCATTATTTCTTTCTAGTCAATCATCTAGGTGTCAGTGTACTGTTTGGCCATTCCATGCCGTTTTACTTTCCTCCGACACCTTCTGTTCAGGCTGGAGCATTATAGGCTTTACATCATGTTTGCTACTGAACTACACATATATACAGGCATAAATTAACAATTCACATTCAATTTTCATTAAAAGATACTGAATGTTTCAAGCTTACCACAATTCATGGAAACAAACACAGATACGTTGATTAGCAATGAATTCTGGCACAGATACTGGCACAAATTCCCATCTGCTTATGTTCCAGGCTTTTATTTAGCAAAAATATGAGCTGGCTTCAACGCACTGTTGCTTTATCAAGCTTATTTGAACTAGTGGTCTCGAACTAACGCTCCTAAGTGAGTATATCAACGAGTCTGGCCAATGGAGCCACGTTTCGACAAGTGTTTGAAAAAATTTTAACTTCCTACGTCTCCCCTAACAACCAAGGATAGCATTTATAGCCCGACCAATCGTGTTTAGCCTTACATATCATTCCAGCCAATCAGTTCAAATGTAACTTGTGGCCCATTTCCCGTACAATGGTGGTGTAAAAAAATCTACCACTGAGCGATTCTGATTTTGGGTGTTGTCTGACAGCACCATCATTTTATTTTGGCTATAACTTGTTAATTCCTAGACTATTTGCATAACGTTGTACATATTCTTTGTCAGCAAACCCTAAGGAACCCAAATATACAAATTTAAAAGAGCTAAGTGGCTGCGTTCAAAATATGTAATTTCTTCTACCTCCTGTTTCGAAGATGTGCTGTCTGGGTACTGTAATGTTTTCAAACGTAACCCCATCTATTGTCATCTTTTCTAATAAGAGTTTTTCAGGATTTAAAAACCTAACTCTGGGAAGGTTAGTGTTTTTATCACTGTCCGTCCGAAAAAGTTAGTGCATGTGGCCTTACACGCGTGATAGTAGTAATTGTGTATCGCGCGACGCGTGTTTAATTTTGCCTGCGTTCCTGATTTTCAGCCCTCCCTTCTCTCTATCCTTTAGTCCATCTGTCTTTAGTTACGCCGTGTATAAAATGGAATGAATGAAATATTAAAATTAGGTCATTGATCAGCTTGGTATCTCAATGTTTTTGCAAGAAATACAGCACACGTTTCATTGAAGAAAGCGGGTAATAATATAGTAGGCTTTTACTATCAACGTGAAAGCGTTACAATTTGCAGACGAAGTAGAAAACAAGGGGGATTTCGAGTACTGTCATTGTGACAGCACTGTTCTTTACCATTCTTCTTCCTTTATTTATTATATGTATTTATTAGGCTTTATATTTACCTGATAATTTATATATGTGGATTAGAATATTCCACGACATAGATGATGATAGGATTAGTAAGTGTAGTGCAAAAGTAATAGAAATTAAGATTAAAATTATTATATTGGTGTACAGTGCATGCTTTAATATGATTGTATTCATAACTTATTTCGTGGAGAGAAATTTAATAATCTTAATTAACAATTTTAACTTTATAGTAGTAATCGTCAGTGAATTACTTAGTTATTGTTAAGAGATTTTGTTAGTTATTTTTTGAATACTATGACAATAAAATAGTGGTGACTTTGTTAAATGTCGTCAATGACTTATGTGTTACTACGAGATGAACTGTGTCTACAAACTAAAGGTGAGGGACGACATTATATTATACGCAAATATCACGTGCCAAGAAATACCAACACGTAGATGCATTCCCATCCGAAAGAACCTACCTGGGTTTAACACGTTTGCACACAATTCTAGAGACTTTTTGTAATCAACATCTAGGGTGTATAGCCTTTCTGACCACTGAACACTTAACATGTGCCTCGTGTTTATATGGTGCAACCCGATCTGATATGAACTTTGCACAATTGACAAATCGACAAGTTAAATATTTACAAACAGCAGGTACGCTAGAACAATTTTTTGTAGTTTTTACATTTCCAGTTAAACGTTTGACTATGCTGAAATGAAAAAAAAGTCCCTATAAAAGTAGAAGACCCAATTTTAAGGCGCGGATAAGATCAGGAAGGAGTTGGATAGACAATGTCACAGAAATCATACAACCCAAATCCACAGCAGCCAATGAGACATTTTGTTCAAAAACAAAACAAAACAGCTTCCACGCCATGTAACGGCAAGAATGAACTGATAACGTCAAGTTCAGTCGGGCCTCGCTTTTGGGCGTTCTGGTAATACGGCAGCTGTCAATTATATAGACATTGTCATTTTTGCGGCGCCTGTTCTAACCATATTTCTAGATTGTTAGACCGTCGAAAGCCGTCCTGATAGTCATGTAATCAGCGGAAGTAACGAAATGCGCAAGGCTGGCGGGAATATAGTCAGTGGAGATTTGACTGCCATCCATGGCGGACGCAGTTTTTGGTATTCCAGCTTCGGCTGTCTGTGATATCTAGGCGAATGACGCAGTGTCCGCCATATGAGCTTTATTCCTAACGTTAGTTATGTGTGCTATTAAGGATTCGAGGGAAGTAGTTATTTACTTAGCGCTGAGTTTGGTACCTGCTAAGTTACAGTCGTGCATGTTCATAGTCAGTGTTACTATGTAGGTTTTTCCCGCCTGATGGCGTGGTGTCCACTTTAAGATTGCGGTAGCCAGATTACCAGTTCTATAGATTGATATTAGTACATACATTCCCTGTTGTGGCACATAAATAGTCGTAATGTTGTATTTTCATCAGGTCATGTGTGGTCATGTGTTTAATTGAATAAACGGGATATAAGCTGTTCAAGAGCGTTAGTCATATGTCACCCACTGTTGTTGTGTCATGCCTCTGGCGATACGAGCCCATGTGTAGTTCATTGAAATAAGTTATTCAGGACAACAGTGGTATGGCCTTAGTGGTGGAGGGGAAGGTAGCTAGCACCTTATTCCTCCCTCCACCTTAGCTAGTATATAAAGGCTTGTGATATATATATATATATATATATATATATATATATATATATATATATATATATATATATATATGTGTGTGTGTGTGTGTGAGTGTGTATCTATATACATATTTCATTAATTAATTGTAATGGCATTTAGGTGAGGTACGGATAAAATGAGGAGTCATAACCCTCTTACTTTAAAAGTTTTAAATTCATTTTACTTTGGTATCATTTTTAAAGCATTGCTCTATTGCAAATTTACTATATGATAGTTTATACATATCATTTCAATTTCATATTCATTTCCAAGTTTAATAAAAGGCTATGATCCGCTTTTCGGCGGGTGTCTGAAGTCTAACCCGGAGTATGAGCAGGGCCCTTCTATACGTTGAAATAATAAGCTTCTCTTGTAATGTCAGAGGCATACACCACATATTATGTGCGTTTCACAGTTAATGTGATCTATATAGTCTTGTTATAATTAATTTGATATTTTTAGTATTTTTGTCGCCCGGTTTTAACATCAACTGTTGCTACAATTCAAAAGTGACATTGTTGTTATCGGCTAAATGGTATCAAATATTATATGTTGCAAATAATAGGTAGCTAAATCTAATTGCGTGTGTTATTTTATATATCACAGAACAATCATCTATCTGTTCAACATGGGAAGACCATTGCGACTTGGGTTCAAATAGCTTCTGCATGAGCTTTCACCAAAAGTACTTAGATTATGCTGATGCCGAAACAAGATGTGCATTCTGCAACAGCACTTTACTATTCGAAGGCCTGTACAAGAGCATAAAGCGGTGTGTTAATTCATGTAAGTTAATAATTACAGCATATTCCTTCGTTCTACACTTTCATTATCTTCATCATTATCACGTTTGCCTCCCCTTTGCTCTGCAGTAGGGGTCTGACAGTGGCCAAAACTTAGAGTATCTAATGTGGGTCTTCAAATGTGTCTACCATCGCACAAGATTACTCTTGGCAGAGTTGTAGGTAGAAGGATATTAATGCTTCTACCTCAAGGGAGTTTTCAAAAGATATTTCAGATGCCATCATCAATGCTGCATGAGGCGGAGCAATGTTAACTTTAGTGTCTGACTCTTCGCCTTTCGTGAAGATGGATTATGCAATAATTAGCTCGTTCAAGCCACCAGCTGAGTTAATTCAGCGAAATCCCATATTATTTTTATGCGCTCTACAGATTTAAATATACATTAAATATTATGTACATAGGTACGCTCTCATAACTAGAATAATTGAATCAACCGTGAATTTGTAAAATAACACGTAACAAATTTAATAATCATGTTGTGTTATGCTTTTGCATACAGGAGTATGCTCATTCTTTTCGTGGAAACTGCTGTTTGCATTAGCTATTTTTGTGTGCCCCAAAGCGCTTGGTTTGAACGTTGCAATATTAATACGTAATTGGTAACTATGTGACGTATGTGTCATTTGCTATTGTAGCCCAAGTGCTACATTTCTGGGTCTTTCTTTATTGTACGTCGACCAGTGAGGACGTCTATTTTATGCTCCTGATTCGTGGAGACTTTATTTCAAGTGGCTATGTTTGAGAGGCCGCCACTAAGTTTTTAATGGCCACAACTGTTCACTATCTTAACAGTAACAGATAAGTATAATAACCAGTTTATCAAGGTATTTTTACAACTACGTCATCAAGAATTGTTTTACACCGCAGAACTTGGGTCACGTCGTGTCCGAACTGACCTTTAGTCATAACGGCCAGAATTGAGATGTATTCCTACATTGAATGCCATATTATATGCTATTACAACTGACAGATACTGGACGCCTGAATGAAACTTATTATTGCCATTCCATGTCTTGTGGTATGATTAAATTTCATAACATTTATGTCGATATAATAGTCAGTTCAACAGGGCTCCTTTTTTATTTTATACGGAGTCACTTGTTAATAAAGAAAGTGATGTCATTCCGATATGGTTTACTGGCAGACGTGAACAAATTTGAAGCAGAAGTGAGGTGATCGTCTGCAAAAGAGATGCGGCGTGTGTTTGGAAGTGAGCGGAAGTATGTGTTTTGAGCTCCTGCATGATTCTGTGTTTTTCCTGAATTATTCCATTACCAGGACATCAATATACTTGGTTGAGGTGTTCCTGGCTTATTCTAGTAAGGAAATATATGCTTATTTATGAAGATGTCCAAAGGACTATACTAAATAAAGTTTGACTGATTGCCAATGACCAGCGTTTGATAGGAAACGGAATGGACTAAATCGTACTACGGCATTTGCCTTTGGGCCTATATATCTATTACTATGGAGCTTTTTGTCAAAACGAATAAACTGCATGTTTGTAAAATTGTCAAGGAGGTGTTGGTCCGCTCAGTGCAGTTATGCTGATTTAGTGTTGTATGACTGCCCCTAGAGTCTACTTGGCCACGGAGAATATCTCCGGAATAATTAACATTACGACATGTATCATCTTGTTATATGGAGATCTTTGAGATCGTAAATAAATGGGAAGGACCAGTGTTCATCAACATCTTGATTTGCTTCGTGGCTGTGTAAGTCTGTTATGGTGGTCCATTTTGACAGTTTCGATCTTGTGTACAAATTAACCACGACAGTCTGCATCCATAGCATGATTTGCTCTACTTTGAAAATCCATTGACATTATGCATATAATACCTTTACAGATCAAATCAATTAGTCTTTAATAGTATAAAATAAATATGAATGATGCGTGAAATTTAGATAAAAAGTTCCTTCATAGAGACTTAATAGGGGATTTGTAAAAGTCCGTTGCGTTTGCCTTTTAATAAGCGCTTAGCTCTTCAAATGATTGAGCTACTGCCGCAGGTGTTTTGTAAAATCTTTTGTGATGAGGGCACATCTCTACACAAATCGTCCAATGTAGGTGGTTAGTGACGAATTCCAGCTCTTGAATTACAAAGTAGTAGCGTAGAAACTCTTACTACCAACTGGTCTCGTACCACGAACTTTAGAGAAAATAATAGAACAACTGCTTCTGCTAAGTACATAGTAGTCAGAAGATTAAACAGGTGCCTTTTCACGCTGTCCGCCCACCAGTTTTGCCTCTCTGAGATTTTATTCTCCCTGAGCTTATACAGCATATCTCAGGGAATATGATTCGAAATCACAGTTATTCTTCTGGTTAATTTAATGGAAAAAAAATGTGCTGGACAGTGTGAGTGGCTTATTCTTGAGGTTTACATATAACTCAACAATGAAAATACAAACACTATGCAAATATGATGTAATAATCACTCCTCACGCTCCATTCGGAGACTGGGGTTACTTCTTGTCACGTGAAAGATAATTTATTTTACCATCTTGTCCATAATTTGATTACTCCTTTAAATGTTCTGTTTTCCGAGACATTTTGTATTTTCTTTTTCTTTCCTTTTCTACCTTTGTGGCCAAACTTTCTCACCCTCTCAAACCCCACCCGAGGTTGTTTACGCTGGCCAGCTGCGGTCAGCTAACGCTAGACGTAATGTTATCTACACGCACCTGTTCGACCAGAGAAACATTTCTCGGGTCCGCTTTAAGTGTTAGAACGAGCCAAGACGGTTTCTGTGAAAGAAACGGTTCGTTAGCGGCGGGTACCCTCTGTGGTCCCAACAGGGGAATTTCTCTGGTCGCTTTAAAACGTTTGATGACGAGCGGCGGGTACCCTTTGAGGCCTGGGGAACTTTCGCACGATTTCTTTTGTCTTCTCTAGATTACGTCTTTCGCCGAACTTCTGTAGAAATACGCACGCCAGGTGTTCGGGGGAGCGTCCCTTGTAATCTATAAGAGTAGACTGGTTTTAATAGACAAAGACATTCGTAAATTTTCCTGGCCCGAGATAGACCATTATGGAAATAAGGCAAACATTAACACAGAACTAAATGTTTTTCGCCTATTTCTTGGCATTTTTCGGGGTGAGTTGACATATCTTATAATTATTATATTATATTCATGTTAGCTTTTTATATATATCTGTTAGGGAAGTGAATTTATTTCTGAGGACTTCTCCTAGTAATTTATTCAGTGATAAGGTAGCGCTGTCTACGGCCTATTAAGTGGTGCTTACACTGTTACGGTTTATCATGGGTTAAATGTTAAACTTACAATAACAGATATTAGGCGTAGAATCAGTCCACGAATGCTTACCATTGGGTTAAGAGTCAGCAAAATTAACTGTCATTTCTGTAAGATAATGTCAGGTGTGGATTGTTCACTTTAAAACGGAATAGTGAGATGCAGGTAATAACTCTGGATTATAGGAGATAGTCACTTATTCCTTTTGATAGATATTTCTAGTGGCAAGGGAGGATCATTCTATGCTTACTTGTGTGGCTAGGCACTAGTCTATAACTTTCACGGAAAGCAGTCACCAGGCATAGATATAATTATATCGTATGATCTAGCCACAACTGTATTATTATAGCAAGAACATTGCATTTTCTTTGTACTCATTTTGTGGAAATGCTAATATATTTTCCCAAAGGGACATATTATTTATTTGTGTAATGTCAAATGCTGTAATCTGTTTATGTAAATTCATTTAATGTTGTAAGATGAATAAGCATATTAATTTAACTGTAACTACATGTTAGGTTTCCTGTATGTTGAGATTGGGAGAAGAGGAGTAGATTTTGCTGTCAGAATATTTAATGACAGTTACATGGGTGTGCAAAAGATATTAAGCCTATGCGGGCGCGTGTTGATAATTGATATTTTTAAGGAACAGGAGACATGGTTAAAGACAGCCCTAAACTATCATAGCAATAACTACAATAAATTTAATCCCATAGTGGAGCGAAACTTTCTGTATAAAGTTAGATTGATTTTAGCGTTGCTTGAAGTTAAAAGGTGTCTCTTTTGGGTCTCAGTTCCAGGGGGACCGACTCGCGAGAGCAGATTCCAGTCAGGCGAAGAACGAAATATTCTCTTCGATCTAGAGGGTTCTGAATACCGCTAGCGTCACGAATCGTCACACCCCGTTCCTGAATCAAAACCCCTTTTTTGTCAACGCCAAGTTAAGCTCACGCAGTGCAACGGAGCCAACGCTAAATCTGGAATCGCCAAACGCAGTAGTAGTTCTCTACTCGCCTATTGGATTACCAGCCAGAGCATTGCGGCTTCCAGAATATCAAACCCGCTCAGCATGCCTATAGCAGAATTCCATATCACCCGCCTTTGTTGTGCCTAAACGGGGCACTCAGCAAACCACAGCCAAACCAGTTTAAACAGGATTTATACCAAGTACGAAAGCCGATTCTAGCGCCGGATAAGCGCGCAAGGGACAATTTGTCCTCAAGTGACTTCGTCCTGTGTATTTATTCCTGGATATATTAAAACCTCGCACTTAGGAGCGGCCAGCAAAGATATACAGCGTCTTCCAGCCCCTCACGCAAATTAGTGTCACCAAAGATAGCGCCTACATTGGATTTACAGGTCAAGTCCATCATCCATGGAGTATATCTTTACGTAAAGACATTGGAGCTATCCCATTTGGTCCCACGAAAGCGGACGGACATGCTGTCGCTCAGTTTGTTTATTTGGTCAGCAGGAGATAGACAGTCTTCCAGTCCCATCGCGAAATCAGGGGTGCCACCAACAATAGCGACTACAGTGGATTTATACAGGTCAAGTCCATCACCCATGGAGTATATCTTTACGTAAAAAAGACACTGTCTGAAGCATTGTACTTGGTCCCACGAAAACCGACAGACTGGCAGACAGTTTATTTATTTCTCTTTGTGTTCTACAGGTTTTTATGAATGGTGATCTGTGTGTGTGATTGTTGGTGTATATGATTATCGATGAATATTTGATTATTGATGAAATTTTATGTTGTTGTGATGATATGCATTATTTTCATGCTTTTTCTTCTTTAATAAATTTTACACATTTATTAATGCGCTGTTCACGACCTTTCCATCCATATTTGTATTTTTAGCTCTTTACTATAATCTCTATGTATGATAAGAGAAAAGAGAGAGAGCAGGAGATGCTTAGACAGTAAAGTGAGTTGAGGCCTGGAGAGAGAGATCATTTGAATAAATCTTCTTCCAGGTTGTCTCAAGTCCATCTCCTATTTACACCTTATCTAAAGTGTAATCTATAACTCTGTCAGTCCACTATCCCTTGTCGATTTCACTACAGTTGTCCAACTCGACAAATACTCTACACTCTAACTCAACCACGACAATTGGGAGCCCGTCCGAGATTCTAGAACCCATCTAGTACGACATTTAATATGTGCTCGATCCGAGGATGAATCTCTCACAAGATTCTATCTGGATTCTTAGAGTTTAGTGTTCGGCAGATTATAGGAATTTCTTTCCCCTAGACATATCGAACTATTTCTTTTGGAGGAAGTCTGAACAGCGTTTTTTCTCCACAGCAATCATAAATATTAAGTTACATTTATTGTTCATGCTACACATGAGACAGCTGGTAAAGGTTGATGGTATCACTGCTGAGTTTTTGGTTGACAAATCTGACGACTATTGTTGTAAAAGTCAGAAAATTTTTTTTTTTTTTAAGGGTTAATATTTTTTCAGGAGTAGCTCTTTAATCAAAGATAAGAAGCTACAGATAGTCAGTTACTAGCTTGCATTTGTACCAAGGGAGGGTGTTCATTCGGATGATAGCAACCAATCCTCTCAATAGCGTAGTACTGACAGAACTGGGGTGAAGTGATAGTAAGTTTTACATCACTTACATTTTTTGGAGTTTTTTTGGGTTTTTGCTTGTCGATCAGAGTAGCTACAAACTTTCTTGTTTTTTAAAGTTCCCAGGCTAGTCTAGATTTTATTGATTATTAAGTTAATCAGCACGTAGTGGACTAGGTAACTAAGATCTCTAGGTTCTATCCTTCTATAGTGTTTGCTCACCCTGATATAATGGCCGATCTAGATAAAGTGCATAGGATTGCCCTCGAGGTAGCTAAGTACATGGAGTACAAGGATAGCGAAATCCAGCCCTTTCTAGAATTTGCAGTAAGCCTGCAGGATCAATACGAGGTAGACAATTGGTTTGACAGCCGTTTAATCTTAGCATGGTCCTGTAAACAAACTGGGGAGAGTGAAGCATTCACCCGACAGTATGTAGAAGAAGTGATAGAAGACGAGAAGCAAAGGGAAAAGCAAAAACAAGAGCGGGACAAGCAATGGGAAATAGAGCGCCAAGAAAGGGACAGAGAAAGACAAGAAAGGGACAGGCTACACCAAATCAGAATGAATGAACTGGATAGCCAAATTCGGAGGGTGGAAACAGATACTAAATGTAGTCACTCTACTTCCCCCTTCTACTGTGCCCTTAACGGTCAACGCCCCTGCAAACCTTGCGCCCATGAAAGAAAACTTGCCTGCTAAAACCGAACCCCAACTCCAGAAAATTGACTTTCCTTTGGACTTGGATCCGAAGCCCGAACAAGGAATGAATTTACGTCGGGATAGCAGACCTAAGGCGACGGGGAAAATTACGCAAACGTTTTCCCAGGCATGTAAATTGCTCAAAGGTGAGAGAGGTGCTAACAAGCATTGTAATACGGATTGTTCCCGTCTGGCAAGCGGCGAACCCCGAGCCTCTCACGCTCCAGACCGAGCAGCACCTAACCGACACGTGACGTCGAGAAAAGGGAGCCACACCCTATCACGTTATCTTTCGCAAGATTCCCGGCCGGACAGCGAAAAACCATATGCAGAGGCGCATCCCTCCAACTCAGCGATCGTAGAATGGAGGCGCCGCTCCTCTTATCACCCTGAGCTTAAAAGGTGCAAGAATAAGTCGCCTGCTAAAAGGGTTAAACTTTCCAAACCGTTCCAAGGAACTTTGGAAAAACACACCGAGAGTTTTCTCTCGGGCACTTCGCGATCAAACGGGATCTCAAACCGTCCAGTCTTTTGCATGCAGTCTGCGGGGCCTGTCAACCAGGAAGTGGATCTCGCATTGCAGGACAAAGTTCAACTGACGCCAGTAACTTCCTCAGGGGAGGGCAAAGTTGACGTTTATGATGGACACAGGGTTCCAGGCGAAGGGATCCCTGGCATTCCATTTGAGTCTCTCACACTTCTCAGGGCAGAAGACAGTGAGAAAAGCTGCCTTACTACTGTACAAGGAGCCATTGTTGAGAGCCTTGGCTCACGTCATGCTAGTAAATGGTAAAGCGACTCAACAAGCTCTGCAACATCGCAGATATTACCTATCTGTCTTCACGGATAGAAGCTACGGAGATTCCGTTATGATTTAGTAGAAACCCCAGAATGCGATCGATTACTCTTTGCTTCAGGCAGCAGAGTTTTTCTCATTCTAATCGCATTATTCCAGTGGTCTCAACCCCACTGATGGACAGCAAAGTAGTCGCCTCCGCCAGGCCATTACAGAACAACTTGATCATTTCCGTTGACCAAGCCAGAGTTGTGACTGGCAAGGCAAGGAAAGCTCCAGACCCGCCTTTAGACGGCACAGGTCTGAAGACTGATCAATGCTCCCGCCGAAACAGCGGAGTAGGTGTGGAGAGGCAGAAGGAAAATGCTAGTATTTCTTCGGCCAACGAACGGCTTTATTTACCAACTAGGGTTAATACGTGCGCGAAAAGTCCCTATAGACTGCAGCTATACAGGGTTATTCAAGTCCACGACAGGTAAACACATAACGGAAATTAAACAGCCCGAGTCCAGCAACGATTACACTGCATGTAACAGGCGGATTATCTACGCAGTGGCCAGTGAGTTCAGGCGGGGCCAACACTCACAACAGGTGCGGATAATTTTCCGGACCATAAACAGGCACAGCGAATTGCGGAAGCAAGGTCAGGTTCACACGGAAACGGAAGGCGTCAGTGCCGACTGGCCTCGCAAAATCCCATTCGCTGAACGTCTATTAGACAGAGGGAAGAAAGGAATGAACTCGGAGCTAGTCATACAGACAGACAGAAATTGGAAACGTATTTGGTTTTATGAGTATAGGATGTTCCAATGACAGGTAACAAAAGACGATGGAAAAGATAAATTACTGTCATTTTTGTCCGTATCCTCGAACTTTTAAAAGGGGGGGCACTTGTCACGTGAAAGATAATTTATTTTACCATCTTGTCCATAATTTGATTACTCCTTTAAATGTTCTGTTTTCCGAGACATTTTTGTATTTTCTTTTTCTTTCCTTTTCTACCTTTGTGGCCAAACTTTCTCACCCTCTCAAACCCCACCCGAGGTTGTTTACGCTGGCCAGCTGCGGTCAGCTAACGCTAGACGTAATGTTATCTACACGCACCTGTTCGACCAGAGAAACATTTCTCGGGTCCGCTTTAAGTGTTAGAACGAGCCAAGACGGTTTCTGTGAAAGAAACGGTTCGTTAGCGGCGGGTACCCTCTGTGGTCCCAACAGGGGCATTTCTCTGGTCGCTTTAAAACGTTTGATGACGAGCGGCTGGTACCCTTTGAGGCCTGGGGAACTTTCGCACGATTTCTTTTGTCTTCTCTAGATTACGTCTTTCGCCGAACTTCTGTAGAAATACGCACGCCAGGTGTTCGGGGGGAGCGTCCCTTGTAATCTATAAGAGTAGACTGGTTTTAATAGACAAAGACATTCGTAAATTTTCCTGGCCCGAGATAGACCATTATGGAAATAAGGCAAACATTAACACAGAACTAACTGTTTTTCGCCTAGTTCTTGGCATTTTTCGGGGTGAGTTGACATATCTTATAAATATGATATATTCATGTTAGCTTTTATATATATATCTGTTAGGGAAGTGAATTTATTTCTGAGGACTTCTCCTAGTAATTTATTCAGTGATAAGGTAGCGCTGTCTACGGCCTATTAAGTGGTGCTTACACTGTTACGGTTTATCATGGGTTAAATGTTAAACTTACAATCACATCGGTTGAGCGTAGAATCAGTCCACGAATGCTTACCATTGGGTTAAGAGTCAGCAAAATTAACTGTCATTTCTGTAAGATAATGTCAGGTGTGGATTGTTCACTTTAAAACGGAATAGTGAGATGCAGGTAATAACTCTGGATTATAGGAGATAGTCACTTATTCCTTTTGATAGATATTTCTAGTGGCAAGGGAGGATCATTGTATGCTTACTTGTGTGGCTAGGCACTAGTCTATAGCTTTCACGGAAAGCAGTCACCAGGCATAGATATAATTATATCGTATGATCTAGCCACAACTGTATTATTATAGCAAGAACATTGCATTTTCTTTGTACTCATTTTTGTGGAAATGCTAATATATTTCCCAAAGGGGACATACGATTTATTTGTGTAATGTCAATGCTGTAATCTGTTTATGTAAATTCATTTAATGTTGTAAGATGAATAAGCATATTAATTTAACTGTAACTACATGTTAGGTTTCCTGTATGTTGAGATTGGGAGAAGAGGAGTAGATTTTGCTGTCAGAATATTTAATGACAGGTACCTTGGTGTGCAAAAGATATTAAGCCTATGCGGGCGCGTGTTGATAATTGATATTTTTAAGGAACAGGAGACATGGTTAAAGACAGCCCTAAACTATCATAGCAATAACTACAATAAATTTAATCCCATAGTGGAGCGAAACTTTCTGTATAAAGTTAGATTGATTTTTAGCGTTGCTTGAAGTTAAAAGGTGTTCTCTTTTGGGTCTCAGTTCCAGGGGGACCGACTCGCGAGAGCAGATTTCCAGTCAGGCGAAGAACGAAATATTCTCTTCGATCTAGAGGGTTCTGAAATACCGCTAGCGTCACGAATCGTCACACCCCGTTCCTGAATCAAAAACCCTTTTTGTCAACGCCAAGTTAAGCTCACGCAGTGCAACGGAGCCAACGCTAAATCTGGAATCGCCAAACGCAGTAGTAGTTCTCTACTCGCCTATTGGATTACCAGCCAGAGCATTGCGGCTTCCAGAATATCAAACCCGCTCAGCATGCCTATAGCAGAATTCCATATCACCCGCCTTTGTTGTGCCTAAACGGGGCACTCAGCAAACCACAGCCAAACCACTTTAAACAGGATTTATATACCAAGTACGAAAGCCGATTCTAGCGCCGGATAAGCGCGCAAGGGGGGGGGCGGGACAAATTTGTCCTCAAGTGACTTCGTCCTGTGTATTTATTCCTGGATATATTAAAACCTCGCACTTAGGAGCGGCCAGCAAAGATATGCAGCGTCTTCCAGCCCCTCACGCAAATTAGTGTCACCAAAGATAGCGCCTACATTGGATTTACAGGTCAAGTCCATCATCCATGGAGTATATCTTTACGTAAAGACATTGGAGCTATCCCATTTGGTCCCACGAAAGCGGACGGACATGCTGTCGCTCAGTTTGTTTATTTGGTCAGCAGGAGATAGACAGTCTTCCAGTCCCATCGCGAAATCAGGGGTGCCACCAACAATAGCGACTACATTGGATTTATACAGGTCAAGTCCATCACCCATGGAGTATATCTTTACGTAAAAAAAGACACTGTCTGAAGCATTGTACTTGGTCCCACGAAAACCGACAGACTGGCAGACAGTTTATTTATTTCTCTCTTTGTGTTCTACAGGTTTTATGAATGGTGATCTGTGTGTGTGTGATTGTTGGTGTATATGATTATCGATGAATATTTGATTATTGATGAAATTTTATGTTGTTGTGATGATATGCATTAATTCCATGCTTTTTCTTCTTTAATAAATTTTACACATTTATTAATGCGCTGTTCACGACCTTTCCATCCATATTTGTATTTTTAGCTCTTTACTATAATCTCTATGTATGATAAGAGAAAAGAGAGAGAGCAGGAGATGCTTAGACAGTAAAGTGAGTTGAGGCCTGGAGAGAGAGATCATTTGAATAAATCTTCTTCCAGGTTGTCTCAAGTCCATCTCCTATTTACACCTTATCTAAAGTGTAATCTATAACTCTGTCAGTCCACTATCCCTTGTCGATTTCACTACAGTTGTCCAACTCGACAAATACTCTACACTCTAACTCAACCACGACACTTCTGCTTTCGGTGTTCTGTACGAACTAGCATAAAGCAATCACCAGCGCTTGCTGTAGTGTTTATGAATATACTATTTTCATATGTTGAGGTTGCCAGCCTCGCATGACTTGTATAACCACTTAGCAAGAAAAACATGTCAAATTCACATTGTAAAAAATATGTACAGCTCACCCTAACTTGGGATCTACAATCTCCTTGCACAGTTGAATAGACGCAGCAAATTATATTAGATGCTTCGAACACATGGTCTGGTGTAAATTGTAGGATTCCTCTTATGACGGGTGCTCCTGATTCCTTAAGTTGCCAGGCTTTGTATTTAGAAAGTCGGGTTTTGTTTTAAGTTTCAAAGGAGCCTAACTATTCTGACCTGTCACTTAATTTGGAATCCTGTCTTATTTTTCTCTGGCTCCTGGAGTAGCTCTTTTGACATTGTAATGCAGTGTGTCTTAGTCTCCGAATTTACTAGGTTATGTCCTCTTTCTTCCTTCAGGCTTCTACATTGGGTTTCCGCGACAACATTGCCAGAGCTATTGTTATTTTACTGCTCTCGATTGAACCAATCCTGCTCTTAGAACTAGAGGGTCGGGGTTCCAAGTTTAATACTTCCCCGCGTGTTTAAAATTGTCTCGTTAAAATTTAAACCCATGACCTATCTTTGAAATATAGCATGATTACTTCCGTTGCTATTATACAGTCTTGCCAACACATATGTGATCTCATCCCTAATAATTACCTAGCTCATAATGTCTCCTTAGACATGTTTTATCGGTAATAAAGACGCCGATAATGTCTGGATAAAAATGATAAATCGGTTATCACGCGTACTCAAATCTTCTGCCAGACAGATATTCCCTGATGTACACGGACCACAGCCGGTTCCCTCAGAGAGACAATATGGCTTCCTTTGTCCCCTCCCGCCGAGGTGTCGGGAGCGCAGGGGCCAACAGCGAAACACAGGTGGTCACACGCGTGCTCTGTCTGAGTTGGAAATGAGTTACATCAAAGTCAACCATTACTTTCACGTTTACCGTCTGCATTCATGCTGGCGCGACCACTTAAGCGATTACAATTAATCCTCAAGATAGTCAATTACCCGTGAAATAACACACTGCAGTTTGAGAAAGTGTATAGAAATTAGAGGAGTAATAATGGCACGAACTCATGTGCGAAAATACAAGAAATAAATGGATAATGTTGCAGAGAAAAAAAAATGTAAAAGGACACCCAAAAATATCGTCACAATCATCATCTTCACCATACCTACTTTCTAAGCCTTAGAGGTAATTTTAAATATATTGGTGGCCGGCTGCAAAGTTGTCACAACAATCTGCCAAGACGAACTGGCTAGACAAAGAGAGATACCTTTAGCCTATAGGTTTGACTCTGAAAAAAATACGTATGTACATTTATAAAACATTTATTTATGTATTTATTTTTCCTCAAAATATTAAATCACGATACAGTTTTGATAAACTCTACTGTCTTAAAACTATAACAGTATTTGTTAGTGTTAATTTAAAATGTTAAATTAACCTGACAGTGGTAACCATTTGGCTTGGACGGACACTGTCTACAACTCTTGCCTGTAAAATTACTAATACAGTAAACTTTTCTGTCTCTTTTGCCTTAAACAGCAACCTGGGAAGTAAGTGATTCTTATATTTACTGGAACAATTTATGAAACTAATTATTGCGTATGCAGTGTTTGGTTCCGCGCTATCTTTTGATCTCTGCTTGGCAAGGAGTAATATGATTAAAAGTAAAGGATGATAGCAAACGTCCAATGTTAAGAGCAAACTAATTGCACAGAAGATTCTGTGAAATCAAATGTTTCTATTAAAATATAAATTAACATGTGTCGCAAAACGTCATTTATTCTATTCATTTTTCTGTCTATTCCGACGCTACACTCCTGTGTGCCATTACTTATCCTGTCTTTATCTTTTTTCGCCTCCATCTACCGATAATTATCTGATCCTAGGAAGGCCATATCTTGTCATCCCACACGTTTTGACACGTTATCTTTTGATTGTGGACGGTACACGATTAGTTAGGTGGGACAATATGATTATATCAAAATGTGGGTTTTCGTTTGTAGCCGGCCTTATTGTTTAGACAGATGGACTATTGATAGATAAGCGAGTAATCTGCTTCAGCCAAGCTGGCAAAGGTAACAAACAAAAATGTTGTCGAAAGTAGATGACAGTTATTTAAGATATAGACGTCTACTCGGCCGGGCATGAAACTGCAATTTCCAAGTTTATCTTGATTGTAACAATCTGGACACCGGACACATCTCGTAATGATATCCGGCAAAGGTCTATGAACAATCTTAATGTATTATAACAGGCGATTTGACATAATGGGTTCCGGCGATGTTCATAACACTTACCGCAATACCATATATGGTTATGCCAATTATCGTGATGGGGTAAATTTACTGGAAATCAGGCGCCTTACCTTCTATAGGTGTTTAACTGAAAATGAACTAGCCTGAATCGCGAATGCTTTAGGCCAACTAAACTCGCGAGTTTACGTTTTTCTCGAGGGTGAAAATGTTAACTTTAAAACCTGAGTGTTTTGAGAGTTTTCCACTGCCTATTCATCTTCATAAAAGAGACCACAACAGTAGAGGACAGATAGATTGTTAGGCAGTAACTTTAGTCTGACGTAAACGTTTATATGTGGTAAAATTCTCTTAGAACTTTAGAAGTCTGCGCTGTGTTAAAAGCTAATAATTGTAACAGAGCAATTATTATTAACTGGGGGGAGAGGGAGAGGAGGACTGCATCTAAAACAGCCGCAAGCCATTCTATCGGCCAATTTGTGCATCAAACTACGGATGATTTAACCCCTTCATATGGGTGTGAGTTGTAACATGTAAATTTTATATATATATATTTATATATATATATATATATATATATATATATATATATATATATATATATATATATATATATATATATATATATATATACATACATACATACATGTTTATCAATATGTCAGAATTTCTATGTCAGAGTTGTTATGTATCTATCTGTAAATGATGCATTTGTCTTCGTCCACTATCCAACCATCTTCCACCCGACTCGAGGCTTTGAGAATTTATGATCATGGGCATCGGGATAAATTCAGAGGAACAAGAGATGGTGGAGGAAAGCGAAGGGTACCTGATGCTCAAATCTGGGGCATAATATTTAAGAGAGGTACAATGTTTAGCTATCTCTCAGTTTCCGGTACTGGTTACTAGTAATCAACGCAGGATACCAACAGACGGGTCCAGAGAACATTCGAAGCCGAGAAACCGTGTGCAGTTAGTTTCACAAAGCAAAAAAAATGCTCTTACGAAACCTTCTACTCCCGAGGAGAGAAAAAACAATCTAGATTTCACCGAGAACCAGCATTCAGAGACAACTCACTGCAGCCATCTGCAAAGCTCCAAATTTACCGGCTTCACCATACAGTAACATTTTTCGAGGAAGATCACAATCCCTGACTTTTTTCAGACAAACCAATTTTATTCATTTTAATCTTGTTCATCAAATATTTCATGAATAAATCTCTTGTTATAAATGAAAATGTAAATCCTTCGTGGGAGTTTATAACTTTGTTGAGTGAATTTGATGTCTGCACCAATATGACTGATTAAAAAAAAAAAAGAACCAATTATACAGAGCTACTAAATTAATACTTTAATGAAGTTCTTTCAGCTGGGTTCTGATTAAAAACAAGTCCGAAATATTTTTTTCTCACAGATGTAGGCGGCGAATATAAGATTTACAACCAACTTAGACAATTTAGTTGTTATACCTGCCATTCTAAAATCCCTTCGAGAATCCCTGAAATGGCGGCATATAACCTCCTATTCACATATTTGCATAAAGTAATCTTGAGCGAAGATTGTTATCTTTGGAAAACTCCTTCTTTTACTGGAATTTCGGGCATTCGTGGACCACTCCTGCAGAACACGGGAGAAAACCCAAGACAACGTGGATGAAGACAGAAGGAAACACATTACATTCGTTGTTAGTGTTCTAACCGAACTACAGAAACGGACAACACAGGGTTGGAAGAAAATGTACGAACACATTGACTTGGGAAAATGAATGAAGATTGAGAATAAACATGTTTGCTTTAAATAAACGTATTATATGATGTAGCATGTTTCCACATCAAAGAAAACATAAAGCAGAACAATGAACAGGAAACGTGGTTGGCCATATAAAATTAATAAAAAGTACAGAACAACAGCACATGACATACAAAGGGTAGATGTTACTCAGAAGATGTATATCGAAACATATCTGTATCAGATATCTCAAATATAAAGAACAAAAGACAAATTTAATATCACAAATCTAATAAGCGCTGATTGCTTTAATAAATGGGCAGAAGGGACGAACAGAGCTTAAAATTATGTGGAAAGGGGCACGTGGACAAGTTAATCTTGTGAATACCAGCTGAAAATCTAGCAGCACACGATTAAGTCTGAAGAACTAAACAAGGAAATAGATTAATGCGTTGGCACGACAGTAAAATAAACAGCATCAATAACATTATAAGAGATATGTACAAAAGTAAAGAAGGAAACAGATAAATATAGTAAATCATACTGAAGATTCCATTGGAAAAAACCTGACATGTGGCAAACAAATAAAATTCAAGAAATGAAATTTTAAACTACAAAACGTTACGACACCTAAAATATTAATTCTAACAACATAAATATTGGATAACATTTTTTTTATATCATTTTTCTTGAAATCGAAAAATGTCCGAATTTAAGCTGAAAATAACACAATGTATCGGTCTCTGGACTGCCTGACCCACTTTTTGCAACATTTAAACAAATAAAAAGCGGAAATCCGAGGCCTATAAACAGTAAATAAATAAATACTACACAAATAAAGGTATGTTTCAGGCACTCGTGAGAAATAGAGAAGTAGAAAACTACTACCATTGTAAAAATGAACATAAACTCAACAAAAGCGAGTGGCCTACCGGAGAATCAAACCCAGTACCTTCCGAACGGCACCACCGTCTAGCTACGGAAGCGAATCATACTATCTTCCCTGCCAACTAGACACCACAAAATGACTGTTTCGTAGACAGGAGTCATTAGCACGTAACACTGGATATGTACCTAGGGCGATCCAGCCGAACTAATAATGCAATCACTTCTGTTGTCCCCATATATACAGTATAAGTCGGTAAGTTTATGTGTGTATCATTTATTTATTTTTGCAACATGGCACGTTTTTCCACTGGCATTGTAAATTTATAGTTCGCCTTCCTAGTTTCTTATGTTTTGACCTAAAACCATTTTATGAAGCTAGATAATATCTAAATATAACATGTAGATGCATGAATTTTGTTGCATTGTTCGAGAGATTGATAAAATATAGCGCAAAGACCCGTGTTGTCGTGCTGACAAACGTGTTAGCTGCAGTAAGAGATTTAGCAAATAACTCAGAAGCAGTTAATGTATGTCGTGTTAATTTATTGCGCACAAAACATTTGCAAAGATTATCATCAATGGCTGCATAGATTCAAGCATATATGGTGTGATAAAAAGATTAACTGATTCACAGTTTATTTTCCAATAAAACAGGACGAAAAAATGTACATGCTCTGACAGCCTGGATAGACACGGAGAAAGCTATTGATAAAGTATAGAGACATAGGATAAAGCAAAAACTACTCAAATATGGAGTCTATGTACAAAAGGATAAACCACTTCCTCGAAAACAGGCATACCAGAGTGCAATTACAAGGACACGTAAGTCGCAGAATGAGATTAAAACAATGAATACCCCAAGGCAGCGTGTTATCTCCGACACTGTTCTTGACATAATATACGAACTACTAACGAAGGTCAACAGTTCGCTGTGTGTTGATGACCTAGCATTATGGGTTGCTAACGAAAATATCAAAACAGCAAATAGTAGGATGCAGGAAGCCTTACAAAAACTAGACAAATGGACACAGGAATAGCTACGAAACATAAATGAGAAGAAAACAACATATACACTCTCAAACAAGTAGCAGAAAGTCATACTGAAACTAAATAGGCATGCGCTGCCAGACGAAAAGATCCCCCATACCTTGGAATCACAATGGAAATCAGACTGATATTGAAAAATTAAATTGATAAGTGCCTTCATAAAGCTAAACAGTGAATTACTCTAACGAAGAAACTAGCAAGAACTACCCAGGTGCACATTTCCAATTCTGAAAAAAAGATGCGCAGGAAATGTTCCTTTGGCACTGAAATATGCAATACCAGCAAGGGAAACTGCCCAAAATCCAACTTAATTGAACTTTTAAAATACAAAACCAGGCCGAGAGCAATGAAATCAACACTGGTAAATGAGATGAATAAGATAACAAAACTACAGTCCACGGGGGAAGGAAGAGATTACAGAGTAATAACGTACATTTTTCTGAGAGAATTCTGGTGGATAGTGGTCCCGTTAGAGTGTAGAATGATAGTGAAGGCTCTGTGAGAATAAGGATTTAGGAAAGAAGGATCGTTGATTCACAAGTGCTGGGAAAAGTAAGGACAGTCTCTTTTTTACGACAATATTTGTCTCTCAACACTACTCCTACCACTCTTCTGAACAAACAATTGTTTGCCAGTTTCCAGACACTCAGGTGCACACACCAATTTGGTGATTCAAACACACAACGTACGTGAATACAGACTACAATAACGAATATGGGTAAGTTTTGGGGTTTTGGGCCTGCCCACACAAATGCTAAAAGTTTTTATTACTTTTATTTAGCATAAAAATCAAGTCACAAACAATTATCAATTTACATGCAGAAATCAAAGGTTACAGAACTACAAATGACAAGGTGGGGAGGTTTTTTTTTTAGGAGAAGTATTCAATACACCCTACCCGCTTGTATTTAACAAAGAAAAAAAGCCCGGTCCCAGAGACATGGGGGGAGGGGGGGATGATCAGAGATAGGCAATTGAACCCAACGGTAAATTTATTACTCTGAGACGAGAGTTTACAGTAATTAGTGTGGGGTAGAAAAAATCTTAGGGTTCTCAAATGTTTCATCTGTATTCAACAGATTTGCGGGAGTGGGAAAAACACAGTTAATAAATCCCACTTCGAGAAATCCCATACAATGAATACAGTACAAAAAGTAATACTAGGTAGAACTAATTAAAATGGTAAAAAGATTAAATCTCCTTTCGTTAAAAAAACACGCTTGTGAAGGCCCGCACACAGTCACTCTCACACACTTACCGAATTCGTGGATTCTGGCATTTCATAGGAATTTTACAACAGCAGATAAACACAAGACCAAATGGAAAAATTTCTTTTTACTTCTGTGTCAGGCCCCAGATCTATCGAGGTTGGCTGGTAGCAAATGGACTCGAAAATCGCTAGACGATGAAGCGTGAATGTTACTGTTGGTTCAAGATAAAGTTCCTAATGAATGGCACAGGCACTTGGCTAGGTGTGGGGAATGGTGTGGTCTCTTAGATTCGCACCGCGGGTGGTGAAACTCTTATGGCGTAATGTCACAGACAAAAAAACACTGAGGTAAGTTCTTCTTCTGGGGGGGGGGGGGGGGGGGGGAAAATCCGATGAAAATACTAGGCAGACAGTGTTCAGATAAATCTGTGTTCTCTTCTACTAATAAAGCAGCAAATACAAGTGGCTACTGGCGAATGTTCGTCTCCAGTTTACTTTAAGGACTATATAATTAGTATTTTAAAAGTGTTTCTTGGGTGGCTTTATTCTCAGTTAATTTCAGAGGAGCAAGACCCGCAACAGGTCGCCACAAGTTTAGCTTTAAAAAAGTTCATAAGTCACTGGAGTTATCGATTTGAGTCGGCAGAACTCTGTATATAATTTAATTGCTGGGATGCCAGGTTGAATGATAATTCTGGGTGAAAGATTGGAAAAAAAACATGAAATGCAATATAAATCATATTATAATCTGACGCACGATAAATTTACAGTTAGCCTATTTTCTGCACTCGCGTCTTCAATTATGTAAATTCAAGAAAAGACCGCCCCCCCCCCCACCCCCCCCCCCCCCCGCCCCCCCCCCCCCCCCCCCCAGCAAGCCTAGTAGTTAAAAGCACACATCTATATATACAGACTAAACTGTATTAAATAGTTATAATTCCCTTTAACGTCTGCAAAATTAATTTGCGCGTCTATTGTATTTGGAAATTAACTTATAGATGTAACATTTAGTTTGCACTAGAACTTTGAAAATGGGTTTATTTAATAAGTTAAAATTTACACCACAATCCAGTGAAATAAAATGAAATAACTAAACCACTGATCACTCGAAGCTAATGTATAAATTACCGTCTTCACAGAAAAGAATTCACTATAATATATATCCGAAAGATCCAGATGGAATCTAGCAGTAATCTGCTATAGGTAGTGCTTCTTAAAATCTAGCAAAACGAATGATAAAATGCAGTTTTTCAGAGTCTTTATTTATACTAACTGTAATGTAACTTAAAGGTGCCGTGTGAGAATTTCACACTTTTCTTCATCTTGAGAAAAAAATGAGATTCTACGCCGCACGACATGGCCTGTTACTCAGTTCCCTGGTCGCTCGGGTTTCTCCCGTTTCTCAGTCTTTCGGGCAAGTCTGCCGGTTGACACAGAGGTGCGAAGTCTGCGAGAAGCTTGCTTCGTCCACTCTGGTTCGCACTGCCGTGTCATCTCAGCATCCTCAGACTCTTTGAGGTTAAGCCACTTCCCCGATAGGCTCTGGCGACACCCATAAGGCAGGTACTAAACGAAGGTTGTAGCTAAATGATTGCATATAATCGCTCTTAGAAATCGCCGTGGGCGTGGTCTAACCTGCCCTGCGACGAAGCGAGATTCCAGGATGCACGCATGAATTGGGATCCCAAGATGCAGCAATAGTGAAAGCAGTCAGCGACCCATAGCTTGACTGCTTGCATCAGGACCAGCGAATCAGAGCTGGTCAAGACCGTACTCCACCTCCACGTGGTGGTCCTGGAAACAGTCTGCAGCAGTGCAGTCTGGCTGAGCGAGCACGGATCGAAATGGGAAAGCAAACACGGTCCCTAAAAATGCCGTGCAGAAGTCGGATGTGTCGACCGAAAGGTGCAGATATCACAGCTTAGGTGCAAACAGACACAACGCAACCACCGTCCTTTTCAGATTGAACGAAGAAGAAGAAGAAGAAGAAGAAGAAGAAGAAGAAGAAGAAGAAGAAGAAGAAGAAGAAGAAGAAGAAGAAGAAGAAATCGTCTACATATTTATTGAGCAAACCTGGTGAAGATTCTACTCTGCGCTCGTGCATACTTAATGAGCCCAGGTTGCAGGTTACATTTTAATGAGCCAAGGTGGAGAAGAGTTCCAGGTTGGCGATAAAATGACAACAATGTTCAGGGGTTCTGATGTTTTACACAGGGGAATACCCTGTCATCCAATAATTCAGGTTAGTAGAAAATTGCTCTAAAGGCAGGTCACTAAAACAGCTGCAATTAAATAGACAACCTAGCAGAAGCAGAACAATTAAATAGACAACCTAGCAGAAGCAGTAATGACAACCCCTAAGAAATCGAAGAAGTAAAAGTACAGCGGATACCCGCCAACTTTAAGATATCTGGAAATGAGAAGGCGCATAAACTTGTCAAAGAAGGAGGAAGCACATATAATATAACAAGATTAACTGATTCATAGTTTATTTTCCAAAAATTAGTAAATCTAAGCCACACTTTCAGGCATATATTACATATTATCCAGAGGCTAGAAACATTGAAAACAAATAGTAATATTTCAAAATTTCTAATTTCAGAACCCCCAAGTGCATTGTGATGTAAAGATGGAACTATTAAAAAAGAAATAACTATGCCAAAATTATATTCAGAAAGTTAATAAAATATGAAAACAATACAACAAAGTAATATATCACAATTCTAATCTGTCATTTTCAGAAATAATATGTTACCAGTAGGAAATAATTAAGAAAAAGGAAATTTGCCAAAAATAATCATTCCACGAGCAGCCGCAGTAATAATAGGAGCCGTATGTAATTCTTAATCCTTTCATTAATTAAACTATCAAATCAAGCTGTCGGTCGTAGAATGTTTAATTTGTAGGATTTTATAAATGTTTCACAACTTGCACATCTTCATTTATAGCATTTATAATTGTACGAAGGCTGCAGAGTTGCTTGAGGCTGTGGAGTCTGCAAAGATTTGACATTTTCCTTTCATGCCTAGTGACAATGGATGACTCCACAGTACCGTTCCATGTATTGTGGCAAAGGAATGGCTGAGGGTTAGTTCCCCGAAAATGCAATTATCGTATTGACCTTTTCTATATTGCAGATAATCCCATAGTATACATTAAGATAATTAGAAAAAAAAAACTACAAGAGCAAATTGGCTGAGTTGTGTACATAATATAAACAGGTAAGTGACTTTTCTTGCTTCTTAAAAGACTTTATGCCAGTCAGCTGGCTAGTCTGCTCTGACCGTCAGGTATAAATTCACAATATCTTGTCACAATCCAGTCAGGAATGTCTTTGACTGGGAATGACATTTTGATGACCTGCAGTTTTTTCTCTATGCACAGCGTAGTAAAAATATCTGATTACGGTTATCTGAAACTGTCCAATTTTAATTTTGTCCGGCGCTGCCATCACAAAAAAGTGAATATTTGTCACTGACTCAGACAGTTAATTATTGATAAAGTTGTGAAATATGGAGCAAACATCGTTGTATCCCTCTTTTTTCTAGTTGTCTCAACATAAGTGTACAAGTACACCGAATCAGTTCAGAGCACATGAATATTAATAGTTATGAACTTTAGCACGCAGCAGTGGTACAGAAAGTAGTGACAAGGTATCATCACGAGAGCTGACGCGTAGGAAGGGATAAAGCCTTAGAAGTCATTAAATGTAGATATTACTGGCCTACGATCAACCAAAGACATAATAACTTACGCAGATAAGTGTATCGTCTGTAAGACAGGAAACGTTAATGCCATAAAATATCCCATGCAAGAGATCGACACCCCTCACTACACAACGAAGAAGATTAGTTTGGATATATCAGGCCCATATCCGACAACATTGGCATGGATTATATATATATATATATATATATATATATATATATATATATATATATATATATATATATATATATATATATATATATATATATTATATATATATATATATATATATATATATATATATATATATAATAATAGCCCCTTCAGTCATAACTGACTATGGGAATGCGCCCCTGAGGTGACAGCCCTCAGCTGCTTATTTTCCTGGTGCTCCTTTCGACGTTTTCTCCTCACCTCTGCTTCTTGTGTGAGCCTCTCTTCGCCCAATCTGAGGTGGCGCCGTAAATAGCATCGCCACTTAGTGCGATCGGCAGCTTCATCATCCCATGTTGCTGGATCCATGTCCAGTGCCCTCATATCTCTCTTGCACACATCTTTGAACCTCAGCTGTGGTCGCCCAACTGTTCTCTTGCCATCTGCTAATTGTCCGTAGAAGATATCTTTTGGGATGCGACCATCATCCATGCGGCGAACATGGCCAAGCCAGCGAAGTCTGCGCTGTCTAAGAAGCGTATACATACTTTGAAGGCCAGCACGTGACAACACCTCGACATTTGTCACTTTATCTTTCCACGAGATGCCGAGGATGCGGCGTAGACACCGCAAATGGAAGGTATTGAGCCTTCTTTCTTGCTTAGTATAGGTCGTCCAGGTCTCGCTGCCATATAGGAGTGTGCTGGTGACGCAGGCATTATATACCGCAGCTTTGGTCTTCATTGTGAGTTTAGAGTTTCCCCAAACACGCGATGTGAGGCGGGCAAAGGTAGCTGCAGCTTTGCCAATGCGGCTGTCGATTTCTGTATCCAGTGAGAGTTTGTCATTGATGGTAGACCCTAGGTATGTGAAGTGGTGCACCACTGCCAATTCATAGTTATCGATAGTGATAACTGGTGCAGCACCCACATCCTGACTCTGCACATTGGTTTTCTTTAGACTTATTGTGAGGCCAAAGTCCTTGCATGCTTTAGTGAAGCGATTCATCAAGCTCTGAAGCTCCTGTTGGCTTTGAGTGACGACTGCAGCATCATCAGCGAACAACAAGTCTCTTATAGTGACCCTTCTGATTTTTTGTTTTTGCCTTCAGCCTTGAAAGATTAAACAGACGGCCATCTGACCTAGTGTGAAGGCATATTCCTTCAGTTGCATCTCTGAATGCATGTTTCAAGAGTAAGGCAAAGAAGATTCCGAAGAGGGTTGGAGCCAGAACACAGCCTTATTTAACGCCACTTCGTATATCAAAGGGCTGTGACGTGCTTCCAGCATATTGGACTGTTCCCTTCATGCCGTCATGGAATGACTTTATCATTTCCAGCATTTTAGAAGGGCAGCCTATTTTCATGAGGATTTTAAAGAGTCCATCCCTACTAACCAGGTCGAATGCTTTTGTGAGGTCTATAAAGGCGATATATAGTGGTCTTTTCTGCTCTCTTGATTTTTCCTGAAGCTGGCGGAGAGAGAAGATCATGTCTGTTGTTGATCTGCCAGCTCGGAATCCACACTGTGACTTTGGATATATGCGCTCAGCTAACTTGTGTAGTCGCATTAAGATGACTTTGGCAAAAACCTTACCAACAATACTAAGAAGAGAGATGCCTCTGTAGTTATTGCAATCACTTCTGTCTCCTTTATTTTTATAGTGTTACAATCTTGGCATCTCGCATGTCTTGAGGAATAGTTGTCTCTTCCCAGCACTGGCACAGCATCCTATGCAGGGGATGTAATAGCGTGCTCTTACAGCATTTGATTAAATCAGGAGGAATCCCATCACTGCCTGGTGCTTTGCCAGAGGCCAAGCTATCAATGGACTTGCTGAGTTCCTCTAATGTTGGTTCGGCATCCAGCTCCTCCATAGTTGGCAGATTGTTGACACCATCAAGGGCTGCAGGCGTAACGGTATTGTCTCTAGCGTAAAGCTCAGAGTAGTGCTCAACCCACCTCTCCATCTGCTTACCCTTATCGGTTAGCTTCTCTCCGCTGATGGTTTTTAGCGGTGCCGTCTTACTTTTATGGAGGCCAAGTGCTTTCTTTATACCGTCATACATTTGTCTAATGTTGCCTGTTTGCGCTGCGATCTGGATGCTCTCACTGAGCTGGAGCCAGTAGTCATTTGCACAGCGTCGAGCAGTTTGTTGAACTTTGCTTCTCGTAGCCCTCAGGATCTGTAGGGTTCTGGCACTCGGTGAACGTTTGTATTCATTCATAGCACTGCGCTTAGCTTCAATGACAGGTGCCATCACATCTGATGAAGGATCAAACCAGTCATTTGACTTTGCTGTTTTCTTACCAAAGGTGGCAAGTGCAGTACTTTGAATGGTGTTCCGTAGATGCTCCCAGTTCTCTGTATCACCATGCTGAGGGCTACTGAGCACTTTCTCAAAGGTCGCAGTGAATTGAGCGATAGTTTTCTTGGTTGTGCTCTGATTTTGCAGCAAACCAAGGAGTGATCTGTATCACAGTCTGCACTATGGTACGAGCGCGTGGAGAGCACAGACCTGAGGAGTGGCCTTCTGACGAGAATCAGGTCAAGTTGGTGCCAGTGCTTGGATCGTGGGTGTCTCCATGACACCTTATGCTGGGGTTTTGTCTGAAAGTAGGTGTTGGTCACGCAGAGGTCATGGTGGACGCACAACTCTAAGAGCCGTTGTCCATTTTCATTCATCTTGCCAATACCAAACCTGCCCAGACATGAAGGCCATGAAACATTATCGGCACCCACTCTAGCGTTAAAGTCACCAAGGAGAACAAGCTGTTCTTGCCTAGGTATGCTTTTGATAATTGCTGTTAGATTCTCGTAGAACTCATCTTTAGCTTCTGAGGCAGAGTACAGAGTAGGAGCATACACACTGACAAGGGTGATGGGACCTGTGCTAGTTTGCAGGCGGAGCGTTAACAGGCGTTCTGATCCATTCTCGCCTGGTTCAACCATTTTAGTTAGCGATTTTTTGACCGCAAAACCTACTCCGTGTTCTCTAGCTTTATTAAGATCTTTCCCTTGCCAATAAAATGTGTAGTCCTTCTCACTCACCGTTCCAGAGCCCGCCAGGCGCGTTTCCTGAAGTGCAGCTATATCCACCTGAAGTCGTTTAAGCTCATCATTAATTATGGCTGTCTTCCTTACATCATTTACATCCTGTAGGTTTTCGGATAGTCCAGTCAACATAGTCCGGACGTTCCAGCATCCCAATCTGAGAGTTTGCTTATTTCTATTTTTTCGATAATTGCTTGGTGCAAAATTTTCTGTCCACAGTTCGGGTTTGACCCTAAATCCACATGCACCCAATGGGGAAAGCAGACAGTGGCGGGACAACACCTTATTGACTGGGGGCTGCCCAGCTTGAAGCGGGCGGTAGCTGTCCAGTGAGATCCTAGAACCTCTCCCACTGTCGGAAGTAGCCCCTGGCGCCATGCCCTACGCCAATTGGGCAAAATGCTTATAACCGGTAACTGCTACTTCCCGTGTTTTGCCGACACCTATAGGGTGAAGCTGGAGTGTCCTCTCCAGGGCGCGAGCTTGGGCACAGTTATATGGAGATCAAGCTGTTGCCCATGCAGCATGTTCCCCCTCTCCACACAGCCGGTAGATCCAAAGGAACGGCAGTAGCCGATACAGTTTGGTACCAGCCATGTCGCAGGAGTTGCCAGAATAATGTCGAATCGACTCCGGATTTATCCTCAGGGTTTACTCCCGAAGCCAATTCCATAAATGGATATTCCAGCAAGGCAGCGGTGGTTTGAATTCAGAGTTCCTTCTCTTAGATAAGCTACCAACCAAGGATCACGAGCCCTATCTGCCCTATATATATATACTGCATAAAGTGGACATGTTGCCAAATGTGGCCTAAATGATATTATATTAAAGAGGCCATAGAAATAACGATATTACATATGATGTTGGAGCGTATACCCAGACACGGATGCACTTCATTTTAACTGACAGTTAACGGAAAAGTGTTCACGGGGACAGAATTGAGCAAGTTTGTAGATGGCATGAACATATTAAACATCTCAACTTCAATTTACCACATTAGAGTAACGGGAAGAACGAGCGCCTACATGCCACACTACACAACATCATTGCGAAAGAAGCGGAAGGAAAACCACACTTTAGGGACACACACCTACCACATGCATTAGAAGATATCCGAATGAACTAGAATGAGACCACAAAATTATCGCCATTCAATATGTCAAATGGGAAAGAACCGGGCATGCCAACGGACAACTTGATTAGACCAAGAAGAAAGTATATGGGAGAAGATTCACTGTAAATGCTCTTACAACAAAAGCACAGGGCGCATACTATGGCGCAACAAAATATCAAAAAAGTATTCGAGAGAAGACAACAGGATGCAAACAATAAATGCAGTCTTACACGAGGTTAAACCGGAGACGTGGTATTTTACAAGAAACATGTGAGAAACTCAAAATTCGACGAAAAATGGATCCTAGGTTTCCAAGTTCTTCAACAATTATTAGAAATCACATATATCATTTGGAAACAATACCAAAATAAAACCACCAAAGCCCACGTACACCACTCACGCATGCAAACGAAAACACCAATGGACATCCTACCTAGAGACAACACTAAGAGGAACACATGTGGTACTTCTGGAAAACACAGACGAAAGTGAAACGGAGGAAAGCACTCCGGAAGAAACATACATACCTGGAGCAGTTTATATTCGCATAATAAAAAGAGCGGAGATACATCAAGCACCCAAAACAACAACACGCCGGCGATAGGCAGTTAAGATAGTTTTTACTTACCATCAGGAAGAGATAGAGGGATGGAACGAAATCAAGAAGGGAAAATAAAAGATGTGGATGCACCTTATAAACATGAAAGAGCGGCGGAAGAAACGAGACAGGTGAAAAAAATATCAAAGAAGTTGACACGGTTAAGAAACCCGAGAGAAAACATGAGAATGAAAGTAATATTTCACTTATGGAGTATGTGCAGAGACTGCAGGATAGAGAAAACAGAGAGATAGAGAGAGAGAAAGAAAGAAAGAGAGAGAGAGAGAGAGAGAGAGAGAGAGAGAGAGAGAGAGAGAGAGAGAGAGAGAGAGAGAGAGAGAGAGAGAGAGAGAGAACAGGAAATAAAAAGAAGAAAAATGAATATGTATGAAAATCTAAATGTGTAGGCAGGAGGAGACACACGAACATGCAGATACGGAGGCAGAAGAGGACATAACACAGGAGGTGTAAATTGCACAAAAGAGAATTTGGAGCGGCCGATTTGTCGTCCGATGACGTTAGCGAAGTTAAGAAATACAGCACAGCTGTAGTTGCGCTCAAAGTGGAAGGGCAGAAAAAAAGGACCAGAGGAAGATGATAGACCGACAAAGAGGAAGAGTCGACACATGGTTAATGAGGTAGATCACAGGAGTAGACGAAAATGAACTCCAGAAGAGGCATCGATGTCAAGTGTTGTGGGTTTCGATGTTATGAATGTTGATGTTGTCTTTAATTTGTAACTGAGGGAGGTCAAGCTGTGAAGGCCCCTGAGTCTAACAATTACTGGGGGTGTTATCAGGGATCTTTATGCTACCACCCTAAGATCTCACTCAGAGTTATATTTTTCACTTAGAATGAATGGTGACTACGTCTAAATGTCTAGGGTAATGCAAGTGTGGTGTGATGGTAACCCAATACACAAACATACACACACAGATATTAAATTATATGATCAACTCAACTAACACAGTGTTTTAAATTTTGGTATTTTGGTGACGGGTAGGGTGTATATAGGTGGATGTGGAAGATTAGACAGACAACACTTACACACCGCTCGTACAGCTCATTGTCCAAGGAATAACTCCAACAGCCTGTATCAATCTCCACAATATATTATTTGAACCACAAATCAGAATGGACGCAGGGCCATTACAAACAATGTAGACATCATCAATCCCGAGTATTCAGTAAGCACTCTGCTTCTCGGAATCACTACACACAGCAACTAGGATTATTCATAAACAACTACTGCAACATCCACCCTTCTCTGCTCTACACTCTATGCTGTCTCTTGTCTACTGACTCCACTCTCTACTCTACTCGCTCAACTCTCTATTGACTCAACACACGTCTCCAACCAACACACTCCTCCCGCTGACTGCCCCTTTCATGCGTATTCCCTAAAACCCGTGAAACTCTTTCACGCTCCACTGATCTTCATTCACGCATAACAAAAGCTCACAGCTTGTCTCAAGCAATGCTCACAACCCTATAGCTAAATTATTACCATGCACGCATTCCCAGCTCACAACAACTCACATGACTAATAAACTCCCGCTGGAGCATGGGAACATTCACACATCCAAAATAGCCTCAAAACACTCCGTGACAGTATTAAACAAATTTTTTTACAATTTATTTAGTCCTAAACCTAATTTTATTTTGGTCAGGACTATCAAAATCAAATGAAATCAAATTATATATACATATATGTATGGGTAAATTCAAATAACTAACAAGGACAATCTGTCCAAAAGCATAATATGACATATGATAATGGTGTTGTTAAATTGCTAACTATTTCTTAACTGGTACTAGATGGCGGGTTGGGGTTTGTACATGTTGGTGTCGTTTTCATAGTGATGAATTGAAACGCGAATGGTTACAACGGAATAAATGTCAACAATGTTTTTTCAAACGAAAAACCAACAAGTATCTTGAATTAGGTGAACTGGTCAAGTATTGGCAGCACCCAAGTCGTTGGTAACTTTACATAGATTTTATTCACCAGGACACGAAGTGGACAAGACGGACATCGTCACAGGCGCAATGATCACACGACAACATATTAATTATTGCTGCTAAAGTTCCTGAAGATTCTCTTCTAGTAAAGACCTCTGTCCATAGACTAAGGATTACAAAACTGTTACCGTATAATATCCTTCTCAGTCACGACCGTTGACCTTCTTTCAAGGACGTCTATCATGGTAACGTATTCATACTCTGGGATGAAATCTTCCATATTACATTTGTTAAAATTCCCAGACGTTCATCCTACATAGCGTTGTACATCATATAATTTCACACAAAGTCATATACGATAATCCTATCAGTTAAAGGCTTTCAGTTGGCTAACCTCTCTTTACATCCATGCCACGACTTTGGCATAGAAGCATGTACGGCATTTAAAACATGTGCATAACGTAAACAATATAATTTCTTCTACTCGTAGGAATTCTCCGTCTACGATCCAAATCTTAAAGGCAAGCGACTCTGTAGATCCATTCTAGGAATGATAAAATTCCCGCTAGATTAGTAGTAGAGCGGCCTTTTTATGCAGCATTAAAATAAGAAGTGGGCGATAACTTACGTGACATAACTGCGATTGGCTTCGACCTGAAGACCAATACAAATCACAATAATAAATGGCTTCCTTCAACATGCCATTGGATACACAATATAAAATTACAATCATGGACACAAACCAGTTCCATGTTTCCACTTCAAAACCTGACGTCACAAACTACTCAACTAGGTTACACGTGCGTCCAAAGCAACTCACACAGCATTGTGCACGTCAGTGCGTGAATCAATCGAACGCACAAATAATATAACTATCTCAAGACTGGTGCGTACATTTGGTAGGACCGACGACTACCCCCTTAGGTAATAAATGTACGTAACAGCTCCCTTATTACCTCCCCTTAAAAAAAATTAATTCTATTAATTTTTTTCGAACTAATTACTCGAGAGAGGTGAGTCAAAACTACAACAATATATACAATGCATAAAGTTATATCATATTAAGAAAAGAATATTGACTTGAAATCAATATAACTAAATGACAGTATGCATTAAAGCACACATCCACCATCGACCTACTTTGGAACGATGTGGTAATATTCGAAGTAAAAAGAAGTTGAAAAAAAATGAAAATGAAGAATCAACAAAAAAGATGATAATAAAATTCAACTAAGTTTTTCAAAAGAAAATCGAAACATATGATGTCAAAAAATGAAAATGAACAGCAACACTGATGATAATCAATGATAAAAGAATCAGTGAAACAGAAAATTTTGAAATACAATGTGCAAAAAATGAAGCAATGCAAAATTAAACACTTTAAGAAGCAACGCACTTACTGATATCTAACACTAGTAAGTTTGACTAGTTATCTAAAAGTAAAATATCATGTAGTGGAATACGTGAATACACGTATTGCGAGACACTAATAAAGTTAGTAGATGTGTGATTCATAATCAATCAAATTGATTAAATTGAATTAATCTAATTCTAGTACTTAATTACACATAAATAAATAACTAGTAATTTATTCTAAGTAATTCTAATTTCAGTCATTGTGAATATTCGTTCAGAACTATTTAGAGTCAACAAGAATATGTTCCTAATGTTCTATGCACGAAATAAGTTTACGAACACGATATGTAGTGTAATATGTTCCATAACACTAACGAATGTCTATTTGTTGCTTTTTTACCAATGTTTCCATACTAAAAAAAAATGTTACTTTAATATCACTGTTCCCGTTCTAATAAAACGTTACTTCACAAGAAATAATGTTATAATCCATATGTAAGTATGTTCTGAAAGTTATATTTATACGAATACTGCAAAACTATACATAGTCTTCACAGATGTACAATTTAATGTAGAGAACGGAGTAATTTTTCTCGAACCTTCGTTGTAAGCTTTCTGGATACGTACATAACAGGAAATAAGGTGCCTCCGTATTCTTGCATCAAAACTGCCGCGATAGCGTAGGAAGAAGCATCACTGCGAAGAACAAAGGTGAGATCTTTGTTAGGCAACCTTAAAAAAGGCTTATTTGAAAAAATTTGTTTTATATAGTCTAACGCCGTTTGGTGATCCTGCGACCACTTTATTACATTAGGTGTGCCCTTCTTCAGTAAAGACGAAAGAGGTGCAGTTATAGTAGACAAATGAGGGATGAATTTAGAATAGAACTGTATTAGTCCTAAGAGTGACCTCACTTGTTTTTTTGTCTTAGGTGCTGAGATGTTTAAAATTTTAGAGACGTTACTGTCTTCTGTATACATTAAACCGCGACCTATACGGTGACCAAGAAATGAGATGTCATGAAAACCGACAAAAGCCTTTGAAGGTTTCGCTGTTAAGTTATAATCCTGTAAGGTAGAAAGTAAAGATTTTAAACCCTGAATATGTTCATCCCAAGAGTCACTAAAAGACAGATGTCATCTATATAAGTAATGACATCGGGACGATGAGACAATATGCGGCGCATCATGCGTACAAAGGTAGCTGGCGCATTCATTAACCCGAAAGGCATAAAATTCCATTGAAAAAGACCCCGTGGTGTCGAGAAAGCGGTGAATGGCTTTGCTTTCGTAGTGAGTGGCACTTGCCAATAACCCTTTGAAAGGTCAAATTTCGAAAAGAATGTGGCATGAGATAATTTCTCTAATAAGTCGTCTAAAAGAGGTAATGGTTCCGCATCGAATTTTGTAACTTTGTTTAATTTCCTGTAATCTACGCAAAGACGTATATTGTTGTCCTTCTTCCTAATGATTACCATAGAAGAAGAATATGGTGATGAAAGATGGTTCAATTATATTTAATTGGAGCATATCATCCAATTCCTTATCAACCTTATCACGAAAGTGTAAAGGAATAGGATATGGGCGAACTCGATCGGTGTATCGTCAGTCAGAATAATGTCATGTTGGATGACTGACGTATGACCTGGGATGTCAGTGAGGACATCCTCATACGTGTGTAGAATTGTAGAGACTTGCTGACGTTGATCATCAGTAAGAGTAGATGAGATAGTAACATCATTCCATTTCTCAGTGGAATGGAGTGGTACAACTGGTATTGGTAGTTGTACATCATCGAAAGAAGATTCCTCTTCTTGGATGACTGACAAACTAGAATAGTGTTGAATAGGAGGTGTAGGATCGTCAGTTGCCTGAAACACTGACTGTAGATGATCAGGACGTGAGTAATACTCCTTCAACATGTTAATGTGGAAGGTTTTATGTTTGCCATTAACATCAACGATGTAGTCGACATCGGATATTCTTGAGATGATCCTGAAAGGACCTCTCCAGGTAATTAAAAGACGATTGTTATGCGCAGGGAGTAATACAAAAGCTTCATCACCAGGTATGAGCTGGCGAAGACGTCTATATTTGTTTGCAGATAGACGAGCTTTTTCTTTGGCATGTTCGGATGATGCAGTAGCTAGTCTACAAGCATCTATGATTTTCTTTCTAAGAGAGATCACATACTCATAAGAGGATTGAGTTTCCTCTTCAATATTCTCATCCACCAATAAGTCGTGGATTAACGACATCGGACCGCGTGGTTGCATGCCAAAAACAAGCTGGAACGGAGAAAACCCCGTTGCTTGATTTTGTACCTCGCGATACGCAAAGAGACAAGCGGGTAGGACCCGATCCCAGTCTTGGGGGATGGTCTTGAGTCATCTTACCCAACAACTGCTTGAGTGTCCTATTGAGACGCTCAATTAACCCATTTGACATCGGATGATAAATAGAACTAAGAGATCTGTCTATACCTAATGTCTTCATAACTTGAGACATGGATTCAGAAATGAACTGAACCCCCATGATCCGACAAGATTTTCCGTGGAAAACCAATGCGTGAGAAGATTAACATCAATGCCTCTGCTACACTGGCAGATGAAGTGTTCTTGAGAGGGATGGCCTCAGGCCAACGAGTGCACATATCAATGCACGTAAGAATGTGCGTATGCCCTCTAGCAGATGGAAGCATTGGACCAATAATGTCAATGGCCATTTTATCAAATGGTCTAATCGGGATGTCCGCAGCTTGAATAGGAGCCGCATGAAATGGACCCCGTACCTTAACTTCTTGACATATCAAACAGGACCGACAATAGAGAGTAACATCTCTATGGACGCCTGGCCAGTAGAATGCCGAAAGCACTCTGGATTTGGTACGCGAAAAACCCATATGGCCCGCACATTGCGAGTCATGAGCATGTCGTAATATACGAGATCTCATACAGGATGGGACAAGAATCTGAGAACATAAGGATAAATCCTTTTCCCGTATTACTCTAACCAAAATCCCATTTTTAAGTATAAAGTCATGTCTAGATTTTGCAAGTTTGTTGCTTGTATTCTTTTTGTTAACATACTGAAAGAATTTTTTTAATGAATTATCATTCTTTTGCAATGTTGCAAACAACTCCCGTGAAATAGGAGCATCATCATTACCAGTGGTATGAACAGTAGGTTCAATAGGTGTATCATGCGATATATTAGTAGCTTGCGCTCTAGTCACTACTGCATTTGCAGTTTGAATATGTCGCTCTTCCCATTCAGCTATTTGCTGTGGTGTACACTCTTTAATACCATGTATGCGACCCAGTATTACATCACAAATTGGATTCGGAAGGAGACATGCTTGGATCTTTCCTGAAAAGAAAGGTGTGTTAAGATCAATAATAGCAGTGGGAAATGTTTCAATAGTGCCACCAAATGTTACACATTTGACAACCCGGCCCGTGGCACAACTTGGGTCGATCAGCGAAGTCCGGACACCGATTGTTGTACAACCTGAGTCAAATAGGAGAGAGCATGAAATATTATTGACAAATCCCTTGTGAAACTTAAGAGAGCCCTGTCCCTGGTGTACTGACGCAGCAGTGGCTGTACAGACTGCAGGCAGGCTAGGCAAGGTATGTCCGCAACGTAGCGTCGTGATCGCCTTAGGCTGGAAAAGAGTCGAGCATTCTGGACAGTCTTTCACCTGGGAACAATCTAGAGAACAAGACATAGCATTGTGAGTTTCAGCTACTTTACCCTGTTCAATGTTAGCCTGTGTATCATTAAAAGCAACATTAGAATGTCTACCTGTATTATTCGACGATCTATCTCGTCGGCGCGATCGATTGTGATTTTTGTCATTAAAATTGCCATAATTGTCGTTTCTGCTAGAGTTAAAATTTGGATTAGTCCGATAATTTGTAGAATGATCGTTATGATGTTGGTTAAATGGTTTATTTCCAAAAAATTGTCTGTTTTGCGGACCCTGAGATCTTGATCTCCAGTTTTGTTTACTATAATGTCCTTGATTATTTTTAAAATAATTGTTACCAAAATCTCGCGATCTGTGAGTTTGGTTCCAAGAAACATTAAATGGAGCAGATTGTTGAAATTGCTTCCCTTTGTAAAAGTTATCATTGTTGAAATTATGATTATTTCCCTTATTGACATACCTATCAGCACTAAAAGAACGATTGCGTGAAAAATTGTTTTGTTGTGCTGCAAAAGCAACAGGCAATTCACTCTTAATCTGCGCGTTACTTAGATCCATGTTTGGGTGAGCAGTGCAAAAAATTTTTTGCATGTTCTTCTAAATTTTTCATAGATAAAGGTTTCCGTTCGTGTAAAAATGCGAGAAATGTAGGATTTACCGACGAAAGTACCTTATCGCGCATCAGTAAATCAAAGAGACCTTCATACGACTTTTCAATTTTGGATAATTCGATCCATCTTTCTAATGTTAGTCGTATCTGTGACAGAAAATCACTAAAATTTCTGGCAGATTGAGGTAGTAATGTGTGAAATCTCAAACGATATTCGTTTTCTGTCATTTGAAATTTTTGCAGAAGTGCTGCTCTAAGAGCATTATAGTCATTTTTCTCACCAATGCTGGTGGTATGATAAACTGCTAATGCATCCCCTGTAAGTAATCTGGATAAATATGTACAGTATAGCGCTTTATCCACGTTATAAGACCCACAAGTGGCCTCAAACCTATCCAGGAAGAATATTACGTCATCAGACGGGGGATTAAATTTTGGCAATTTAAGGTTAATCTCCTTAAAATGATCCTGTCTGGATGAAGTGTGGCTTTCAAAAGTTCTCTGAGAATTAGATTCCTGAGTTAACCTAAGTCTCTCATATTCTGACTCTGCTAATTTCAGTTCATGCTGTCGTTTTTTTTCATTCTCTTCCATCTCAAGCTGAAGTCGTTTTGTGTTTTGTTCAGCTATTAATCTCCTTTCTTCTATTTCTTTTTGTTTCTGTTCCATTTCCTTTTTAAGTCTTTCTTCAGCCTCCTTTTGTTTCTGTTCTGCCTCTCGCAGAAATCGTTTCTCTTCTAATTCAGCGGCTAATCTCATTTTTTTCTCATCTTCCTCAGCAGTTAATCTCATTTTTTTCTCATTCTCCTCAGCCTCAATCCGTTTCTGATCTGCCTCAAATTTCATCTTCTTCTCATGTTCCTCAGCCTCAATCCGTTTTTGATCTGCCTCAAATTTCAAATTTTCCAAACGTAAAGTTTCCAATCTTCTCTGATCAGCTTCTATTTCTTGAGCTTTCTTATATTCTGACATAGCGAATTGTCTTACCTCTTCAGCAGGTATTTGCAAAGCTTTTGCTTGCTTAATGAAATAGTCTAAGGTAGCCATTATTCAAGATTATTATGTAATAATACTATTTAAAAGTGTTACTACAGCTAGTGTTCTTCGTTCCTGTTCTAGAACGGTAAAATCAATTTATATAATAGGCAATAATATTAATAATTAATAATGTAATTTATAACATGTAATGGGAGCCGCGCTAGCGTAGTGGTTACAACACCGCTCTGGCGACCGGGTGATACAGGATCAAACCCGGGCGACGGCATTTGAGAATTTTTCGTCGACCGGGATTTGGACTGGATTAACTCGAGACCTGGCGAGAACATTTGAAGGAGTGTCGTCGACCAGGGACTGGCGGCTCCTGAGCCGACCCAGCTGCAATGGGTACCTCCGAAATCGGCGAGTATTTGCCTGAATGGCGAGGGACACCTGTCTCTGTACAAGAAATAAAGGGATACTTACGTAAAATCAATGTCAGGTTAGACATAAAATAATAACCTGAGATTTCGCCTCGAGTATTAGCGGGCGAACGCAAAAAATAAAAAAAAAAAAAAAAAAAAAAAAAAAAAAAAAAAAATAACATGTAATGGTGTGAAAGCAGTAATGTGACAGACAATAGCACAATAATGACACGACAAGATATTCAAAACAAACGAAGACGTTCGCAGAAATCCAATTAAAATAAAATGTGAAACTAAAATGGAATGTCGTAAAGAATTACGATGATAACTGCGATTAAATAATGTACAAGACAATTGACAACACAGTGTAAAAAACATAGGTTTTGTAAAAAACTAAACGACAGGAAAGGTGAGATGGACGCGAAATACAAACAAAATTCATCATAAAACCAAGGTACAAGTAAAAATAGCTACCAAAAACAACAAGTAAACGTGACACTACAGCTAAAACAGACAGGTGTCACAGACCACCAGACACAGTGGACCTAAAATCCTTCTACGCTCACGCGTAGGAACATTCCACTGCGGGAAGTCTGCAAAATAATGTCCTACAGAACGTCTGACGAAGAGCCCGAATTGACTTCGAGATGGATCTCGTTCGTCAGATCTACCTCCCAACCTCCCGCGAAGAATACACAACATATAACACATAACACGGAAAATATATAAGTGGACATAATCAATTAAGGCACAGCTAATAGTAATAAAGTGTATAACGGATACAAGTTATACTTAGCTCGCGTGCAGGTAAAAATCAAAGTGCCTTGTCCCCGTGTATGTACGTTAGAGGATGCAATACTTCGCTCTGCGTATATCAAACTAGCTCGCACGTAATAATGATGAAGATGATGATCTCCAAGTAATCAGTCACTGTGAAACTTGACGTGGAGGTTGATTGAAGACCTTGAGCATTTGAGTTGATTACGATTCATGTTGACAACAAGTTCCAACTTGACGATGATGTCGCCTTGAAAGTACACATTCTATTTTCAAACGATCAATTGGATGGGTACGTTCCTGAAATTACTTCCAGACCGCACTGGCCTACCAGTTATTGTTGGTGTCGTTTTCATAGTGATGAATTGAAACGCGAATGGTTACAACGGAATAAATGTCAACAATGTTTTTTCAAACGAAAAACCAACACGTATCTTGAATTAGGTGAACTGGTCAAGTATTGGCAGCACCCAAGTCGTTGGTAACTTTACATAGATTTTATTCACCAGGACACGAAGTGGACAAGACGGACATCGTCACAGGCGCAATGATCACACGACAACATATTAATTATTGCTGCTAAAGTTCCTGAAGATTCTCTTCTAGTAAAGACCTCTGTCCATAGACTAAGGATTACAAAACTGTTACCGTATAATATCCTTCTCAGTCACGACCGTTGACCTTCTTTCAAGGACGTCTATCATGGTAACGTATTCATACTCTGGGATGAAATCTTCCATATTACATTTGTTAAAATTCCCAGACGTTCATCCTACATAGCGTTGTACATCATATAATTTCACACAAAGTCATATACGATAATCCTATCAGTTAAAGGCTTTTAGTTGGCTAACCTCTCTTTACATCCATGCCACGACTTTGGCATAGAAGCATGTACGGCATTTAAAACATGTGCATAAGGTAAACAATATAATTTCTTCTACTCGTAGGAATTCTCCGTCTACGATCCAAATCTTAAAGGCAAGCGACTCTGTAGATCCATTCTAGGAATGATAAAATTCCCGCTAGATTAGTAGTAGAGCGGCCTTTTTATGCAGCATTAAAATAAGAAGTGGGCGATAACTTACGTGACATAACTGCGATTGGCTTCGACCTGAAGGCCAATACAAATCACAATAATAAATGGCTTCCTTCAACATGCCATTGGATACACAATATAAAATTACAATCATGGACACAAACCAGTTCCATGTTTCCACTTCAAAACCTGACGTCACAAACTACTCAACTAGGTTACACGTGCGTCCAAAGCAACTCACACAGCATTGTGCACGTCAGTGCGTGAATCAATCGAACGCACAAATAATATAACTATCTCAAGACTGGTGCGTACATTTGGTAGGACCGACGACTACCCCCTTAGGTAATAAATGTACGTAACAGTACATCATCCCCTGTCTTTATTCACAAATATTCTGTTCAATTATTTGGGTGGAAATGGATTTTATTTTATATAGTATTTTATTATATTGTAGATAGTTGATGAATAGTTCCGTTCCAGGTCTTATGCACTTATCTGGCACGTGAAGCTAGATGATAGTTGTCTTTCCGGCCAACGGCCACTGTCTCAATCTTCCTGGGGCAATCTTGGTAGAGAGCTTGTACCACTACAGCAATCTCCACTTTCACACTGTTTATTATATTCAGGAAGCTGGCACTAGCATAGTGCCAGTAACAAAAACCCTGCAACATGAAGATTATGGTTTGTCTTAATATAATATCTAATCCATCAAATCCACAATTAATAATGCATTCAAAATAAAAGAACAGGGTCAGATCTCTCTGACCAACCCAGCTCATCCAATCTAGATTGATGGAACAACTTGTACCAGTTTTCTTTTTCCTCTCCCCTAATGGCTGCAACACCTCTGCCATTATCCTTGATCTTTTTCCATAAAATATGATTAGTGATATGATCCTTGATGACAACCTATATAACCTTTTGGATCTACCTCTCTGGTAGTTTGTTATATGATGGATCAACATCTAGGCCCTGCATACGTCTGCTAGGGAACTATGTACTTACAGTCGTAAAATCTTGTTCATATGGCAGTATCTCACACTCAAATTTTTAAATAAAATAGTAATAATTTCGTTCTCACCACAAATTCAATGAAATACACACATGTACGCTGATTTGGCACAAATTTAGCTGTGCCGCTGCTAGACTATGACTGCTTTTCTTTTGTTATGTCTTCAATATATGGTGAAGCAAGTCAAACTTCTGGTCTATCAATCGACCTGTTTAAGGGAACGTATTTCTTCAAATGGCGTCCAGCCTTCCAATTTTTTTCTCAATATCCCCTACGCTGGCCAATAGAAATCGGCATCTAGCAAATTTTGAATTCAAAGTACAAAAAACCCCACTGCAAAAATACTGTGTGTTTTTCGGTACGTTGGTTAGTCTGTGTCGTGGTTGAGTAAAGTGAAAGAGTATTTTGTCGAGTTGGACAATAGTAGTGAAATCGACAAGGGATAGTGGACTGACAGAGTTATAGATTACACGTAGCTAAGGTGTAAATAGGAGGTGGACTTGAGACAACCTGGAAGAAGATTTATTAAAATGATCTCTCTCTCCAAGCCTCAGCACACTTATACTGTCCAAGCACCGCCAGCTCTCACTCTTTTCTCTGAATCTAAATAGAGACTATAGTAAAGAGCTAAACAATGTAAATTATGGATGGAAGGGTCGTGATCAGCGCATTAATAAATGTGTAAACTTTATTAAAGAAGAAAAGCATGAAAATAATGCACATCATCATACACAGCATAAAATTACATCAATAATCATCAATAATTGCACATATGAAAATACACCAACGAACACACACACCACCATTCATAAAACCTGTAGAACACAGAGAAATGAAATAAACTGTCTGTCAGTCTGTCCGCTTTAATGGGACCAAAAGCTAACTCCAGAAAAGTGTCTTACATGTAGATATCCTTCAATGTGAATGAAGTGAAATACAAAACTTTCCTTGTAGGTGCTATCATTGGTGACCTCTAATTGCGCGAGGGGCCTGGAAGATTGTCTATCTCCTGCTGACCAAATAAACAAACTGAGCGACAGCCTGTCCGCTTTCGTGGGACCAGAAGCTAGCTCCAGAAAAGTGTATTACATGTAAATATCCTTCAAGATGAATGAAGTGAAATACAAAACTTTCCTCGTTGGTGCTAAACGTTGGTGACCCCTAATTGTGTGAGGGAGGGGGGGGGGGGGGTGGGAATTCTGTCTATCTTTGGCTGGCCGCTCCTAAGTGTGAGGTTCTACATAACCCAGAAATAAATACACAGGACGAAGTGACTTGAGGACAAAGGGTCCCAAGCGCTCTTATCGGGCGCTAGAATTGGCTTGCGTGCTTGGTGTTAAATCCGGTTTGGGCTTCCTTGACTGTGGTTTGACTGAGTGCCCCGTTTAGGCACCCAAAGCTTGGTGATATAAATTCTGCTATAGATGCTGGGCTGATTGATATGCTGGAAGCCGCACTGCTCTGACTGGCGATCAATAGGCGAGTAGGAGACTACTACTGCAACCGATGATTTCAGATTTTGCGTTTGCTCGTTGCACACTGCGTGAGCTTAACTCCCGTTAGAGGGAAATGACGTTGACAAAAGGGGTTTTGTTTCAGGAATGGGGTTGACGATTCGTTGCTAGATGTATTCAGAAACCCTCTAGATCGAAGAGTATATGACGTTCTTCGCCTGACTGGAGTCTGCTCTAGCAAGTCGGTATCTCTGAAACTGAGACCCAAAAGAGACAGCCTATACATTAAGAAAACAATAAAATCACACTAATGTTATATAAAACAGTTATGCTCCGCTATTGGATTTAAATTTATTGTAATTATTGCTATGATAGTTTTAGGGCTGTCTTTAACCATGTCTCCTGTTCCTTCCACTTTATCAATTATCAGCATGTGCCCGCATAGGCTTAATATATTTTGTACACCCAGGTACCTGTCAGTAATTGTTCTGACAGCAAAAACTACTCCTCTTCTTCCAACTAAACGTACAGGAAACCTAACCTTGTAATTACAGTTGAGTGGATATGCTTATTCATCTTACAACCATTTAAATGAATTTACATAAACAGATTACAGCATGTGACATTACAACATTAAATCATATGCCCCTTGGGGGGAAAATATTAATATCCCACAAAATGAATACATAGAAAATGCAATGTTCTTGCTATAATAATACCGTTGTGACTGAACATAAGATATAATTATATCTATGGCGGGTGTCTGCTTTCTGTGAAAGTTATGGCTAGAGTCTAGCTACACAAGTAAGCATATAATGATTCTCCGCCCAGCCATTAGAAGTTTCTATCAAAAAGGAATAAGTGACTATCTCCTATAATTCAGTGTTATTGCCTGCATTTGTTATTGTAAGTTTATCATTTAACCCATTATAAACCATAACACTGACACTTGACTGTTTAAGCACCACTTAACTAAGGCAGTAGACGGCGCAAAATTATCACTGAATTAAATTACTAGGAGAAGTCCTCAGAAATGAATTCAAGTCACTTCCTATCAGATATCTATAAAAACTAACATGAATATATCATATATTATAATGTTATGCGCTCCTTGCTCATCTAAGGGGCAAAACCGCAACAACTAATAGCGGGTTATCTCTCTCTGTTTCAAAGATCAAACTTACTTTCCCGAGACCTCAAACGGTTATCTCCCGCTAGCTGGCCGTTTCTACACAGACACCTACACTCGTGATCAAAGACTTTAAGCGACCAGAGAAATTCCCCTGGACGGACCAGGTGCGCATATGTAATATTACCGCTACGCTGACCGTTGACGGAATTTAGTACTGAAGGCCAGCCAGAACGTAAACAAACCCCGGGTGGGTTTGAGAAAAAGGGAAAAAATAGGGCCACGAACGTAGAAAAGAAAATACAAAATGTCGAGGAAAACAGAACATTAAAGGAGTAATAAAATATGAAACGGAATGGTAAAATAAATTAACAGTTACTGTGACAGTCTGCCCTAGGCTTTACTTTGCAAAAATATATTTTTAGTTTCGGGCCAATCAATAATCTCTCTCCTTTTTTCGAAATCCACCCAATCAAACTACATGTACCCTCTTCTTCCTCATTTCAAACACGTGTTCAAAAAAATGTTATGGCTAAGATAAGCAGGCATGAGTGTGTGTTCGTCAATCTGTCTTAGAATATATAGTATTATTGCAATATCTTGGTTATTAGTTTGACTAGTTTGTGATTTAAAATATATTATTGATCAGGAGACACTATTACACAAAACTACCTAAGTTGTGTGGCCCTATGTATTATATTTCGTATTTCCATATTTTTTCCATGTTAGTCGTCAATATTATTGTAGTGGGTTTGATGGTATTGTATGATGGTGATATTACTAAATGTAATGTATGAGGCCAGCTGTGAAGGCTCCTGAGATAACATGTAGTTGTGAATTGTCAGAAGGCCTTTCTTGCTACCACTACGACCTCACACTCAATTTTTTTTTTTTAATGAATGTAGCTATGTAAAATGTCTAGGGTTATGATATGTAATGTGGTGTGATAGTTATAGATACACCCACAGATATTTAAGCAGACTAATAATATTTAACAAATATTATCATACACTGAACTAACTCAAGAGTGTAAAATTTTTGATAGAATTATATTACATTTATTTGTTCTGGATCAAGTTTTATGTTGACCAGAACTTTTTAAAAAAAAAAAAAAAAGGATTTAAAATTTATGAAAGAAATGCATGGAATGTTACATAATAAATGCAAGAGTGTACATATATAAGTACTAGACTAGTTAGTTTTATTAAAATGTTCTAGTAGTCATCTACTTGGGAGGATAGTTAATGCTTGTGCTGTTGGGGTGGCCTCATCACACCTGTCTATATTGACTACACAGTGTCCAGTAAATTGCAGGAATTTTATGGGGTATTAGTAACTAAAAGGCGTTGGTGAACTTCCAGCAGACCAGAGGCTCACTCAACTTGCATATGTAGCTCTGGTGCTGAAATCTGGTGGTCCCACCTCTCCGTGCTGGCGGGCAATAATAGTGGTCTCTGTCACAACGTACTGCACAGATACACTCGAGTAAAATCACCAACTGAATGGACACCGCCTTGTTGACAACTGAAACTCACAGCTCTGCAATCAAAGTATTGGCTATGTGTCAAAATTCTATTTTCTACCCACGTCTGGACACAACACGGACACAACAACCACATCATACAGACAGGTCATGTCGCAAAATTGGTTTCAAGTCATTGCAAATGAGTTCAGTTAGATTTATAAACCCATCTACGATCGAGTGACCGCTTTCAAAATGGCGGCGTATCAGCAAAATGTATATCGGACAGAGGAAATCGCCAACGATAAATAACAACAGAAGGGAATCCGTATGAAAAGGATTTTACATTTCAGTACAGGGAAGGATGGTGTATAACTGCATATAAGATGGAACGGTAGGAAGTTCTCATTTACGGAGATATATGCGTATTTCGGCTGCCCACAGTTACGCTAAAAGCAGGTAAACCCACTTCTGTGCTAAATATTAAAATCAACAAATAACAGTTTGGGAATTTACATGGATAGGAAGATAGAGTTTTATCCGCTGTATAAAACTAGATAAGATGGAACAATATGGATATTATATATGCCGAGAATGATAAAGGCAAAATTTCAGTCGACGCACAGATCTGCCGAAATCACTGTTCGGGAAGGATTTTTCAGGTTAGGTTTAAGCTGTGACGTCGGTACTCTCCGATACGTCCGCGCTATACGTATTTAAAGCGGATCGGTAAACTGAGAGAGATACACAACGCAAGAGGTTGAGGCAAGACTGAGGGCAGATAACGCCACGACTCTAAATCCATCTGAAGTGTGAGCGGATCGCCAGAAAATTTCAGTCTAAGTGTCGGGAGTCTGAGGGTAAGCGAATTTACGATAGCTATCCTGTATAATAATTTCTTTTATTTTGTATTACAGGTTCATTTAGAATTCACAAAATATGCCTGTATAATATTCATTGATATAACGTATTATTATTTTAATATGATTTATTCATGTGCTTAGTGGAAGAGGGTTGCTTGTACAAAAACGTATCAAAACTAGCCCCACAGCCAAATAGAAAATATTTATTATATTTAATGCTGTATCTCGTCGATATTAAATGCATTATCGCTTACGAAGATAAAGGCAGTCCCATGACCAGAGATTGTCTTAGGGAAATAAATTGTTAGAAGCTTCAGCATGGAAGATACCGCTTTTACGAGGTTAGGTGACTAGTCCCCTTCCTCGCTGCCTTTGCCTTCCCTAGTTCGAGCGCACAACTTTGTACCCATTTACAGCTGGTAAACTGGAGTGTTCTACAGCCAGTTTCAGTAGAAAGCAACCTGATCACGTGGTCACTCACTTTATTTATTTTATGTATTAATTTTGGGTAGTTGCTAAGATAGCATCAGATTTGAATTTGTACTTGATATGATTTGGAAGGATCAAGTTATAGAATATGAAGGGATGTATAGGAGCGGATTAAACCAGATGATGTTTATTACTGATATGTTAATATTAATTCTATATCATTGAACTGATGTTACTTGCTATGACTGTATAACTTTGACACCTGATGACTGACTTGTCTGACTTATGTGCTAGTCAGTTATACTTAATGGAAATGTTAATATTAATGCTATATCACTGAAATGATGTCCTTACTTACTATGATTGTATAACGGTGACATCTGATGACTGACTGGTCTGACATCTGTGCTAGTCAGCTACAAGTCTAGCCAGATACTAGCCAAGGCTGATATGTTACAGGTTCCATGAAATAACTCAAACCAGACTGTCCAGTATCAGAAGCCGGTGCAGTTTACCCGAGGCAATCCCACAAAAGTGCAGGACCCCAAAGAGTGAACTTCAACTGGTCATTGGCATCCCTACTGTTGGGCCTACCAAGTCTGATACCAGCAAAGGACAGTTTCAGCAGTATCAAGTTGGAAAGATAAGTGTCCTGTTTGACACTGACCACCTATACATGTGAAACAGCCAATAGTTGAAAACAATAAGTAACCATACATAAACTCAGTCAACTGATGACAGTTATCCTTAAATTCAAAGGACTAATAACAGGATTTCAGTAACTTTATTATTTAAGATCTTGAAGTCTAAACAGACAATAATAGTAATTGTGTGAATATTTTTATATATATGTGTATACTCTTTTCCAACTAGTAGAAATAGAATATTAGTGTAATTATTAAACTATTTTAACTGTACCTGAGGATTTATTCACTTTTTCCATTTGTGGTTTCAGTGAATGTTCATTTTATTATCCCCTAGAAAATAAGTAATCATAAGATAGTCACAGGGAGGAGACACCTTAAATCCTGGTACTACTTCTTACCAACTGGGCCAGGGTTTTCACAGTCTGACTATTTTTATGATAACAATACACCAGTGCTTATTTCTAAGACTGGGGTATTACTTGTAAGACCAGAACTCTTTACTGGCATACTTTTACATAATAAATAATTTTAAATAACCTCCCGCTACAGTGGGGGCTCGTCTGCGGGATATATCTTTGATATTCCTGAGCCATCTTTCTATTTCTCCTGTGTAGGAGATTTTCTTTTTTGAAAATTTGTTTTTTGGAAAGAGTAAACATAGTAGGAAATAATTATATTTTTAGGAGTACCATTGAGTACAGATAAAGAAAGCTGTTTCATATATGGTGAAGTCAGTTTAATTAACTTTAATTTTAACTAAGTTAATTATATTGTAGTAAATTAGTTGGAGTAAGATCGCTTGCCCTACTAGACTACAGATACATCATGGCTGACTTGGTCAAATTTAGGTCTGCTACACTGCAGGTGGGAAAAGAGCTTGGCATGGATGGTGACGTTCTGATCCGGTATGTCACGACGGAATGTGAAAAGTACACCGAGAGAGAAGCAAAGCAATTAGAAGCCAAGAAATTAGAATTGGAAGCAGAAAGAGAAGCCAAGAAATTGGAAGCAGAAAGAGAAGCCAAGAAATTGGAAGCAGAAAGAGAAGCCAAGAAATTGGAAGCTGAGAGAGAAGAAAGGAGGCTACAAGCAGAGAGAGACCATGAGCTGAAAATGAGACAGCTTGATCTTGAACTTCAGGCTGGGACTATCACCCATGGTAATAGCTCACCTCATTCTGCGAATAGCTCTTTTCAGAACCCAGCAAATGGGGCCATGAACTTCCACCTAGATCCATTTGTTGAAAAGGAGGACGCAATTGAGTCGTATCTGGATAGGTATGAAAGGCTAGCCTCTACATATGGACTGGAAAAGGAAAAATGGAGTCTAAAGTTATCCCAGGGATTGAGAGGTATTGCATATGATGTGTTTCTGAAACTCCCAAAAGAAGATCAGGAAAATTATGAAATACTAAAGCAAGCCTTACTGATCCGGTATGAAAAGAACTCTGAGGCATATAGGAAGAAATTTAGAACTTCTAAACTTCTACCTGGAGAAACATATAACCAGTTCTCAGCTAGGTTAGAAACGTATTTGTTGAAATGGAGTAGTTTAGGTAAGTATCAGAAAACCTACGAGGATCTGAAAGAAATGGTTATGTTAGAACAAGTGAAAGATTCCATGTCTCAAGAAATGAGGAAATTCCTTATGGAACAAGGAGCAGAGAGGCTGGAAGACATTTTGAAATGTGCAGAGAGATACCAAGCAGCTCAAGCTGAATTGGTAGGAACAAAAAGGAAGCAGGTAGAAGGATACAAGCCACCACCGCAGAATACCGATTTTGACCAGATGGATCAACCATACAGATACAAGCAAAGATTTGATAATAAGGACAAGAACCCTCAGACTCAGGAAAAGAAACCCTACAAACAGGGAGATAAGTGGTGCAAATTTTGTAAGATGAGCAACCACAACACTGATGAATGTGGGAGGAAAAAACCCCTTCATCATGCTGCATGTCTACAGGTGAGGACTTCTGTTAGGAAGGAACTGACTGTGAGTCAGAATAGCCTCCATCACCCACCTACCCAGGAGATAGTGACTGTGAATGGCAAACAAGTCACAGGAATGTATGACACAGGTTTGTCCTATGACGCAGTCGTGTGTGCATCTCTGGTGTGCCCTGAACAAATCACCACAGAAACAGTAGAGATTCAAGGGCCACTAAAAGGAACATCACCCCTTACATTACCCATAGCAAAGATTCATGTCAGTTGTCGCTATGTGGAAGGGGAGATAAATGCAGCTGTGATAGATGATCCCTTTTACCCCCTAATGTTGGGGCGTAAATATGTTTTCTTAGGAGACCCCGTAAAACCTATGGTTATGGCAGGAATCCAGACCAAGGCTGACTCCAGGAACATAGAGAGGGACACCAACGTAAAATTTCATTCAACTGAAATGAAACGGGCTCAAGAAGCAGACAGCACGTTGAAGCCCTGTTTTGGCAAATTATCAAAAACACATAAAGCTCCAAGGAAAGGACATTTCTATATGGAACATGGACTCTTGTACAGGAAAGCTGGAAGAGGGACGAAAAGTCATGGTCAAATCGTTGTACCATCCACCTATAGGAATAAGGTTATAGGCTGGGGACACATATCAACTTTGAGTAAACACCTGGGTAATGGTGCCACAAAACAAAGAATAGCCACCCAGTTCTACTGGCCAGGTATTACGGAAGACATAAATCAGTATGTAAATTCCTGTCCAGAGTGCACCTATGTAGATTCAGAAAGTCGACGGAAGAGTCTTCATCAAAAATCTACAAGCAAACCAGCAATCAGGGGTACTCCCGAGATTTGCACGGGAGGGGAAAGGAAACATCCCACACAGGTTCAATTGCAGTCTGAACCCCATGCGCTGGAAAAAAGGAACAAATCACGTAGCGAAAAATAAACACCTACGGATTTGCGAGGGAAAACCACATCCAACTATCAACGAAAAGAGGGCGGTAAACTTCATGGGAAACCTACCGACCCCGTTTCACCAGCAGTAAGAGCCTGGATGAAAAGCCGAACCGGAAGGAGAGAGATAGTAAAGGATGAATATATTATTGGAAAACAGAATGTGGGCGCAGATTTTCTTAATCGCCATCCCACAGAGCTTGAGGAGGATAGAAAGAAGGAAAACTAACCTCGGAATGGTCGATTTGCAATTGTCTTGTACCCAATAGTTAAGCTAGATATCATCCAGCTTAAAATATGGGGGAGCTATGTCGCAAAATTGGTTTCAAGTCATTGCAAATGAGTTCAGTTAGATTTATAAACCCATCTACGATCGAGTGACCGCTTTCAAAATGGCGGCGTATCAGCAAAATGTATATCGGACAGAGGAAATCGCCAACGATAAATAACAACAGAAGGGAATCCGTATGAAAAGGATTTTACATTTCAGTACAGGGAAGGATGGTGTATAACTGCATATAAGATGGAACGGTAGGAAGTTCTCATTTACGGAGATATATGCGTATTTCGGCTGCCCACAGTTACGCTAAAAGCAGGTAAACCCACTTCTGTGCTAAATATTAAAATCAACAAATAACAGTTTGGGAATTTACATGGATAGGAAGATAGAGTTTTATCCGCTGTATAAAACTAGATAAGATGGAACAATATGGATATTATATATGCCGAGAATGATAAAGGCAAAATTTCAGTCGACGCACAGATCTGCCGAAATCACTGTTCGGGAAGGATTTTTTCAGGTTAGGTTTAAGCTGTGACGTCGGTACTCTCCGATACGTCCGCGCTATACGTATTTAAAGCGGATCGGTAAACTGAGAGAGATACACAACGCAAGAGGTTGAGGCAAGACTGAGGGCAGATAACGCCACGACTCTAAATCCATCTGAAGTGTGAGCGGATCGCCAGAAAATTTCAGTCTAAGTGTCGGGAGTCTGAGGGTAAGCGAATTTACGATAGCTATCCTGTATAATAATTTCTTTTATTTTGTATTACAGGTTCATTTAGAATTCACAAAATATGCCTGTATAATATTCATTGATATAACGTATTATTATTTTAATATGATTTATTCATGTGCTTAGTGGAAGATGGTTGCTTGTACAAAAACGTATCAAAACTAGCCCCACAGCCAAATAGAAAATATTTATTATATTTAATGCTGTATCTCGTCGATATTAAATGCATTATCGCTTACGAAGATAAAGGCAGTCCCATGACCAGAGATTGTCTTAGGGAAATAAATTGTTAGAAGCTTCAGCATGGAAGATACCGCTTTTACGAGGTTAGGTGACTAGTCCCCTTCCTCGCTGCCTTTGCCTTCCCTAGTTCGAGCGCACAACTTTGTACCCATTTACAGCTGGGTAAACTGGAGTGTTCTACAGCCAGTTTCAGTAGAAAGCAACCTGATCACGTGGTCACTCACTTTATTTATTTTATGTATTAATTTTGGGTAGTTGCTAAGATAGCATCAGATTTGAATTTGTACTTGATATGATTTGGAAGGATCAAGTTATAGAATATGAAGGGATGTATAGGAGCGGATTAAACCAGATGATGTTTATTACTGATATGTTAATATTAATTCTATATCATTGAACTTATGTTACTTGCTATGACTGTATAACTTTGACACCTGATGACTGACTTGTCTGACTTATGTGCTAGTCAGTTATACTTAATTGAAATGTTAATATTAATGCTATATCACTGAAATGATGTCCTTACTTACTATGATTGTATAACGGTGACATCTGATGACTGACTGGTCTGACATCTGTGCTAGTCAGCTACAAGTCTAGCCAGATACTAGCCAAGGCTGATATGTTACAGGTTCCATGAAATAACTCAAACCAGACTGTCCAGTATCAGAAGCCGGTGCAGTTTACCCGAGGCAATCCCACAAAAGTGCAGGACCCCAAAGAGTGAACTTCAACTGGTCATTGGCATCCCTACTGTTGGGCCTACCAAGTCTGATACCAGCAAAGGACAGTTTCAGCAGTATCAAGTTGGAAAGATAAGTGTCCTGTTTGACACTGACCACCTATACATGTGAAACAGCCAATAGTTGAAAACAATAAGTACTTACTTTCTTACTTAGTCGTTCCTCTTCTACCGTGAGGTGTAGAGGTTTGGAAGAGAGAGCGCCAGACTATTCTATCAGCTGTCTTCTTCCTGGCCTGGTTCCATTCTAGTCCTCGGTCCTTCAAAGATTGTCTAATGTTGTCCTCCCAGCGGACTCTGGGTCGTCCTGGAGGTCTGGATCCCTGGCTCTTTGTTTCCCATGCTTGTCGTGGTAGCCGATCTTCTCCCATTCTGCAGACATGGCCAAACCAGAAAACAATAAGTAACCATACATAAACTCAGTCAACTGATGACAGTTATCCTTAAATTCAAAGGACTAATAACAGGATTTCAGTAACTTTATTATTTAAGATCTTGAAGTCTAAACAGACAATAATAGTAATTGTGTGAATATTTTTATATATATGTGTATACTCTTTTCCAACTAGTAGAAATAGAATATTAGTGTAATTATTAAACTATTTTAACTGTACCTGAGGATTTATTCACTTTTTCCATTTGTGGTTTCAGTGAATGTTCATTTTATTATCCCCTAGAAAATAAGTAATCATAAGATAGTCACAGGGAGGAGACACCTTAAATCCTGGTACTACTTCTTACCAACTGGGCCAGGGTTTTCACAGTCTGACTATTTTTATGATAACAATACACCAGTGCTTATTTCTAAGACTGGGGTATTACTTGTAAGACCAGAACTCTTTACTGGCATACTTTTACATAATAAATAATTTTAAATAACCTCCCGCTACAGGTCAGATCTCTCTGACCAAACAGCACATTTACCATGGTGGTTTTACATCAGATAGGTCCTCCCAGACTATAGATTCTGAAAAATATTTATTAGTTTCCTTCCCTAAAAGTGGATAGGTAATATGTTTCATTATTCTCAACACTTGATCTGTCTTTCCTAACCCTTGCTGGAGTTTATGTATATTGTTGGTCCCTAGACCCTGACTTGGGCGGGGGGTCTAGAGCAAATCCCTACTTGTTTGTAAGGCTAGATTATGATATGGCAGTATCAAATCCCTCGAACATTAAACAATATTCAAAATATACAAAGAAATAATTTCAGTCTTACCAGATTATGAATAAAGAACACAGAAATGCTAGCAAAACTCAGCTGAGCTGCTGGCTATAGTATGGCGTCCCTGAACTTATTTCACTTTCTTTCATTTGGAAATCACCACACTTTAAAATACTGTGTCTATCATCGAACAACTATTGAGGAATGGCCCCACTTGCGCGTCTGAGCGCCGATAAAATGATTGTCTGTGGCCAATCACTGCCTAGGTTTATTTCAAATTCAAATTTCCTACCCTAAAGTCATTTCAGTCATGCTTCAGTCAAGTATGGATGTTTATCTGTTAGTCTGTCCGTCTCTACTTGTTTTTTTCAAAAACGTACTTGATTTTTGAACCAACCTTTCTCTCCCCTCCAAAATTTTGTCGTTAAAAGTTATATTTAGACACAGCTCCCACCAATGTCCCTTCGCTTCCCTACTAAGTAGATTTGAACACCTGCGTCTCAAGGTCGTGTTTTTTTGTGCAAATAGCGACACTTTTTATTCCATACAGTCTGGCGCTGATGTGAACAACACTGTCTTTTGTCATTATCTTCAATATTATCTATCCGTCTGTAAAATTAAGAACATATTAGTTCACTGCTCAGAATGGGCCATCCGGCCAGCTAATTTTTATATTCCTAACATTAATATTACGAAAAAGTTACTTTTTAATTGTTGTAATATTCCAAACATCTGCGTTCTGCCGCTGAATTCAAATCAAAGGCTTGGTATCGCAAAAGCGACCAATAAACGACTGTGGCGTAACATATCCAAGGTCCCTTCTGTCGAGTTCCTTACTTTATGTCAACTTGGGAAACGTGACTTTTCTCCGTTTCCCCCCCAATTGCATCTCCTTAGCCTTTCTAGTCTCACGCAATCTTTCCAGTCATATTTTTTCCTTTTTATCCGCCGTTCCCCTCCTGTCTAGCAAGTCAATTTTTATGGAGGGTGATGACCCGCGGTCTGGGCGATCATGTACTATCAGCAGCCTACGCATTATGTTTTTATCCTTACATGTTATCTTTGGAGGTATTTTACCGTTGTATCTCTGTCAATTTCACTACAATTATTTAAATCTAGAAAACCACCATCTTTTTCCCTTTCTGTAACGCTTTTCTCAAACTAAAACGACATTGTCTGTGTCACGTCAGAATTTACGCTACAGTACAAGAAAAGAGAGCGGTGTGAGTGTTTATACATTTCCACAGCGTGAATATAAGGCGATGCAAGTATTGGCCTAGTGTCGTATTTTTCAAATGTGCCAAAACCAATATCGCGCGTCCGTTTCAATTTTTGATTCCAAACAACGCGTGTCGATGGCATTCTTCTGTCGCTCCTGTCCTCTACTTTTGTGTCTCTCACTCCGTCTAGAACAAAATACGCCTTGACCTTGTAAAAATGTTATATTTATTTCTCAAGGACGACTTAGAAAAGCTAGTACCATTCACTCTGCGCTAAGGCTTATCAAAACCGACACGATTGCGGGCGCGGGTGAAGAAGCTGATCGCAACCCAATATTTTATTTCTACGTTATTTTGACTTGATACTCTATTATGTTTTATCTAATTTATCGATTGTATTGAGGATATCACTACATCAAGTGACCCAGACAGCGTGTCGTATGAGGAGGAGAATAACGATTGTCACAGGCACAAACAAGAGAGTTAAGGAGCAAGGGAAAAGTAGAAAGGAGGATAAAAAGAGAAGTAGATGAAGGGGAAGTAGGTATCGAGGAAGGTGGCGATCCAACAGTAGAAACAAGTCTAAGAGTAGAAGCAGATAGAGAAGCTTTAACGAGACGAGACACGGAGAAATCAAGAAGAAGCAGTCAGTCGTGGAAGTAAGAAATAGTGCCGTGAATCAAGGAGTTGATAAGTTGATACAGTTAGAAATGTTTAAGGCAAAGGAAGCCATGATGGTGAAGTTTTTAAGTTTGTGAGAGTAGACGGTGAGTAAGGTAGCTGTGAAGGCCATTAATAGTGTGAATAGTTCGCGGCGGTTGTCGAACCTATTAGGAGGTTAATTGAGGTTGCTCTTCGCGGAACATGAAGTGGTCTAAATCCTGTGAGCGACAGAGTGTTGCAGAAGAGGAGAAAATGAAGAGATTTTACTGTCACTGGTTCTGCCTTGGCTCTGCAGTAGTGGTCAAACAGTGGCCAAAACCTAGAGTATCTAGTGTGTGACTTCAAAGATGTCTACCTTCGCACAAGATTACTTTTGGCATTGGCCACTTTTGGACCACTACTGTAGAGCCATAGGGAGGAAATCCGTGACAACTTGGAATTATAGAACCTGAAGGTAGATTCCCATAGAAGACTGACATAAATTTAAGATAGCTGAAAAAGTATTGTCACATAGGCTTTGGATATATCCGATCATACGTGTGACATAGTAAATAAATAAGTAGTAAGGTGAAATAATTAAAGAGAATAATTTAATAAGTGCTAAAAAGCACATGTTCTCTAAAAGAATTTGTAAAAGTGTAGTTCTGTGTTGAGGCCTAAAAACTGTTGTGGTTAATTTATAATTTTAGTCAGCTAGTTAATTGTATTTAGAAAGCAGCTAATTTTATATTGCATTTGAATGTCGTCTGTAAATAGGCTTCTAGCTCAGAATGGCCGAACAACAAAATCTCCACACTTTTTTACTCACAAGTTGCTAAGAGATGGGCTTATCGGGCCGAGCGTTATCAGATTTAGTGACCACTTCTATGAGAGAGGACAAGCACAGGGCAGAGAAAGAGAAAACCGCTCTCCGAGAGGAAAGAAAGTTGGAGAGAGAGAGCACGAAAAGGCCAAGGCTGAGAAAGAATCTGGTAAAGCAAGAGCAGAAGCCAAAGAAAAAGAAGCACAAAAGGAATTTGAGGAGATGAAGGCTGAAAAGGAGAGAGCAGACAGAGAAAAGGAGAGGACATTCGAAAAAGAACAGGCCGAAAGAGCAGAAAAGAAGGACTAGTCCAACAGATCCCACGCAATCAGACTGGAAGAATTAGAGTTCGAAGGAAGGAGAGTCCAATCTAATTCCATTGTCAGTGGGTCAGGTAGTTCCCAAGGTAGTGGTGGGGAGAATAGTTCTCACGTGGTGATGCCTACCACGGCTTCTATTCAGTTGGATGTCTACACTGAGGCTTCAGAGGAAATAGACGTCTATTTGTCTAGATTCGAATCTTTAGCTGCTACATATGGCTTAGAGAGGGAGAAATACAACATGAAGCTATCCCCAAATCTGAGGGGATCTGCTTATTATGTGTTCCTCAAAATGGCCAATGCAGACCAAAACAACTACAAAATGTTGTAGAAATCTTTGCTTCAGCGTTTTCAGCTGAACGCAGAGAGTGTCCGTAGCAAGTTCCGTGAGGCTAATAGGATGAAGGAGGAGTCTTTTATGCAATTTACTACAAGACTAGAAACGTACTAGTAGAAGTGGGGAGCCCTCCGCATCTTCGACGAATCGTACGAAAGGCTGCAGGAAATGATAATTGTGAAGCAGTTAAAGGACTCGCTCACCCCTGATTGAGACGGATCCTGATGGAGCATGGGGCCGAAACTCTCGATCAGGTGGTGTTATTTTCTGATCGATATCAGAGTGCCCAGATGGTAGTGAGCCCTGCAAAGAGGCGCATCCACGAGAGTCATCCTGAAGAAAAGGATCACCACAACACTGACTCCAAAAGTACGACCAACACCACACACAAAACCGCCCAGCAACAACAACCACAAGATCACCATAAGCAGAAACAGAGCAGCTCAGCACAGGGAACTGGATGGCGATGGTGCAGATCATGCAAAAATGACTCACATTTCACATCGGACAGTAAGAGGCCGAAAATAAGTCCTTATAGCGCTGCATGTCTGCTGAAATAGTCGATACGGAAACATGACTTTCAGAATTATGAACAAAACCCCAGTCATCCCCCCATTAGTGAACATGTAACTGTTGGTAAACACACAATACGTTGTTTATATGATTCGGGTTTAGAGTACTCAGCTCTAGTTTTTTCATCTTTGGTGAAGGCCCACCAATACACTGGTGAAACTGTAGAAATACAGGGTCTCGGAAGAGCTTAGATCATATGATTCTTCCAGTTGCGAAAAATGATGTTTCAACCTGATATGTGCAGGAAAATATCAATGCCGCACTTTTAGACAATTTAGGCTTTCTTCTCATATTAGGAAGAACATGTGTCTTCCTTTGGGAATCCTTCACAGAAACCCAGGTCGACACAACAGTGAGAGAGAGAACCAAGGACACGCCCAGGCGGCCCCTGAGCTCTCATCTCTAACTAGCCCGCACATATCGGAACTGAAGAAGGCATAAAGGGATGATGAAACCCTAAAGTCTGTCATTGATAGGTTGTATGGAAACAACTCCCATACTGTCCAGAGAACATATTATAGGGAGAAAGGTTTAGTTTACAGGATGGTGTGGAACTAGAGAGAGTTATTTATCCCACTCCCATATAGAAAGAACTCTATTGATGCAGCAATTGCATTAAACCCCATTTACAACCTCATCGAGGCGCACGCGCGTTATTAAGACATGCTTCCCGCAAATACGTCTGGCCAGACATTCAACGGGATATTCGAGAATAAGTGCACAATTGCTCGGACTGCCATATCATAGACAACCAGCATGGTGAACCCCGTGAAACTACCCAGAACAAGTTAGGGCAGAGCATCCAAAACACAACATTGGACAGCTCGTATCTCTACGTACCACTTCTGTGTAGCAAAACAGAGTTACGGCAAGCTCGTATGGACGATATAACCCTGCCGCCATACTCAGAACAGCGCCATATAACGATATCCCATGCTTCAGCTGGAATTGCCCACACTGAAGATGGAATCATATTTCGATGAACGAGGCCGGGAACTCGACAATTGGTCGTCCGACTCCCTCTAAGGCCTCATACTTTGAAAACAGGACGTGGGTTGCCATCGGGAGAAAATTTTCCAGTGGGAACCACCATGACTAACCTAAAGGCAGTTTACTTTTGGCCCAAACAGTTAGCAGATGTTCGTCATTACGTTCAAAACTGCACATACTGCTAAAGAAAAAAACTCAGTCTCTCGCCAACCGATGTAAGGGATCAGAGGAGAGGAAAACTGTCAACAGAGAGAACCCGGTGGACAGAAAAATCCACGGAAAAGTGACCACCCAAAGCTGGATATTCACCAAATAACTTAGGATAGGGGGTCTGTGACATACTTTGTACGCTCTCTCCTCCTCTCTGGCAGTACTGAACTACTTTTGTTGTGCGTACTGAATTAGATGCACTATTCTATCGTTAGCACTCCCTTTTCCCCTACTGTCATTGTTTACGGTTCGCTCCTCGATGCGTGACAGAGCTAGACAAGGGTATCTCCCATCCCTGAGAAATTAAATGAGTCCCTAAAACGTGATAATACCTCATTGACTCTAGGTAAATGCATGAAGTGTTTGCTTAAAATTGCATAATTATTCCGACTCGACAGCAGGGTTAGGTGATTATAGATAAACACAATCTTGGAAGACATATGGAAGAGGGGGCAGGACGAATGATGTAAGGAAACTTCCGGACAACCTGGTTATGATCAGGAAAAATGTAAGAAGTTGTAACGTAAACATTACCAAAACATTGTCAAATGTAGTAACACCATATACGGAGTCATCCAGAATACGGTATGAGGAAGAGTTTTCATAATATGAACTTTGAATGTACTGGCTGGCAACCGCGCTAATCGAGAGTTTGTCAGAAAACGCCAGGTGGAAGCGTAGACCTGGAACTTATGATATAACTGTAATCCTGAAAACGTCAAAGTAGACAGTTTGGACCTTGCCACAGGAAAGAATAGGGCTGGATTCTGAATTTATAGGTCCGGACAAAAGTATTAAGAGCATCTATGTACATCAGTAGAAAACTGGCCAACATTAATACAGAACAGGAGACCAAAAGACGCAGCAATAGAGAATGGAGCTAGCGACCCATAGCTAGACTGCTTGCGTCAGGGTCAGCGAACCAGAGCTGACCAAGACCCTACTCCACCTCCAAGTGGTGGTCCTGGAAACAGGCTGCATCACTGCAGTCTGGCTGAGAGAGTAGGGGTCGAAGAGGGAAGGCAAACCCGGTCCCAAAAAATGCCGTCGGATGTGTGTGTGTGTTTCAAACTAAAAGAGGAAATTCGCTGTGTTAAATCAGCTGGGAACTTGAACGAGCTAACTGTAAGACTATACTTCACAAAAGTTGACGGCTGATACCAAAGGTAACATTGCTAAGACTCATTCAGTATTGTTCTTGTTTTCTGAATATCTTGTGATACTCGAGGCAGAAGCATCATTATCCTTCTATCTACAACTCTGCGCCAAGAGTAATCGTGTGGGAAGGTAGACACCTTTGAAGACCCACATTAGATACTCTAGGTATAGATCACTGTTTGACTACTACTGCAGAGCAAGGGGAGGCAACCCGTGGAAAGTACGATGAGAGAATTTAGTAGTCAAGGAAGGAAGTGGGAGGTTAAGAAGGCAGATATAGAGAACTGAGAAGTAGTAGAGAAGCCATAGAGTAATGACAAAGAGATTATGGAAGAATGGAAAAAGGAAAAAAGAGGAGAACAATGTTCGAAGGACAGAACGATGATAGGAGGAATGGTTTAGTGTGGCGGCTGTTCAATTCTATTAGAGATTAGACTGAGGTTGTTCCTCACTCACCAAAAGAGATTCCAGTATGTTGAATGATGGAGTGTTGGAATGTTTTTGACCGTGAGAATATGAAAATGTTGGAGGTGTAGTGGAAGAAGTGTCGGAGATATGGTGAAAGAAGTATAAAAATATATGACAAGGAGGAATTGATGTCTACGGTTAAGACGAAAGGGAGAAAGTGTACGAAGTTGAACAAGGACAAGAGCTAAAGGAGGTGGCTCAGAAGAGTAGACTATTAAGGAAACGGATACATGAAGACTTTGAGGTCAAGTAGTAAGAAGAGAAGAGTATGTAAGAGCGGCACAAACGAAATGGGCTACACTAAGGAAAGACAATTGGACTAATAATGAATCCAGTTTGGAGACAGAATAAAGACCAAAGGTACGAAAGCTGAAGATAGAACAAATGTGTTAGGAGTAGATAGTAGTGACAGTACTGCCGCCGTTACCATTAAATAGCATCGTAGTGTTGTCATGATGGTTGCACGGCTCATCATGCATTGTGCAAATTAAAAATGAACATGACAAGTAGTTATGTCTGGAACATTAGGTAGAAAAAGATTACACGAGAAGAGTAAGAAAGAAAGGGTAATGAAGATGGCTTACAAGAAGTAAGGAGAACTGAAAGATTTATTTTGAGTACAAGTAAAAGTAAGTGAGAGAAAGGGTAATGGAAATGACTCACAGGTGGTTATGAGATAAAATAGTACTATGTAGTCGTAAGAGAAGTAGAATTAGTGACATGACATTGTCTCATTTCCTATGGATGCGAAAAATTGGACAAGTGGAATAACAATAAAATGTGAGTGTGAATTGAGAGCACGATGGAAGTCACACCGTTGGGATGTGACAGTGTTAGATACAGATGTTGAATATTATGATGATCCACTAGTAGTGTGGAAACACTGTTAAAATATCGTAATGAAATGGGGATTAGACTAGTATACATGTAGTAGAAGGTGAAGGAAAAGGTTATATTTCCAAACAAATATTCGGACAGAATAATTGCAGTGTCTTTTAGTTGAAAATAATTTGAAATGTTAAGGAATACCGGTACTGTATTTTGAGCGCAAAATTTGTAATGGTGTTACGGTATATGATATTAACGCCGTCTGCTAAAGGTTAGCAGACGTGCAATTGTAAAGGTTAAGACATTTAATATATTGCGATAGATGTTTCAATTATTGAACGCTCCATACACGATCGATTATGACGTGTCTAGCGTTGTTTGGGTCACAGTCGGTAACTAGGAGACGCTACCCTTTGTTACTTTGACCGTCAAGCTGAATCGCTGCTTCACTTGATGCTCGTTGTCGTCGACGGCTAGGCCTGTGCCTTTGACTGTCTGCTCCTGATGGGCAGGCAACGGTAGTCCATCTTGTGCATCTTGATAAATTTGAAGCGAACTAGAAAGGCGTTGAAAAGATGTCTTCTTCACGGCAACAATGCAACAGTGACGTCATGTTGCTATTCATGATCACGTGCGTCACGTCAGCTTCGTAATGGTCATGTGATTTTCATTCAAACGTAAATATCGTGGAGGCGTGTGGAACACAGAAAAAAATTTTTTCTCTTCTGTCGATCCCCGCAATCGGCCGCCAGTTTTGTTGAAGGACTTTCGTGTGTGGTTACTGGTTGTGTTGCCTGAATTCTGATCGTGCTAATGTTCTTACGCGAATGGGGTGAACCTCACCTTCGGTTTGTCGTAATGCCTGAACTCGGAATCAAGATGTAAACAACTGCTCATCTTATTAACTCAGCAACTTGACATAAAATACGTAATTCATAAGGTTGAATGGTGTAACGTGATTCAACGAATAATGCCTCCGGTTCGAGTCCTTCACAATTTAATATGGATTACACACATACATAAACAGTTCAATTCACACATGAGGTACATGCATCAATCAATCAAACTGCTGTTTTATTCGTCATGGAAGAATAGAAGTACAAACTTTTTTGCCTAGAAGAATAAGAAATAGGAGAAAAACATTTCTCTCAAGTATAATTTTTTTTGGAGGTAGGGAGATAAGTTGGTAATTTATGAGTGAAGAGATAGTTATGAACGAAGAGATGGTTCATGATCAAAGAGAGGTAAACAGATGTACAAAGATTAGTTATAAGTGGGTTGTCATACATAAAAGAGCGAAGGGTACTAGAATAATTAAGAGAAACACCATTGGTGGTGTGACAATAGGTTGTGCGATCTCAAGTCCACTCTGGCCGGATTGCATTACATTACCGTCCAGAGTGATATTTTCTTATTTTTATCTCCCCTGTCATTATTATGTGGCATATTTTATGCACCATTACTTACTCTCTATGACGGATCAGTAGGGAGGCGTCTCTAACACTCCACTCCACTACGGAAGTATTTACTATGGGACTGTCTTTAATCTGTTTACCACTCCTCAGACTTATTTACGTTCCGCCAGGTGAACTGGGGTATTATCGTAACAATACCCAGTCATTATCGCAGGTCAGCGAGTGAGATTCTTATCATGAACAGACGGTCTCCCCCGATCAACATCTATAGAAGAAAAGATTGTCTGTTTGAGATAGCCGTCTGAGGTGGGCAGATTACACAGGTGGTAGATGCGTTTATCGAGTGTGATTATTACGATAATATGTCTAGAGAGGCTATATTGACGATAGGTAGCATCTAGACATCAGATGAGTTCACAACTGGTGTTTATGAGTCGTGCACAAGATGCCGGCGGAAGTCTGACGCAATGACATGAAGAGGTCACGCGTGGATATTAAATTTAATATTTTGAAACACGTGAGTGTATTTTTTTTTATTTGAAACACCCCTACCCACGTTGTGCTGAACCAGATTTGATTGGATTCGTTGATTTGATAGGCCGGAATATACAATGTATTTCATTGAAAAATTAGGCGGAAAAACAGCTGGAATTTGAACTGAGGATTGTGAGATATAATGTAGTGAAATCAAAGTCAGTACACACACTGCAGCGCAAACGTCAGACTAGCGACTCCTAAAAGCCAGAAAGAAAAAGGAGACATTGGACGTAGAAATTCCACAACTATAAGTAACAGATCGAGTATTGAACAACTTAGGAATTTACAAGTAAATCTGCATTTTTAATGCAAGCCTGGAAACTTAGGAATTTGATCACAAGTTATTGAGAAATTAAACAAACGTTTTCCCCATCCAGTGATTTTGCAGAACACCCGCCGTCAGAGGAATTAACTCTAATTTCCAGACCTAAGTGATTTCGAAGCTTCTATTTCAGAGCTGTGTCCGATCTAAATCTGTGCAAGGAGATAGTGTATTCCCAAAATTTTGGGGTAAGTGTAAACAATTTATTTACTAACTTAAATTTTACAGGTTTCTTGCTAAGTGCTTATATATGAGGCTGGCAACCTCACCATATGAAAACAGTATATTCATGAACCACTATAGCAAGAGCTGGTGATTGTTTCTGACTAGTCGTGCGGGAAAACCGACAGCAGAGGTGACACCAGACTTCAACTGGATAAGTGATGAGTGATGATTACATCATGTGTACTTCAAGTGTAGCATATCATTTTTGAGATGTATGGAACTCGTTAATGTTAGTTCAGGCACAAGTCATATTCTCACTGTCCAGACACATGTTACTCGTTAAGCTTCAGAGTAATATTGGTGAGTTTTAACCATCTTCTAGGAGTTACGTTGTGCGTGTTCGAGAATTAAATTCTTCTGAGAGTTTAACGTTGGTGGGCGGACAACGAGAACGTGAGCCCGTTAGAGTGCTCCAAACAAATGTTCTTAGCAGAGGACATTTGTTTTTCTATTTTTCTAAAGTTTGTCGTTACAAGCCATCTTACGATTTATGGTACTGACGCCGTTAGTTTGAGAGAAAAGCATCCACCCTAACTGCTTACAGTGGAAGAGAGTGTGGAGAAGGCTTTCGTCATCACAGAATTGATGAACCACGGCTGCAGGTCTCAGACAGAGTTACGGTTTTTGTAAAATAGGCGAAAGCAAAAGACTTTGGATAAATCCTCACCTACGTCTCCATGGCGAGAACTTGTATCTACATTTCACCAATCTTTCCATATTTATTTTAACTGTTAAAGACTAATTCGTTATTAAAAGTGGTACATGTTGTTTTAAAATTAAACAATCATAGTGGCTTCAGTGTTATATGTATGAAAGCAAACGTATGAGGCAGAATATATATATATATATATATATATATATATATATATATATATATATATATATATATATATATATATATATATATATACTTAGACACATATTTACCTCTAAACAAAGCTTTTACTTATACGAGGAATTCCGTTGGATTACACCAACTGCTGGTTTGAACGGGCTAACCATTGCTAAAATCCTTCACAAAAGACGACGGACCAGATATAATGCGTTAACAACTGTTCAGCCCAATGCAACATTTTTTGTGACCTCTGGAAATATCTTGTGAACCTCCCTTAAGGTAGAAGTGTCATTAATATTCTATCTACATCTCTGTCAAGAGTAATCTAGCGCGCAGGTAGATACCTTGGCAGCCAATATTAGATACTCTTGAGTTTCGGTCACTCTTGGACCTCTACTGCAAAGCAGGGAAGGCAATCAGTGACAGGTGGTAACATGGTACAGGTTCCAGAGGGTTTGAGGAGCCTGTCTAGAAATGCGGGCGAACCATTCAAACCACGAGCATTCAAGACAGCACTTTGGTATGTAAAATGTAGTTATGAAACGTGTCACTATTCGGAGACGTGTAACTTAAGTCGTAGATAGAGAAGGCTACGTGCTGTAAGCCAGTGACATTCGATAATGAGACATTTTCTAAGAATCGATAGAAAGACAGTATATTCATGTCAAATTAACGGAACCTGGAGTTGTACAGTAGTAATGATTATAACCTGAGAGAGCTGGGTATATCAAGGGGAATCTAGAAAAGGTGAATATACTATAGTGCGTTTCACAATGTTTGCCGCTGTTTAATATTCAATATCTCTGCAACCACTTGATCGTAATTGTTGCAACTTTGCATAAGACCTAATGATCGCTATGTCCCGAGGGGAACATTTTTTTCCTCGTTAACAAACTTATGGTTTTAAATTTTCTTTATTTAAAGTATACAAAATCGACCACCTCCTAATCCAACCGTGTATTGAGAGGGCTTACCTCTTCATATTTGTGCGCTATTTCGATTTAACATCTTGAACGGAAGTTTACGTGATTTTCCCGTGTTTCAGTTCACTATCGCACTGTTTTGAACATTACATTGATCCTTCCGGTGCGTTCAGTTACCGTTCTACTGATTGTGTATTTCAGTGCATAGGCGTATCTTGCGGTATTCTAGGTCTGTAATACAATGGGTATGAAAGTCAAGTTTCTTACACTGCATACAATGGCAGTGAAGATGTATAAATATTTATGCAGAGAAGCTAAGCGTGGTAAACTGCATCGGAGTCTCTCAAATCCTGAAAAGAGAACTATTCTCGCTTTGGGTTTACGTAAACGCTCATTTCATCAATTACTCAAAGCTGATGGAATTTTCAGTTCAGTCAATACCAGTACGCAAGGAAGAAAGGAAGTAGTAGATAGTTTTGACAGGGATGTGATTAGAAGAGAGATTTGTAGAATGTTCAATTCCAAAGAAACTGTGACACTAAGAAAACTGAAAATTCGGCTGAGAACACACAATGACATTGATGTGTCGAAATCAACATTATGGAGAACTGTTAGAAGCATTGGCTTTACGTTTAGGAAGTACGCTAGTGGAAGAAACGTCATTTGCGAGAAGCCACACTTAGTATCTATGAGAAGTAAATATTTACGTGAAGTACGGGAAATGCGTAATCAAGATTATGATATTATGTATGTGGATGAAACTTGGATCAATGCACACCACACTAGTGAAAAGGAATGGCAGTTATCAGATGGAACGATTAAAAGATGTGTACCCAGTGGAAAAGGACAATGTCTGATAATGGCACATGCAGGCAGCAGACATAATGGGCTAGTGAAAAATGCTGAACTTATTTTCACTTCCAATTATACGGACAACCGGGACTATCATACCGAGATGAATGGTAACATATTTAGAGAGTGGATTGAAAATACTCTTCTTTCGTCCCTAGACAGACCATCCTGTTTTATAATGGACAACGCATCATACCGCAACGCTGTGGCAGAAGAAGACAAAATCCCGACATCTTCGAGTACAAAAGACGCTATAAAGATTTGGCTTAGAAAAGAAGACATTCCATTTAACGAGGGGTTTCTGAAACCTGAATTACTGTCCCTTGTTAAGAAATCACAAAAGACCAAGATATTCCATATAGACAAGTTGATTCAACAGCATGGTCATGTTTGTTTGAGACTGCCACCTTATCATTCACATTTAAACCCAATTGAACTCGTTTGGGCAAAAGTTAAAGGACAGGTGGCAGCTGAAAATAAAATTTTCAAACTATGCAATATGAAAGAACTAACATATGCCGCCCTCTCGCAGATAGACAAAGATTATTGGTGTAAATGTGAAGACCATATCTTGAAAGAGGAAAATGACTATTGGAAAAAAGATGGACTGTCGTTCGTTCAGCCGAGAATAGTCATCAATATGTTAGACTCGTCTGACTCAGAATAAGTGTGTAAATACCTTATACGTTTTAAATGTTTTCTCCTCCATCTATGTGTATATGTAAACCAATTCATTTCCTTTTTGTCTCCACGATTTCACTACTATTTTTAACATACACAGTACTTTCACCTCTTCATGCATCCATTTACGTTTTAGTATAAAAAGTAACATTTACAACGAATAGGGTTTATTATTCTCTCAAATATTTAGAAGAAATAAAAAAGGACCTCACGTAGTAATCAATTAACAAACCCCTCTAACATTCGAATTGTATAGACGCCTATGCCGAAAATATGAAACTTCCGTCATTTACGGTAAATTATTTTCTTCCAGGACAAAATAATTACTTCGTTAAAAAAGATCAAATGAATTAGCCGTTGCAAGAAAAGAACACTACCTGCAACATTGAATTTTATAAAAACTTTGAGACATTGAACATATAAGACCACATGCAAAAAGTCATGTTTATCAGTGCAAGGAATATGAAGATATTTGAAGTCTATCGTCGACCGATCTTTTTGAAACGCACTATAGTGAGAGCAGAGATAAGAGAGAAGAAGAGATTCGAAGAAGCTCCCATGGCCAACGTAGAATCAATATGTTAAATGAGAACGATGTTTTTTAGCAGGATGAGCTATGTCCTGCAGAATTGTATGCTGTTACTTCTTCATTCAACCCCTTGTACATGGTGTAATAAAAGTTGAGAACCATTGCACTCCTTGGGGTCATTTGTCAAGCTATAGCTAGTTCACTAGTGAATGTGCTCACGTGTACCACCACCACCACCATCATCAACAGAAACAACTACTGCAATAGCACATGAGTGCTTTGATGTAGGTTATCTGGAAGGGTGAAGGCTGTGGTGATGACTGATCTTCATAAAGGGTGAAAGGAAAGTGAATGTCATTACGTAGTCCATACCTTCACATCCAAACTGCGCTAAGGGAGTACAAAATGGAAATGATAACAGCATACTGGAATGAGAAGTCAGTCTGTGAAATAAACTGCTTGAGAAACATAATCAGCAGTACAAGGTTCATAGAACGGAATACTGTGCAATAAGAAAAAATATCAGAGTTTCACCAACAAAGAATGAAATGGCTTGCGAATCATGTTAAAAAAGAATCTGGTCAACTATCAGCATGCGCCCTATATGCTAGATACTTACCATATACAGTTATAAAGGAGGCTAAGGAAACTTTGATAAGAGGAACCTTTTAAACGTTTTACGAATAGAGTACACACCATAATTCCGGCTACAGTAAAATGCCAAAAACTTCACCGGAACCTATTTTGTTCTGTGAAAATAACCACGTTATGCCTCTACTAAAAATGAACACGTTTGCATACAAGGTATAACATAAATGAAAATATGCACGGCTCTCGAAATAAATAAAAACACTCTTTAAAAAAAAAAAAAAAAAAAAAAAAAGGTACCATATTACGCATGTCTGTTCTCAAGAACATGTTGAACAAGATGAAAAACACCCATGTTTCTTTGACTAAATGTTCAGATGTTACAAATGTTTATGTATGTGTGTGCTCTCTTTTGGTGCAGTTATTTACATTAGTGATACTCGTGTATATTTATTCAATAACCTAAATAATATGTTTACTTTTTTCTCCACTATTGCAAAATTGCCTAAAAAATAACTTGTTAACAGTAGTATTTTAACTATATTGTGAGTGTTTAGTGGAAAGACAGTAATTATTTTTAAAGTTACTATGTTTATTATCTTATTTCTAATGTGTCATGTTTATTAACATTATTTAATCAAGACAATTTTCTTTTTTAATTTAATTTAATTTGTGTTTTACAAAAGGCGCATCTTTCATCTTGCAAGTCATCGCAGAAATGTTTCTTCTCGAAGCTATTATGGTCTCACAGCTAGACGCTATTTTATTTTAAAAAAACTTTTATATTTTTTGTCATTATTTACTGATATTTAGTATTATTGTTTAAAGAGCCCCGTGCTTTGAAGCACTGTATTTATAAAGTCACCTATAAATTATATGGTTTTCAGATCTGGAGAGGAAAAACGCTACCACAGTGTGGCTGGATGACGGTTTTAGTAAAGACGTGGGACAAATAATCAACGTGACAGGACAGTATGAGGATAATAAATGGCTTGGATATCATAATTTTGTATGTGTTAAACCAGGTAAGAGACCATAGTGTTGTGTAGAAAACGAAACGTTGTGGTGTGAACGTAAGTGGGGTTATGGTTCTCAACAGTTGGGGCACACATTGACTTTTGCTGATGACATACTCATTTACAGAACTAGCTCTGACCAACAGAGAGTGGTTAATTGCATGCATGGGACACTACAGAAGGTGTTTAACAGGTGCGGGGAAACTGGCTCCAAAGTCAATTCCAGCAAGGCCTGCTTGATGTGGTGCTCTTTAAACAACTCCAAAGGAAAAACAGATCTTCCAGATATTACTCTCAATGGACAGATGATTGAAAGGAGAGAAAGCTGAAATTCCTTGGAACTACATTCGATCGTGGGCTATCGTATAAGTACCATGTTGATCACATCATAGAGAAATGTAGGAGAAGTCTGGCAGCTCTGAAAATAATGGCCGCTGCGCATCTGGAGCACAGATTACTATTTCTTCTTTATCATCAGCTCATCATATCAGTCATTGAGTATGGGCTGGGAAAACTAACGCGGTCAGTAGCACAATGTGAACGACTAGGACGCATTCAAAATGAAGAGATGCGTATAGTCTTGCGCTGTACGCGTGATAACCCCTTGTGACAATAAGGTACTTGCTTGGAGTGCTGTCGATAAGATACAGATATGCGATGGCCCAGGCAAACGCCTAAATGCGAGTAACCACAGATAAAGGCATCCCTTGCATAGAAACATAGCTTACATCAAGGGAGCAAGAATAAAGAGGGGGATGTCATTGATGGCACAGACAGAAACAACGATAAAGCAGGTGACAACTGTTGAAAATATATTCAAATGAAAGATTGAAGTAAGTCACATGAGACTGAATTAACTACGAGCAAGTCATCATCATCCTTGGCAGGTGGTGTAGAACTTGGGGCAATGGGAAAGCGGAAATAGAAATTAATCAACTGATACTTGATCATGCCGGGCATAATGATGCTATTGTGTATGCTGATGGGTATGTGATCCGCGGTAAGAAATCAGGTTGGGGCTTCTGTGCTAGAATAAAGTGCAGAATCGTCGCTGAACATTGCGGGGCGTACAAGATAACAACTTCCAGCATGAGTGTCACAAAACGGTTTGTGCGCTCTCGTGTCCACTCCAGCAGGATTGAATTACATTCCTTTGCGAGTGATAGTTTATTAATTCTCTCTTCCCTGCCCTTATTTGTCAACACAGAAAACTCATCCGAAGGTCAATTTTTACATAACTGTCACACTTCAATTCACTTCAATTCGCCAGTCCATCCCTGAGAGACTAATTGGGCCACAAAAACGTGACGGTCTCACATTTGATCTCAGGTTAAAGGCTAATGATGGTGTTTGCACAAGACGGGAGTAATTCTTTACAATTCTTCAGAATATAGGCATATTAGAGGTGCGGAGAAACTAAGAAATGTTCCGACAAGACGGCCGAATTGCGTCGAGTTATAGTCTGTTAACGACGGTTGAATTACGTGGCATAGGCAAGTCAGATAATCCCCCAATCTGGGAAGGCATGTTGAAGTGTGAGAGACTTAACCTGACCAAGTAATAATCGGATGTTTACAGCCCAATTTTTAAAAAAAAAGTAACGTTTGAAATTTCGCACTAGATGAGTCATGCAAAATATTTCATTATAAAGTTGCCATAAATTTAAACGTTCATATAAGATTGGCTGATACTTTGAGGCGAGATTAACAATTGCGTCGATTATGCGTTTGTCCCAACAACCTAGACAAGCGGGGGCTAAAGACTCGCAATATAATCTGACATTATTTGCAAGTCTTGTACACTGTAAGAATCGCTTGCCAAGACGACAACCAGACTGTCAGAGTTAAGACTAGAATCAAAATTCTTATTTCGGAACCGGACCATTGTTTGAGCAATTTTGAGGACTTCAGAGCCCAGAATAAACTCTACTATTTTAACAAAGAAAACCGAAATATTAGGAAACTGAAACACGGAGTCAATGTGGTAATTTAGTTTTAAAGTAACGACCCCGAAGAACACGTATAAGAGGCATATTCCAGTGCCGTTATTCCTCTTAGCAAACAGTCTGTGAGCCAAGATTGGTACTAATACCTGAAACAAAGTGAAGGTAGAAGTGGCCTGACGTCGAGCAAAACACCATCATCAGAGGGTCTTACAGACGCGGGAGAAGCTTTGCAGTTACTCCCTGATCTTTCTTCGAACGTGCTTGGAACGTAATCTTGATCAGAGACGTGAGAACTCCAGTGCCCTACCTGCATAGAACCCAAAAACCCAGCGGGAGCAGAAACTACCATTTGCAGCTAAGTCAAACCTAAAAGCTGCCAAGTGACTTTTTACATAAAACATTATACCATCACACGATGATGAGTATTTTCTGTTAAAAATTATTCAATATTTTTTTTAACTGCTAAAACTTAGTTGATTATTACATTTATTTTTTATTTGTAAGTATACAAATTTAACGTCGATTTAATCATTTTGAATGTACTGCATGTTTGACTCAGTCAATTTACTAAAAACACTCTAAACACAGCCGTACCATAATAATAATAATACTTCCACTGAGTAAATCAGGGTGGGAGGCTTGAACGAGCTGACATTAATAATTGCTTAATTCTTCATAAAATCCGGCGAATCAGATATAAGTTGACAACTGCCCTGCCCAACGCAGCATTGTTCATGACTTGTGAAATATTTTATGAATACTCCCTTGAGATGTAGGCATCATTATTCTTCTATCTACAACTCTGCCTAGAGTAAACTTGTACGAAGGTAGACACCATTGAAGACCATATTAGATACTCTTGAGTATTTTGGCAAAATTGTTGCACCACTACTGCAAAGCAGGGGAGGCGATTCCTTGACAATGAGAAATGAGGTAGAGGTAGCTACTGCAGCCTTAAGAAGGCTAACTGAAACTTCAGTAACAAAGGCAGTCATTATGTCAGATTCTCAGTCCATGCTTTGAAAGGTTCAAAAAAATTGGCTAACTCATGAATGGAAAACCTCCATAGAAGCTTCGAATCTGCAGGAGCTGGTGTTGATCTACTGTTCTGGTCATTCAATGATACGCAGTAATGAGAGAGCTAACAGATTAACATCAAGAGCACCAACAGTGGGGACACTGTTTATGGATAAGGGAGAGATACTGAGAACGATTAATGCTTAACTGTTAGAAAATAACACTGCAATAGATAAATCATCAAGGTTAAGACTGCAGGAATTTGGCATCAAACTTCAGGCTAACAGAGATGCGTCCGTCGTGTCACCAGCGAGTTACGGGAACAGTGTCACGAAGTGGATTTAAGTTTATAGAGTTTGTCTGGGAGCCGCGCTAGCGTAGTGGTTACAACACCGCTCTGGCGACCGGGTGATTCAGGATCAAACCCGGGCGACGGCATTTGAGGATTTTTCGTCGACCGGGATTTGGACTGGATTAACTCGAGACCTGGCGAAGACGTTTGAAGGAGTGTCGCCGACCAGGGACTGGCGGCTCCTGAGCCGACCCAGCTCTAATGATGGGTACCTCCGAAAACGGCGAGTATCTGCCTGAATGGCGAGGGACACTTGTCTCTGTACAAGAAAATAGGATACTCACGTAAAAATCAATGTCAGGTTAGACATTAAAAATAATAACCTGAGATTTCGCCTCGAGTATTAGCGGGCGTACGAAAAAAAAAAAAAAAATATAGAGTTTGTCTGAATGAAAGCAAGACCCTAGTATGAGAAAGTCTGAGAAGATAGAATTTAGATGGAAAATGACATGCCTGTTGACAGATGAGACTATTGGCTCAAGAAATAGAACCAGGATTTGACTCTCCCCTTTCCGCTTCGTGACTTCAGAATGGCTATAATCTCACCCTCCTCTGACTACCTCTAAACACAAGGAGATAAGGTGTATAAAACGACCACAGACTTCACTATACAGACAACATAGAGTCAAGTATAGTGTGTAGAAGCTGATCCAGTGTACAGTAAATATATATATTTATTTACAAAAATCAAAACATAAAAAAATCCATCATACATCAATCCAAAAAATAGCGTGCAATGTTGCACTGGCCTGAAAAGCAACGTAACAATTAACTTGAGAGACACTAGAAAAAAAACCCAATCACATTCACTCTTTCTGTCACCCTGTCGAGGAACAATAAAAATGGTTAGTGATTTAAACTACTCTGATCTTGTGGGGCTGTCAACTTTAGCCTCCACTCTCTAATACCAATAAGATTTCTACTGTCTCAGTCCGGTTGACTCTTCCTCAACGAAACGTCTACACAGCTTCCAACTAGGTAGGCGATATGCGCCGCTATCTAACACTACTGGAAATGCTAAAATAATAGACTTGGAGTAACACAACGGCTCGGTGTCTATCCTTCGAGTGGATACTGAGCAGACCCTACTGGTCCTGTCTATTTTCTCCCGCCTTCTCTCTCTCTCTCCCTCTCTCCTTCTTGGTCTCAGTGTCTCTCTAAAACTCGACGACTGATGATGCGGCGTCTCCGTTACGCTCTTCTCTCGTTACTTTTAGGACCCAGGTATTTTAACCCTATCACCTGCTCCTGAAATGGGTGATGATGGAGAAGTTCGCGTGTCAAGCATGAGGTACTTGATTAACTGTCGAAAACTTCTCTGCTGCTGAATAGATTCCCTCTTTTAACCCGCTCCGGATTTAGAGGAAAAACACAGCCTTGATTTCTGGCTGTAGGCAATTTAAACCAGTCTCGCCGAAGAGTTGAACTTCACTGCAATAGACCGTTTAGGTTATGTTCTTTTCGCTGCTGGCGATACCTCGAGTACTCTGACCCTTGAGATATGTCCAGTTGCCGTGGGTAATTTTGCATATGGGCAAATTTACGCTCCCCCACTGTTCGCCGTGACTCGCTGAAATTAAAAGAAGATGCGTCTATTGTATAACAATTCCAACATAACGCATCTCTAACCTAACTCCCCTATTCAATACTTCACTCGTCGTGTACAACAATACAAAAAAATAATATTACCCACGTGGCACTTAAATCTCATTCCTCCTACTCCCCTTCTCTCGTTCTGGAAAACGATACATAAAATACTACTATCCCACGTGTCTCTTCAATCTCACTCCTTCCCTCTTTCTCTCTCAACATAAATCGGCCAGGTAAGTAAACAAAGCCCACACACCGTCTGACGCGTTACGCATGGCTAACCACGTGTCCAAACATTACAACTAAGGAACTCCTTTGTCCGAAATTCCGTGGCCTCCTTTTCCCATTACACATCGAAGTTTCCTTACTTACTCCAACATTAAATTAAACCTCGTTATAGGAATAATTTACTCCTCTAAGCAGTATAATTCAATGATAACATAAATCTGTACTCTCCGACTGCATTCCTCACATTTAAGGTACGATAAAATGAACGTACCCACGATGGAGTTCCCAATAAAATTACATTTTAAAATACACAGGAATAAATGGTGGTTTTACATAACATTCTACAACTATGAGCACACGGGTATATCATAACTTCACACGTTCCTGCCAAAACCATAGAAAGAATTATGCACACTTTTACATTTTCATCGTTCTACAAAGATAATAATGGATGGCGTTATACGTTTATAACTTTAAGTTAATGTCTCCGACAAACTTAACTTACGGGCCGAGATTTCTCAAAAATCCACTAATAAGTAAAACGATTAATAAAATTTCTACATATCAATACCGCTTTTCTTCCCGCAAGGGAGACGATAATTACGCAGTCGTACGGCAGGCAATTTTTTCTTCAGATAGAGAACGATCCCCCGTCTAACTGGCTATTTATACCCACAGGGAACCACTCCCGCTGATCGCCTACGCATCAGCCAAGCTACGCACTCTAGCCAATGGAAACGCTAGAAAAAAAATAACTAGCGATCTACGCCAATCAGATTTGAAAACAACGCGACAACCGCGTGTCCAAAAATGTCGTCACGTAACGTGACGTTTCTGACGCGTCATACAGGCGTGCCCGAAAATAGTGATTTCCGTAAAAAATGAAAATCTACATGATCGCGGAAATTCAGAAGAAAGTAAAACTGGTGGGAGTAAGAAATAAACCTACCGTCATAAAAAGACCCCATTTAATTACCTACCCAAAAATACCAAATACGATATATATTCAAATGAAAAGAAACGTGGCAAACACATATAGTTACAAAGATAAGAAGAATGATGAAAACTCAAAATAGAAGAACAAAATCGGGCCTGTTGAAGGACAGAATTACAGTGCAGCATCACAAACAGTTAGCATTCACACTCTCCGACATTTACAGAGATTTAGTGCTGCATTCCTCGCCATCGCACCAGATTAAAATGATTGCGCTGATCGTGCCATTTAAATCCAGATTGGATGAGCAAAACCTGTTCAAAGTAGCCAAGTATAATGATCTCGCTGCGAACTTAAGACGCAATGGGTTCACTGAAAGGGTCATGGCTGTTGAGGTGGGTGCAAGAGGTCTCGTGGCAGCATCAGTGTGTGTAATCTACTGAAACTGTTGAGACTGAGGGGACAGTGAACATCAAGGGCACTTAACTCTATTCAATTCTTCACTTTTGAAGATTTTATTTGTAGGTTTTAGGTGACACTTTGTAAAAACCTGTAGTATGTACTTACTTGGTCGTTCCCCTTCTACCGTTAGCGTACAAAAACATGAAGAATATTGTTTTTTTTTTTATAAATATATAACCTATATACATTATATATTAGTGTGTTTGGAATTAAATGGACTTAAGTATGGTTATTTTTGGGATTTTGTTCCCCTTTGTTGAGTAGCAACAAATTAATTACCAAATTTGATGCTTGAAAAGTAACAAAAAATTTAACACACTGACATATTCAAAGAAGGCAAAATCTAGCAAATGCAAGATGTACAAAACAGTGGCCTTTATTTAAAAGTACATTCAATTTTGTAAATAATTTGGAAAAAAAGATAAATATTATCATAAATTCATTAATTAAAAAAATAATTAATGTGTGACGTAGACAGCGGCAAAAACTGAACGTTTGAACACGATTATGATGACATTACAAAATACTACTTAAAATCTTGAAAAAATTTATGACACCAATGTAAATTATATATAGATATGTTTGGAAGTTAATAAATTGTGTATATCTGGCATTCATAGCAATAATGTTTTTGCAATGTAATTATCTGTGACGGTGAATAAGGATTTGCGTGTGATGTTGTCGTCACTCTCTCTGGCTTACTTTCACACACGTTCCGCAGTCACAGAAAAACTCTTGATGACAGGGGTCCCACTTTTATTAATGAAACCCTATCAGGTAGCACAAGAATCATACAGAAACAATGTTGTCCGCAAGTTTACTTTGAAGACAATTCCTAAACAACACCATATAACCAAGCTATTTAGGTAACACCATCTAATAACCCAGCACAGACTGCTGGACTCTCTGAAATAAAATGAAATAAAATAAACTAGCATCGTACTAATGGACAAACATCATCTACTTAATAATACATACATATGTGTGAAATTATGCACGTACATGCACTTAAATGACCATGTGTGTGTGTGTGTGTGTTCATGCAAGTCTGTATGTATGTGTAATCAACAATAAACATATCTCAATCAACAACAATGCCTTCATACGCATATTAGATACTAACTCCATCATCACGCGAGATAAAACTTAAATGAGGCACTTCTATCTATGATGAAATATTCCACACAGCGCACTGGTCTAAATGACATCAATTTATCAGTATCTTAGAGGTCTAGCTGCTCTAAAGAAAAAGGAGATATATACTCTATTCTTACAGCTCTGTACTAAATGTAATAGGCATTGGCTACTCACGGAGCTAGAGGGTACGCTAATCTTTCTCTCACAATAATCACTGATGTAACATTAACCACACTTACGGCTCACAAGAATGCAATATAACCATTATTTAACACTACACAACTAATAATAATAATGGTAATAAATACACACTTGTATACAGCGCAATGCGACACTAGAATTCCTCTTATAAATTCACTTAGTACTTTACTTTACACATTTAACACACAGTCTCACTGTTGAAAATAGCGATGAGATATACGTGAAATTACACTTAAATACACATAAATCGCCAGTCAGCTTCTATCAAGCTATAGATAGACAAACGCTACAAAACATTACCTTTTAAACCTGAAAGTCTAATATTACTAAATCTAAAGTATTATAAAAATGTACTTATATGCAAGCATACCTCTATGTCGTTAGTTCTCCTAGCACAGACGCAACTATGCAAAAGCCCAAGGCCTCAGTTGGTTATCGTACGAGGGCGCATTTTGCACAAGAACGATCTGGCTACTTCTCAGCTCTCTCACTGAAGCCTCTCACTGTTTCAGTTTTAAATCTGCATTTCCAACCATGCACCACATGATAGCCGCCACGTCAAAATGTCAGGGAAAACTCCACCCATCCCTCTAGGGAGCAAATCAGGAGTCCTATGCTCAGTATGGATGACATGAGATCACATCTTAGTCAAGAGTATCTTCCTAGACGTCCACAATAGGTCCGCCCACTAATGATTACATTCCCACGATATCACTTGCCTGGAGTCACACCTCACGGTTTTAGTGCTCAACAAGATGTGTTATCAGACCGCGCCAGGATGTCTAACAACCGATGTCTGTCTCCTGTTACATCTGCGTCTCACACGTTTGTCTACTTCATGGATGGCAAAGGTGTGTTTCGTTTAAATCGCCCCTTCTCGTGGGAGAATGCCAACATGAGCACAAATATTCACCGTAGACGAGATCGACAACTATTACTCAGTCAAAAATTACACCTTTCTGGCCACACGGTCACATGTTCCGCCCCTAAATTTTTTGTGGTCCCCACAAACGTACTCTGCTCCATTGTCAGTTCCACGTTTATGTCTGATTGCTTGTCGTGGTCTGGGAGAATTGTCCGCTCGTACAGCGTCGCTACTTGATTGAGAGTTCAGCGAGTTAGTGCCTGCAGTTGTCGGCCTTGGCGGTGGATTGCTTCCAACGTGTTTTACACTTGTTTTCCATCGATGTTGGCATGCATTCCCCCCAATCTGATTTAGAATTGGTGTCCTCTCCAGAGCGTCGGTGTGTATTCCCTCCTATCTGTTTAAGATGAGTGATAACGACGCTTATTCCTAGTATTCCTTCCAACTGATAAAGTATGATTGTTCCATCACCATTCCATATCCTAATTGATACAAGCTGCTATTCATCCAGTCTGTTCGTTGCATACTGTATGTAGGCTAATTATCCAGGGTGTACTGCTGTGCTGTTACCGTGTATGATATGTGAAGGGTGTGTAGAAAACAGTCACTCACACCACGATAGCTCACGTACGAGTCATGGAGGGTTAAACGCCTTGTTACAGTTAATGAACAGTTTTATTACACCACAACAGTCACAATAACGTAGACGAAGTACAGCATGTAACACAGGTCATAATAGCATACCAAAAGAAGGATCCACATTATATAATAACAATAATCCATCAAGAAGAACTACTGGCAAACGCAGTGCCAATAGTTATAGGCCTCCAATATATATGACGTCTCAGCGCTCTTTAATTCATGTACATAAGACTGCTGACCATTGCAGTGCTAGTAAATAATAGGCCTCCAATATATGTGACGTCTCAGCGCTATGTAATTCATCCATCAGACTGCTGATACTCACAGTACTAATAGTTATAGGCCTCCAATATATATGACGTCTCAGCGCTCTTTGATTCATCCATCAGACTGCTGACACGGCAGTACTAATAATTATAGGCCTCCAATATATAAGTCGACATATCAAGCACTGTCTTTAATCCATCTAGAAGACTGCTGATAAATAATAGGCCTCATAATATAAGTCGACACATCAAGCACTGTCTTTAATTCATCTAGAAGACTGCTGATAAATAATAGGCCTCATAATATAAGTCGACATATCAAGCAGTGTACAGGCTTCCCTCGAAAACACTGGGCTGATTTCTCCAGTCACGCCCAGGACACAAACTCTTCAAAAATGTACATAATCTTTAAACACCGGCCTGTATACTCCAAGGCCTAAGAAACACATCCTTAATTAATATACAGTTCATCTGGGATAATCACACATAATATATCTCAGTATAAATGCCTGTGCACTGGTACACATTGAAAAACACTTTACATCTCCCCAGTGCACTTGCTCGGCACACACTGACTCCAAAAACATTCTCCCCCAGACCACCCCCAGCCAATCACATCCGTGGGGCTTCCCGAGAACTTTCGCTCACAGCTCAAAAATAGCTTAGAACATTAATCTCACGTGGAACTCTGCCACCGTGACAAGCATTCTGAATCTCGAAGATTCGAATGCGATACACTCATACATTTTTTAAATAAATTAACAGCTGTTCAAGTTGAACAACCACTATAATCTATGGTACATCCGAGACTCATAACGATTACTGCCCTTGCTTAAATTTGGACTTATCAGTTTACACCACCCCCCGGGGAAAAAAATGATAACATCATTTTTTTGAAAAGATTACTGAGCCAAAAAATAAATGGGTGATTAAGTTCTAATCAGGAAAATTAATCAACCTGTTAAGTCCAAATACTATATATCATCCAAAAAATATCAGCATTATGAGTAAAGCAGAAAACAAAGCATACAAAATAATCAGCTAAGTCTACCAAAATAATCTGCTTTCAAGAAAGTTAAGTCTATTTAGCATAGAATTAACCTAACAATATACATGATTCAAGTATCAGTATAGTAGGATGAATAAGAATACAAATAGTATCAAGTGACATATAAATGCAACATGAAAGTATAATCCACATATGAACCGCTACCGAATAGTCAGTAGAAGAAATGGACTAAAATGAAGAATAATCAGGACAGACAAAAGAAAAACATAGATATGTCTGCAGAGAACGATGGATTAATACATCGTAATAACCATTTGATCAAAAACGTATTATATAAATACATATAATGATGACAAGAAAGAATAGGACACAAAGACAATGTACGTGTATATCTAACAACCACAAAAGAAAGCTGTAGATAACCGAAGCATAATCTAACCTTAATCCCGTTATCCAACTTATTCATAAATAACAATGAACTATCATAGATATTATACACACACACAAATAATACCGTTATAAATAAACTCCAACTAACGCACCATCAAGCGTTAAGTACTAAAAAACACATCATTACTCCCTCTAGCGCACAGTTAAGCGCAGGGCACCGAAAAAATGTTACAATCTTAGAAAACATTTTCCAAAAAGTAAAAAACAAAAATATTTCATGACGCTAAGTTAAATAAAAATGGTATTTTAACTTTTTTTAGCTTTACCTTACATTAATATACCAACAATGTAATTAGATTAACAAAAATGTGTGACATACAAAAATTCTAATACTTAAGCAGACACAAAATCAAAACAATCTGCTGGGAAAATGATACATGTATAAATTACAAGAACAAAAAATCACATTATTTTAAGCTCACAGGTGTTATTGTTTCGAAAAACCTCAGAAACCAATGTTTCAGAATATGTTCTCAACTTGCAATACAAAATTAACTCTGATATAATCAAACTATGTTTCCAAAATTATTTTTCACAATATAATAGTTACTACATAATGTCTTAGAATGCTAATACGTAAATAAACATGACATCAAAACGCAAGAAAGAATTTCAAATTTAGTGAGTACAGAGACTCTCTAAAGATGACTACTGCACCATGCCTAGCTAATGAGGTTGTGCATTGGGCTGACAAACTCATCATGCATATAAAACAGTCCTAATAATCATCGCTGCAAAAAGACATCAATGTTTGATGTATCAGCTCTCGTAGCGCTAAGCTCACAACAGAGCATAAATGTCAACCATGAATTGACTAAACGAGCATAGTCTTCTGACTAGCGTGCGTAAATACTATAGTCCACTGCTTTTGTCAAAAAGTTACAGAGACCATTCACTCGCAAATGATATCTTACACCTTACTGCAATCATAATACATACAATATTCGTCATAACACAATAGTGTAAGAATAGTATGAAAATAATTGTTGCATCATAAAAACATCGTCGTACATAAAATAAATATGTGCATAAACAGTGCATAAAAAATGAGATTACGCATTATCTAATAGAAGTTATACAGTATCTTAATACAATTCTATATAATATCCTATATTTATTTGATACAATAATATCTATATCTTAACCATGTTGAACAGGCAATAATTTCAGCCGTGTTGAATAGTCTCATAAACTTGGCAAGATAACCGCATACAATTCAGAGTCGACTTGCTGTCCGGTTTACTTGGTTAACCACATGGATACAAGGTGGCATACCTTACTCTCTCTGTTAATGTAACACCGGAACATAGACTTCTATTGCAAAGCTGTCGCTGTGAAAATATACAAATGAAAAAAAAAATTCTCTTTTAATTCACAGTAAGATTTAACGATGTAAAACGGAAATTAACGTTACATTTACCTAAAACTGTGGCTTGTATGAACCTGTAGCCCTTTTACCGATCAACAAGCCTTCCCTTGACACCTGTAAACACCACAGGAGGCTTATGGGGCAGAAAATGATCGTAGCTCAAGGTCGTCGCTATTGGATGCTGAAAAAAAATCTCTACCCTCATGACGGCGAGATACTCTCTCAAAACCACAAGTAGAACAAGCAGTTGTATTTGAGACACTATTTTTATTATTATCACCTTGTTCATTAATAACTTTAGGCCTTTGTTGAGAAAAGTTAACATAGTTGCCATTATTATTTCTCTTTTGATAAAAATATCTGCCAGATTGTTTTTGTTGTCTTCTAGACTTATTATCGTAAAATTGATAATCTTTCATGTAATCATTTTTACCATACTTTTCAAAATCTTCAGAACCAAAATATTTAGATCTGTTAAACTGTCTCTGGTTTCTTGGAGAAGACAGATTACAATTTGCTGATCTCCCTTGGTAATGTTTAAAATCTGTATTATCTCTCCTGTCATGATTGTTTTTCATCTTTTCTGTGGCAGCGTTCTTAACCTCTGAATCAGTAATAGGAATAATAAAATCCTTATGATTACTAACATATTGAGTATTACTTTGGGCACCAGTCCTACTAGTCTCGTCCCTTGTTATGTTTTTATTAGGCTTTCCAACTTCAGATACAAGGTTAGTTTTTTGAACTTTGACATGAAATTTATCCTTGTCTTTACTGTGATGTACAGAATCAAGTATCACAGTAGAATTAACCTTGTTGGCCTGTCGCCAGGAATTATTAATATTACCAGCATAGTCACTAGTACGTTGAAAATTATATCTGCCACGCAAGGATTTCCGCTCACCACGTTTGATGTTAGTATTGGCATCGAGTGTCTGTTGCTGACTCGACGTTTTTAAGACGTGTTGATAACCGTCTTTCTGTCTAACTTTGTCAACATTGACAGTAGACAGTATTTTTCTACCTAAAATTATATCAACCAAACCGTCCACTCTTTCCCTTAATTCCGTAATTTCAATATTTTTAAGTGAAATCTGTTCACTTTGTTTCTTAATTACGTCATCAAATGTCAAAATTCTACATCTCTCCTCCGTCAGTGATTTCTCAACTTTAACTACCTTCTCTTTCTCCATAGTTAACTCTTCTAATTTCACCTTCTCATCCTTTTCTTTGCTTGCTCTCCTCTGTCGCGCTAATTTCCTCAATCTCATCTTTTGAAACTCTTCTATCTGTGGCTGAAGTAGTGCCACCTGAGCTTTAAGTCCCTGGATTTGAGCAGCTTGTGACTTCGACTCATTAATCTTCTCAGGAAATACTCTATTCATTTCTTTTAGTTGGCAACTGAGAATATCATTATCATCTAATAGATTATGAAACATTTCTATGTAAGTCTTCTCACGAACATTGCTTTCAACCTTCAATTTGTCATACATCTCTTTCTGTTCTTGAAGTTTCTGCATGAGATTAATAGTTTCGCCTTGCTTATCTCCCAAATTAACTTCCAAGTATTTAATCCTGCACAATGCCGAATTTAATGCTTCTTGCCCTCTTTTAAGATCCAAGTTTGATTTATATAAATCACTTTCAAGTTTAGTAACTTTTGCCTGTAATTTGCTCTCCTTAGCAACACTTTCTAAAATCTTCTCCCTTTCCTGTAACGCATTTTGTTTGATTACTTTCATACGCTTCTGCTCTTCCAACTGTTCATGAAGAATGTCATTATAAATTATATCTTTTAGCTCCTCATTTCGTAACTCCTGTTTCTGATTGTTAGGAATGTCGTTGTAAATTATATCGTATATCACCTCTGTCATATAATCATGTCCAGAATCAGTATGCTTGTGCAAAAATACCCGAAGGTAATGCACCAAATCCGCCAAATGCCTAGCCATCATTAAGTGAGGAACGGAATAAAAAGTATCCTCAGCAAAACCCCTTAGGCCCCATGCCACTTCAACCAAAAAACGGTCCATCACAAATCCTTCCAATCGTGGGCCTCGCAATCTTTCATAATGTCTAACTTCCTCAAATATATCTTGCAATATAGTCTTCATATCGCCTGGATTCAGCTCATCATCCATGGTGATTACAATCAAGTCCACTGTATATATATATATATATATTCACCAGTTATAATTACCACAAGTTTTATGTCCCTAACAATTCGGAAAATTACCTTTTTCAGCTCACCAAGCTAAATATCCTTTCAAGTAATTGCAAGTATCAGTTAATTACTTTATATCATAGTAGCATAACTTCATGTGCATAGAACCTTTGTAAAAGTATACACCAATATGAGGGATACCTATATATCAATTTGAGTGGTGTCAATATTATGTGAAGTAGCCTTAAACACTTATGCACCAAAGTCTTACAATAAGTTACAAACAACTAACATATTATATAGACAATAAGAACAACGATTACAAAGACAAGGTACTAAAGGACAAACGATAACGTTCGCAGAAGTCAACTGAACAGTAAGGCTTAACTAAGGCAAAAAATTTTACATAGCATGTAATGATAACCGCGAATAATGACAAGACAATAACCAACACCGTATATAAACGAAAATGTGTATAAAAAATGAAAGATAGGAAAGATAGAAAGACACTCACGAACAAATTAATCAATAAACTAAGGAACAAAGAAAAATACCACAATAATCACAATGAAACGTTACGTCACACCTATACAATTACTTGTCCCAAAAGACAAATCGCAAACTAGACTTCGGTAAGGTCTGTAGCCTTAAACCGGAATTGTCACAACCTTGACACTTACAAAACAAATCCTAAAGAACACTTATGACGCCCTGGGTAAACTGGGATATAATCTTCATAAGTAGACATGAAACATAGAATATTTAACATGAAATATTCATTACAACAAATATTACACAATATATATAGGAAGACTTGTTGACACAAGATAAAATGGCACAGTTTCCACAACATAAACCACTTATCTTCAATAAAGGAAAGTAAGCCCGTCCAAAATGCTGAACATCGCAAAGTCTGCTGAGGAAAACAGTTCACCGCCTAAGGTCACCGCAGCTTGACACTTCTCACTTCAAGTCCTTTGTCCTTGCTACGGTATGTGTGCTCGTACTTCGCACAGGTAAACAGGAACTGTATTACTGCCAATCATCTACTTAAGGCACACGTGTAGAATGACTGCATATCAGCTTGAATTCCCTCTGTAACTGTAGGGGTACACAGTCTGTCAATCTCGTTGATAATCCATTTGAAAGGAGGTACTAGACATCTCTTGTATACTTTGATGGTAAACTTCTGTAATCGCGCCACCAAAATACTGGCACAGCTCACTTGAAAACTTCAATTCAAAAACAGAACTGAATCATGAAGCATATCTTGGCAATGGAAATGTTAGATGTGTTATAGTCCTCTATGTAGATGGGTATTAATAAGCTGCACTCCATCAAATATGTTACTGCCTAGTTATGTTAACGTCTGTTTTTGGGTAAGTCTTCTATAGCAGGTATCACACCATGTAAGTTTGAAAACAACTACTATTGCACACGTAGTTGATAATGATGATGGATTCTTAAATGCGCCACACAGCATAGAAGAAAGTCACATAACGCAGATGACGCGGGATCACGTCCGAAAGTTATGTCCACGACTGTTGCCGCTAGGATTAATATTGCCGCCACTGTAACAATCAGTATATGTTGCAAAACGATGTTGCATCCACTGTTGCAGACGAAGTGTACAATTGCTAACCATAGAGTAGTCGAATATCAAGGTTGCTATATATTATATCACGCCACACAGGCTACTTATTATAAATGTCGTAAGTTCGATCCAACTTGAACTGGAAACCACCACTGATAACGACGCTTATTCCTAGTATTCCTTCCAACTGATAAAGTATGATTGTTCCATCACCATTCCATATCCTAATTGATACAAGCTGCTATTCATCCAGTCTGTTCGTTGCATACTGTATGTAGGCTAATTATCCAGGGTGTACTGCTGTGCTGTTACCGTGTATGATATGTGAAGGGTGTGTAGAAAACAGTCACTCACACCACGATAGCTCACGTACGAGTCATGGAGGGTTAAACGCCTTGTTACAGTTAATGAACAGTTTTATTACACCACAACAGTCACAATAACGTAGACGAAGTACAGCATGTAACACAGGTCATAATAGCATACCAAAAGAAGGATCCACATTATATAATAACAATAATCCATCAAGAAGAACTACTGGCAAACGCAGTGCCAATAGTTATAGGCCTCCAATATATATGACGTCTCAGCGCTCTTTAATTCATGTACATAAGACTGCTGACCATTGCAGTGCTAGTAAATAATAGGCCTCCAATATATGTGACGTCTCAGCGCTATGTAATTCATCCATCAGACTGCTGATACTCACAGTACTAATAGTTATAGGCCTCCAATATATATGACGTCTCAGCGCTCTTTGATTCATCCATCAGACTGCTGACACGGCAGTACTAATAATTATAGGCCTCCAATATATAAGTCGACATATCAAGCACTGTCTTTAATCCATCTAGAAGACTGCTGATAAATAATAGGCCTCATAATATAAGTCGACACATCAAGCACTGTCTTTAATTCATATAGAAGACTGCTGATAAATAATAGGCCTCATAATATAAGTCGACATATCAAGCAGTGTACAGGCTTCCCTCGAAAACACTGGGCTGATTTCTCCAGTCACGCCCAGGACACAAACTCTTCAAAAATGTACATAATCTTTAAACACCGGCCTGTATACTCCAAGGCCTAAGAAACACATCCTTAATTAATATACAGTTCATCTGGGATAATCACACATAATATATCTCAGCATAAATGCCTGTACACTGGTACACATTGAAAAACACTTTACATCTCCCCAGTGCACTTGCTCGGCACACACTGACTCCAAAAACATTCTCCCCCAGACCACCCCCAGCCAATCACATCCGTGGGGCTTCCCGAGAACTTTCGCTCACAGCTCAAAAATAGCTTAGAACATTAATCTCACGTGGAACTCTGCCACCGTGACAAGCATTCTGAATCTCGAAGATTCGAATGCGATACACTCATACATTTTTAAAATAAATTTACAGCTGTTCAAGTGGAACAACCACTATAATCTATGGTACATCCGAGACTCATAACGATTACTGCTGTCACGTAGGGTTTATATTCATTTAATTTCCTACATCTTCTTCCTATTCGTTCACCCAAATTCTCTCTTTTATTATCTCTGTATTTCATTTTTCCCGTATATTTTTCATCCATTCGTTTTGCGAATATTATTTTCATATAATTCGCAAACTTTACCTGTTTCTTTCTCAAAACTGAGAATCGCGCTAGGACGATATTACGTAGATGTCAGGGCTGCAGGGCGTCAGAAGGCGTGATAAGTCTGTTCGCTGAACATAGGACGTAGCAAATCGTCTACATTCTCACCGAGCGCGCGAGTTTCTTCTCGGCATTAGTCCCGGTGAGGTGTGATACTTTACATTTGCACCGGTCAATATCCAGACATTTGTCTGGAAAATCCCAAACTGACACGGCGCTCACTTGGGCCATGGTCAGCTGTAGTGTGAAAACTGCCCTGCAATGGAGTCAGGCTGTCTGGGATTTGAAACTGACACGCGTACATCGTGGTCAGTAGGTGACAGTTACGACACGCGTTAAGCGGACGTAAATGTTGGGAGTAGGGGAGATAATTTCGCGTGGCGAAATAAGTTTGGGCCCTTTGTCTGATTTTAAGATATTGGCCAAGTTTGAAACTTTAATTTCATTCTCGCTCATAGACTCCACAGTAGATAGGTCGCTCGAAAACAGAATAGCTGTTAGCGAAGATCTCAGTTTGTTTCGGCAATTTGTCGAACTTCTAGACTTCCAGAAATATTTTCAGCATTTTTATTCTTAAGTTGTGCGACTACCTGTAATTCTGTGGTTGAGGTAATTAATATGATAGATATATAGATTTTGTGAGTGTTAAAGTGTTAAATCGCTTAATTCATTTTAATCTATTTCTTTAGCGCAGAAGAGAAATAAAGTGGTAGGCTATTATATTTTCTAGGGAAGCATTCAGTGGAAAGCAGACTAAAAATTTAATTTCTAGCTTATAACGGCAATTGTAGCTATTTATGAATTTAATTTAACTGCTAATACTCAGTCGAGTGTATTTTTCTAAACTAACGTATAAACTCTAGAATCGAGCCTCATGAATGGTGACGGAATACGCACGTGTTCCTAATTCATTAGGATTGCTGATTTTTAATTATAACTTACGTCACGGGAAGTTTAAATGATAAGCAAAGCTCTCTGCTTGCAAGTTTAAATGTAAGTTTTAACCAGTACAGATTCTGTTTATTATATTATATGTGTTATTTTTCCTCCACACAGTGAAAGTTTTGGGGTGACCCTAACTTTACCAGCACCTAGTAGTAGTTTCCATACTTGTGAAGAAATAGACAGTCCTTATTTTGAACCACGTGGGTTTTCTCAAGTAACACTGATCTGACGGTGCAAGTTAGACAGAAATACTAATATCCCTATAACGGGTTTTCAAAGACTGTAATGATAAATACTGGACCTTGGAGCCAGCACTTAATTTCTTCTAGAAACTCTATATAATTTGCTGCCTGGTGGCGTGAATATTAACAATCATTTCCCGACTAGATTATATCTTGTGGACAAATCTGTGGTGTGACTAAAGTGAATCCTATACTGAGGGAAGGCACCGACCTGACATTCATCATTTTTTAGAAACCTACGCTATTGACACTGTGCTCTGCTAACTCCCGCGCCTGGAATAATTGTTAGGTGACTTAATCAGACATTTGAACAAATTTGCATACCCAAGTAGTCGTTCCCGGAGACTCCAAGTTAAATACGTCTTTTGGAACTGGGGACTTCTTGGCAGAAGACTGCATTTTTTGAGTCTGTGTGAAAATCTAAAATCAATGTGTTCCAAGAGGCAGCAAGCAAAGTCGTGAGTACAAGTATGAGAAGCCATGGCGGAATGAATGAGTGTACGCTGGTTTGAGTGATATTTTTCACTATTTTATCTTTGACACCCTGTTGCTGTCCTAATTTTTTTTCAATCTGCATAATTTGTTGCTAAGGCTAGAGTTCTTGTGTTTTTTGTCTTAGGTTAAATCAGATTTTTTTCAAACTCTGTGCATATAATTACGAGATAAAACAAAGACAACTCTTAGACTCAAACTCTATGTATCTGTGACTCGGGCGCCATCATCTGTTCTCTTAACGGGGCCGGGCTAAACCTAGAGTTAACACTATAACGGGGCTATCATCCTTGCAACATTTCCTTGATTTTTTATGACTATGTGTATATGTATTTTCCTTGATGTACTTTCTTTGATGTTGTGAGCCGATTTTTCCTGATAATAAAATCGCTCTTGAACTTAATAATCGTGTTTGGTCAGCTCGTTCTAGATAATATATATATCATTGTTATAGTTTTTCCCACGTCTGTGTGTTTACCTGTCGTCACGTGTATGTGCGTGCCTGTGAGTGATAGAAATATACGTAATATGTATATTGGTGTAGTCTGTCTGACGCTGTAACAACTGTTGTAGAAGATAGGTGAGAGAGAGAAGAATTCTTTTCGCTTTCAGAGACAGCCACTATATCAAATCTATCATCTCACGTGTGTGGAAATTCTATTACCTTTCACTAACTCTCACTGAGTCTATCACCTATTCAAACCTATTCAGAAGGGACCAAACCTAGTCTTAATTCTCCTATCGGAAATCTACGACAAATGAGGGCTCGTTTCCGGTCTTTGAACTTAGAATAGGAAGACGAGTACGACAAACGTGGACTCGTCTATCTGGATTTTGTATTTAAGATTCTTATTCTGTAATAGAGTAAGAGTGTGATGTCTTGTGAGTTGTGTATCTTTTTAAAAAAAATTACCCCCTAGACTAGCGATCTGTTTACGGGCGTGCTGACCACACAAACTAATAAGTTTTTTTTTTCCACAGCATCTTTGAATAATATACATTTTGGTTACAGGTTGATTTTGTCGGGATATATGTTAACTGCTGATTGTAATACTAAATGCTGGTAAAGTGGTGAGTGTATAACATTCACTGGGTACTGAGGCAGAACGGCGTTTGAACTAAGTTAAGGAGTGTGTTTCGGACTTTTTGTCCAGATTAATTCCCTCCCTTACCCGATCTGACTTCAGGGGCGAACTTATAGTGGATTTTTAAAAATTAAGGGATTATTTTTCTCTTTAATTTTTGCAATATTCTTTTGCTTTTCCACTGTAGCAACTTATTTTTCAGTTGTAATCTTAACTACCATTTATTTGGCGTAGTCGTGTTTTGCATTGAGTGCTTTATTGCCGATAATAGCAGCGATAGTTAGATTTTATTTTGGAGGAGGTATCCCAGGGTTAATATATCATCTGTTGAATTTTTGGGTTTTTTTTCTCGTAAGTGGTAGGAACCAGTGTATCCTTTTTCCTAATTTCGTTCTCCACTAGTCTCAGTCACTGACATAATATGGCCGAGAGGGCAAAGCTTAGACAATTTCTCAGGGACGAAGCGAGAGAGGAGGGACTGGAAGGAGAGGAAGCGAAAGCTTTTGTCAGAGACGAACTTGAGAGATATGATGCGGAGAGGAAAGCAGCTGAAGCTAAAGAGGAAAAAGAAGAAGCTAGGAGGAAAGAAGAAGCAGCCGAAGCTTTACAGCAGAAGAAAATGGACGAGGAAATGGAAATTCGCAGGATGCAGCATGAGGAAAGAGAGAAGGAAAGACAGCAGGAGGAAAGAGAGAAGGAGAGACAGCACGAGAAGGAGAGGGAACAGAGACAGCACGAGTTGGCGCTTAAAACTCTTGAGTTCCAAAGTCGTGGTGCTGCCTCTACCTCCAGCAATGGAGAGTCTTCTCCTCATTCTTCCTTAACTGACCCTGCCTAACACTCAATCCCTTCAACTAAATGCTATGTCTTTCACTCTTGAATCTTTTCCTTGTCCAAATGAGAAGATTGACACATGGTTAGAAAAATTTGAGAAAATTGCAACTCTGTACGGGTTAGAGAGGTCGCGTTGGAATATGAAACTTTCCCAGGCCCTAAAAGGTTCTGCTTATGATGTTTATTCTAAGCTGGAAAGTAGCCAACAAGACGACTACGATGTGTTGAAGAAAGCGTTACTGGAGCGCTTTGAAATGAACGCTCGCAAGTTTTTGCAACTGTTTCGCAACAGCCGGAAAGAGAATTCTGAAACTTTTCACCAGTTCTCATCTCGTCTTAAGGGATATCTAACAAAGTGCCTTGAGCTTTCGCAGCTCCCCTCTACCTATGAAGGTCTTGAGGAACTTGTTCTAACTGAACAAATAAAGAACACTTTGTCTGCTGATACCCGGAGATTTCTCGCTGAGCAGGGGGCAGAAAAACTTGAAGACATTTTGGAAAAGTCTGAGCGTTATCACAATGCGCTGGCTGAACTACCGGCCACAAAGCGGAAACCGACAGAGGAGCATTTTCGAAAACATAACCTAGAGCAATCTTCTCAGGCTTCTAACCAAAACAACCACAGAGAAACTGGACCTCAAAACCCCCCTCCTGAAAAATCCAAGTTCTACAAGAACAAGTACCCCAACCACCCCAAACAGTCTGATCAACCCGACCGCCCTACATGGCAGCGTAGCCAGAAAGGACAAGGTGGCAAAGGGAGAACCCCCGAGCACGGGACATATGATCAGACCGAGCACACCGAGCCTAAACGCATCGGATGCTTATTAACAGTCTCGCAAGGCGGAATTATTGACAGTGATTCCCAACCTCTTGGGGATAGACCCTCAACGCGAGGTACTGTTACTTTGAACGGTTCTCAAACTTCTTGCTTATTTGACACGGGGCTTTCTTATGATTGCATTGTTGCCAGAAAGCTGGTTAAACCCGGTCAAGAGACAGGAGAGACCGTCAAACTTTGTGGAGTTCGTAAGAGTGATGCACCTACAGCGCTTCCCATCGCATTGGTGGAGATACACTCTGACTTTGTCAGAGGTGTGATCAAAGCGGCTGTTATGGATGATCCCATCTACCCAGTCATACTTGGCGGGAGATACGTGTGTATTGGGAAACCGGAAGAGCCGATTGTGGCAGCAGTAACTACAAGAGGGCAAACCAAGAAGGAACGGGAGCCTGCGCCTAATTTGTTACCTATGGAACTTAAAGAAGCGCAACAAAAGGATCCTACTTTGGCACCCTGCTTTAGGAAACTGCCCATGGCGAAGGAACCCAAACAGCACGGGGACATTTTTTCTGAGGATGGCGTACTTTATCGGAGAACGGGCAAGCCTGACCAAGGTTACAACCAGCTCCTAGTACCGAAACAGTACAGAAGCCAAATCCTAGAAATGGGGCACTCTCTTCCCTTTAGCGGACATATGGGACAGAACGCCACAAACCAACGTATAACCACTCATTATTGGTGGCCAGGAGTAAATACTGATATTATCAGATATGTCAAATCCTGTGCCCAGTGCCAACGTGTGCCACCCAAGCAACGGGCACCCCCAGTTTCTTTGGGTGAAATGCCAATAGTGGGTACACCATTCGAACGGGTTGTGATCGACATTTTAGGGCCTTTCGAAAGGACTAAAAGAAGGAACAGGTTCATCCTGACCTTAGTCGATACATGCACTTTATGGGCAGAAGCTATCCCGCTAACATGCGCAGATGCCAAGCATGTCGCAGAAGCCCTCGTGCAGATTTTCACTCGGTTGGGATTCCCTCAGCAAGTGTTGACGGATAATGGATCTCCATACCGAAACCTGTTGATGGATGAGATCGTTAAGATCTTGAGGACCCAACACATCCACACTAAGCCATATACTCCGGCGGGAAATGGGCTCGTGGAACGTGCTAATGGAAACCTCACCATGATGCTAAGTAAGCTGGCACAAGTGAAACCTGAAGATTGGGATCTCTGTATTCCTGCAGCATTATTTGGCTACAGAGAATCTCCTCATACTTCCACAGGATTTCCGCCAGCTACACTCTTATTTGGCAGACCCATTAAGGGCCCGCTTGAAGCCTTACTTCAGTCTCTGACAGACGAGAAGGCTGATGAGACAGTTGTCTCAGCCAGTAAATATGTGTCGGTTTTAAAGGAAAGGTTGAAACTAGGGTGGGACCTAGCAACGACTAACTTTAAGCGAGCTCGCACAAAGCACGCTAACCGATACAGGAAAGTCGCGGAAGAGAGAGAACTGGAAGCAGGAGAGAAAGTTTTGGTGTTACTCCCTACTGAGAACAACCAACTGAAGATCGGATGGCAAGGGCCGTTTACCGTCCTGAAAAAGATTTCTAAGGCTAACTACCAGATCTCTATTGAAGGAAAGGAGAAGGTTTTTCCATTTAAATCTCTTAAAGAGATACTTGGAAAAACCAGTGCCAACCTCCGACCATCTCCTGACGATCGCCAAAACTGACGAAGATGATGATAGTGGCAGGGATATTCCACCGCTATCACAGGAAATCTTTCAAAAATGTCAGAAGCGGCGACGCTCTTTCAAGCGCGCATGGGAGACATTCCGGGGGAAGGAAACTTTGAGGAGTGGACTTGAGTAGGAATTGGACAGAGATGGAGGGGGAAGATGAGAGGGAAGAGGACAGACACCCCGAAGCTACGGTTATAGGAAATTAAACTCCATAACGTAGACATGGAGTGCTTCCATATCTTAAAGGGGGGAGGCTCTGTCACGTAGGGTTTATATTCATTTAATTTCCTACATCTTCTTCCTATTCGTTCACCCAAATTCTCTCTTTTATTATCTCTGTATTTCATTTTTCCCGTATATTTTTCATCCATTCGTTTTGCGAATATTATTTTCATATAATTCGCAAACTTTACCTGTTTCTTTCTCAAAACTGAGAATCGCGCTAGGACGATATTACGTAGATGTCAGGGCTGCAGGGCGTCAGAAGGCGTGATAAGTCGGTTCGCTGAACATAGGACGTAGCAAATCGTCTACATTCTCACCGAGCGCGCGAGTTTCTTCTCGGCATTAGTCCCGGTGAGGTGTGATACTTTACATCTGCACCGGTCAATATCCAGACATTTGTCTGGAAAATCCCAAACTGACACGGCGCTCACTTGGGCCATGGTCAGCTGTAGTGTGAAAACTGCCCTGCAATGGAGTCAGGCTGTCTGGGATTTGAAACTGACACGCGTACATCGTGGTCAGTAGGTGACAGTTACGACACGCGTTAAGCGGACGTAAATGTTGGGAGTAGGGGAGATAATTTCGCGTGGCGAAATAAGTTTGGGCCCTTTGTCTGATTTTAAGATATTGGCCAAGTTTGAAACTTTAATTTCATTCTCGCTCATAGACTCCACAGTAGATAGGTCGCTCGAAAACAGAATAGCTGTTAGCGAAGATCTCAGTTTGTTTCGGCAATTTGTCGAACTTCTAGACTTCCAGAAATATTTTCAGCATTTTTATTCTTAAGTTGTGCGACTACCTGTAATTCTGTGGTTGAGGTAATTAATATGATAGATATATAGATTTTGTGAGTGTTAAAGTGTTAAATCGCTTAATTCATTTTAATCTATTTCTTTAGCGCAGAAGAGAAATAAAGTGGTAGGCTATTATATTTTCTAGGGAAGCATTCAGTGGAAAGCAGACTAAAAATTTAATTTCTAGCTTATAACGGCAATTGTAGCTATTTATGAATTTAATTTAACTGCTAATACTCAGTCGAGTGTATTTTTCTAAACTAACGTATAAACTCTAGAATCGAGCCTCATGAATGGTGACGGAATACGCACGTGTTCCTAAATTCATTAGGATTGCTGATTTTTAATTATAACTTACGTCACGGGAAGTTTAAATGATAAGCAAAGCTCTCTGCTTGCAAGTTTAAATGTAAGTTTTAACCAGTACAGATTCTGTTTATTATATTATATGTGTTATTTTTCCTCCACACAGTGAAAGTTTTGGGGTGACCCTAACTTTACCAGCACCTAGTAGTAGTTTCCATACTTGTGAAGAAATAGACAGTCCTTATTTTGAACCACGTGGGTTTTCTCAAGTAACACTGATCTGACGGTGCAAGTTAGACAGAAATACTAATATCCCTATAACGGGTTTTCAAAGACTGTAATGATAAATACTGGACCTTGGAGCCAGCACTTAATTTCTTCTAGAAACTCTATATAATTTGCTGCCTGGTGGCGTGAATATTAACAATCATTTCCCGACTAGATTATATCTTGTGGACAAATCTGTGGTGTGACTAAAGTGAATCCTATACTGAGGGAAGGCACCGACCTGACATTCATCATTTTTTAGAAACCTACGCTATTGACACTGTGCTCTGCTAACTCCCGCGCCTGGAATAATTTTTAGGTGACTTAATCAGACATTTGAACAAATTTGCATACCCAAGTAGTCGTTCCCGGAGACTCCAAGTTAAATACGTCTTTTGGAACTGGGGACTTCTTGGCAGAAGACTGCATTTTTTTGAGTCTGTGTGAAAATCTAAAATCAATGTGTTCCAAGAGGCAGCAAGCAAAGTCGTGAGTACAAGTATGAGAAGCCATGGCGGAATGAATGAGTGTACGCTGGTTTGAGTGATATTTTTCACTATTTTATCTTTGACACCCTGTTGCTGTCCTAATTTTTTTTCAATCTGCATAATTTGTTGCTAAGGCTAGAGTTCTTGTGTTTTGTCTTAGGTTAAATCAGATTTTTTTCAAACTCTGTGCATATAATTACGAGATAAAAACAAAGACAACTCTTAGACTCAAACTCTATGTATCTGTGACTCGGGCGCCATCATCTGTTCTCTTAACGGGGCCGGGCTAAACCTAGAGTTAACACCATAACGGGGCTATCATCCTTGCAACATTTCCTTGAAGTTTTTATGACTATGTGAAAATCTACGACAACTGCCCTTGCTTAAATTTGGACTTATCAATGAGTTTCCTCTTCTGAACGTTGACTGCTTTTCTTGGCGCCCTTAAGGTAACAGTTGTTACGGCCATCTCTAGGCCTGCACCCTGAAGGCAACCTAGATGTGTCGGTACGTTTAGAGAGGGCGCTCTTTGAGGGACAAACCGATATCAAGTGCTCTGGGGACTTACACTGAAAACATCGCTTTGGAAGCGGGCCCCGAGGGCAATTGGCAGCCATGTGGTCTGAAAAGTCTCCACAATTGTAGCATCTTATTTTTCTAGGCTTCCTCTGTGCCATGGGTCGCCTCCTGCTGCCCTTACATTCCTGGCCGCCAATGCCGCATACAAAGACCGCTTCAATGCCCTAACAGATGGTTTGCTGTCAAATTCTACTTTCTCATTTCTCTCCAGACTACGGAATCCCTTTCTGAAAATCTTAGTCTGATGCACAAAAACATCAACACCTCCATCATCCGGTGTAATAAATCCCCATCCTTTGTCGACATTATACCATTTACAGAATCCTTGCCGCCTTGCTGGTGCATCTGTGTTTTTACGTACCTCTAAATCACTGCGTTCACTATCAACTTCCTGACTCTCACCAACAGGAAGGTCTAGTTTTGGTTCCAGTTGATTCAAACCTTGGTTCTGCTCTAGGTTTTCACACGGCTGGCACTGTTTCCTTTTTCTTCGCGTCTCCTTTTGTGCTGGCGCCATACTCTGTGCTAGCTGTGCTATCTGGGACTTTAGGCGAGCTACTTCAGCTTCGAGTTCGTCCTTCTCAGTGAGGGCTTCTACACTGGCTACCTGCACTGGTGCATCATGCTTTTTGCCTTCCCAGAAAAGGGCATAGTCCCTAACTTCCCTAAATGAAACACCAGGATTCTTTAGCACATGTTCCTTCACAAATGTCCTGCTCAGATCATTACTAAGCTGGGCAACAAAATGATCTCTGAGCATGGATTGGTCTGCGGGAGCCAAGCCTTTCTCCACGCGCGTTGCATTCAATCTCAGAAATTATTCATGCAACATGTGAGAGAATTCCATTACTGATAAGCTAGGCCCCTGTCTCATGGCATAGAAACCCCTAGTCATCTCATTGACTAGTTGTCGTTCACTGTAGGCTTCTTCCACTATTTCGAGTAACTTCTCAGGGCTGGCATTGGCTCCGCCACGTATCCGTAATTCCCTAGAGACCACTGGTGTAACATTATTCCACACAATGTCTAACTTATCTTCTACAGTTAAGGGCCCTACCTTCCATGCAGCTTTTACCTCTTTCACAAACTCTTGCCAAGTGGGGCCTGGCTTTTCACCAAATCGTCTTACCTCTGGCACTGTTATGTAAATCACCTTCACCTGCGCATTGCTCTGGCTCTTTCCTGGTGTGAGGATTTCTTCATGGGAGACACCTTCAGCTGTCGATGCGCTCCCAGGCTCTGACCGGCATGTTGCGTCTGCGCATTGAGTTGACATCACTGCTCTAGCCCTAACCTAGCAAAATGCAATGCAAAAACAGATGGAAAGAAAACACTTATTATAATATTACAATAAATAATAGCAAGTGTCTCTTATTTTTTTTTTATTGCTCTTGTCTTCTCTTCGCTGTTGTGGCCTGCAGCAGTTTCAGGTGCTGCCTGGTGGCACAATTGAGTCCCTGGCTGAATGTCAATCGTGGTAGGTCGGCCACTGGTTTGGCATAATAACACTGGCGTAGCAATAGTGTTCCTGTTTGTTATGATGGAGTATCATTAGCGAGGATACTATTGCAGGAAAATTGAAATAACTGCAAACGGCGGGTCCTTGGCTTGATAAGATATTCAATGGATGTACGGTGGTATGATTCTTCTCTGGGCCTGCGATGGTACAACTCTTCACCTGGCCTACGTTGGTCCGACTCTTCAATGGGCCTATGGTGCTTCGAATCTTCATGCGGTGGTGCGATTCTTTGCTGGGCCTATGGTAGTGCGAATCTTCACTGGGGAGATGTACTGGGTAGATGTGCTGCTCCGTCTGTGCTGGGTGTTGTAATACTCTTGGAAGGTTTAGCTCAGGTATCCTTGGTGCTCACTGGTTGTAGTGCTCTCTTGCAACACTGAACATTCCGCGTATGACTCTATACTACACTGTCTGTCAGTATCCTGCCGACGACGCCATTTGTGACGGTGCGAAGACGATGCGTGAAGGAGAATAAGGATGTGTGTTTAATGTTGTCGTCACTCTCTGGCCTACTTTCACACACGTTCCGCAGTCACAGAAAAACTCTTGATGACAGGGGTCCCACTTTTATTAATGAAACCCTATCAGGTAGCACAAGAATCATACAGAAACAATGTTGTCCGCAAGTTTACTTTGAAGACAATTCCTAAGCAACACCATATAACCAAGCTATTTAGGTAACACCATCTAATAACCCAGCACAGACTGCTGGACTTTCTGAAATAAAATGAAACAAAATAAACTAGCATCGTACTAATGGACAAACATCATCTACTTAATAATACATACATATGTGTGAAATTATGCACGTACATGCACTTAAATGACCATGTGTGTGTGTGAGTGTGTGTTCATGCAAGTCTGTATGTATGTGTAATCAACAATAAACATATCTCAATCAACAACAATGCCTTCATACGCATATTAGATACTAACTCCATCATCACGCGAGATAAAACTTAAATGAGGCACTTCTATCTATGATGAAATATTCCACACAGCGCACTGGTCTAAATGACATCAATTTATCAGTATCTTAGAGGTCTAGCTGCTCTAAAGAAAAAAAGGAGATATATACTCTATTCTTACAGCTCTGTACTAAATGTAATAGGCATAGGCTACTCACGGAGCTAGAGGGTACGCTAATCTTTCTCTCACAATAATCACTGATGTAACATTAACCACACTTACGGCTCACAAGAATGCAATATAACCATTATTTAACACTACACAACTAATAATAATAATGGTAATAAATACACACTTGTATACAGCGCAATGCGACACTAGAATTCCTCTTATAAATTCACTTAGTACTTTACTTTACACATTTAACACACAGTCTCACTGTTGAAAATAGCGATGAGATATACGTGAAATTACACTTAAATACACATAAATCGCCAGTCAGCTTCTATCAAGCTATAGATAGACAAACGCTACAAAGCATTAACTTTTAAACCTGAAAGTCTAATATTACTAAATCTAAAGTATTATAAAAATGTACTTATATGCAAGCATACCTCTATGTCGTTAGTTCTCCTAGCACAGACGCAACTATGCAAAAGCCCAAGGCCTCAGTTGGTTATCGTACGAGGGCGCATTTTGCACAAGAACGATCTGGCTACTTCTCAGCTCTCTCACTGAAGCCTCTCACTGTTTCAGTTTTAAATCTGCATCTCCAACCATGCACCACATGATAGCCGCCACGTCAAAATGTCAGGGAAAACTCCACCCATCCCTCTAGGGAGCAAATCAGGAGTCCTATGCTCAGTATGGATGACATGAGATCACATCTTAGTCAAGAGTATCTTCCTAGACGTCCACAATAGGTCCGCCCACTAATGATTACATTCCCACGATATCACTTGCCTGGAGTCACACCTCACGGTTTTAGTGCTCAACAAGATGTGTTATCAGACCGCGCCAGGATGTCTAACAACCGATGTCTGTCTCCTGTTACATCTGCGTCTCACACGTTTGTCTACTTCATGAATGGCAAAGGTGTGTTTCGTTTAAATCGCCCCTTCTCGTGGGAGAATGCCAACATGAGCACACATATACACCGTAGACGAGATAGACAACTATTGCTCAGTCAAAAATTACACCTTTCTGGCCACACGGTCACATATCCAAGGTCAAAATTATTGCATAATATGACATAATAATATACATAATCTGAGATATTCAAGAATGAAAAAAACCTATTTAAATAAAATAATATAATAAATTGACATTTATTTAAAAGATTATCCATGTAAGTAACAATATAAAACAAAATTTAGAGATTCTGACAGTACGTACCTACTCATCGTTCCCCTTCTACTGTGAGGTGTAGAGGTTTGGAAGAGAGCATCAGACTATCCTATCGGCTGTCTTCCTCCTGGTCTGGTTCCATTCTAGTCCTCGGTCCTTCAAAGATTGTCTAATGTTGTCCGCCCAGCGGATTCTGGGTCGTCCTGGAGGTCTGGATCCCTGGCTCTTAGTTTCCCATGCTTGTCGTGTTAGCCGATCTTCTCCTCTTCTGCAGACATGGCCAAACCATCTTAGTTGAGACTGTTCTACCTGGGTCTGCAGGGGATCGGATTTTAGGAGTTGACGTATCGTCTGGTTGCGGACCATGTCTCTTCTTGTTATTTCAACCACCTTCCTCAAATACATCATTTATGAGGTTTGGATCTGGCTTTTGTGGGTTGTAGTCATTGCCTATGACTCGCATCCATATTTCAAGACTGGGACATAGGTGGAGCGGAATACAGCCATCTTCGTAAATAATTTAATTAAAAGTTTATTAAAATTGGCACATAGAATAGGACAATAAGTGGAAATTTTTAATTTTAAAAGTTAAACTGAGATTTGTGAAAAAAAAAGACATCAACAATCAAATCATATTAGCTCAATCAAGAAACAAACATTTTTTTAAGGACTTATGGTATTCAAATAGGCAGTTTCTGTTTTTCACGAAGCAAAGAAAGGTGTTGCTTGAACGACATTTTGTTTGAGCTCTTCTTTCAATACCTTGAGTTGCCAACAATTTTTACTTGATTTTTCCTTGTAGCAATATGTTCTGGTATTATTGAGTGTATGGTGTTCATTTTAGGTTTTATGGCATTATATGAGGAATGAATTTTCTGATGTTTTTTAAGTCCACCCAACTTCCTAATAAGTTCATCCGTAAAATCTATTTGAAGGTAACGATTTGGTCTATCTAGTTCTTCAACATCAGGATGATCCCTTCTCCACTCTTGAAAAATTATATAGCTGATAACCCGAGCAATGTCAAGAAAATGGTAGAACAAGTTTTTCCAGTATTTGTTTTCTAGGAAAATTATATTTATTAATCAAATGGTCACTTTTATCTACCCCACCCATATAAGTATTATATTGTTTCCCTACATTAGGCTGCTTAACTTTTAACTCTCTAAATTTCCCATTGACTTTTTTTCTTCTAATGGCTTCTGAATATCTATTAGTTGTCATAAAATTTACATGATAGAAACTGTTTTATTATCCCTGATTGTTTTTTCAAATAATTTTATTTCTTTTAAAGATTTTGGAAAACCTTTTCTATTTTTGTATAACAGTTCCACATGTACAAACACCTTTCTTTAAAAGATCTTGTAAAAGCTGTACACCAGTGTAGAAATTATCAAAAAATAGGTGATAGCCTTGATTAATAAGAGACTTTATTAGTCTCATAACTGCATCTTAAACCGAACCATATGGGGAACCTTGATATCTTTACCAAGCTAAACTTCAAAATCATATGTGTATCCTGTTTCAGCTTCAGCAAAGATCCATAATTTCATTCCCCATTTAGTTGGCTTATCTCTAATATGCTGCATAAATTGATGCCTGCCTTTATTTCGAACAATCCTTTCATCAATAGAAAGGTGTTGTCGAGGCTGATAAAGCTTCTGGAATTGTCTATAAATGTAATCAAACAGAAAGCATACTTTACTTAACTTATCAGTTGAAATTTCAGTCTCAACGTTGGAAACTTTCAGAAATGACATTACCTTTAAAAACTGCTTTTTTGTCATGAAAGATATAGTTCACAATCCGTGGTACAAGGAAAATGTAGACCAATATTTCTGCACACTGTAGTGATATCAGTGATACAAATAGCCAAATACAGTAATAGTTAACCCCTATGCAAAGTAAAGTTGTCACACCGTCCGGGTGTGTTTGCCCACTGTCATCGCCCACGCCACGACACGCGCTGGATTTTAAAAGCATTAACGCCAAAGTGAACGAAACCAAAACTACTAGCTTTGTCGTCACTCCGTAATACAAATTACCACTAACAATAAACACTGTTTGGCAGACAACAATACATAATTTGTTTCAAAATGAGTGATAGAAAAACGGAGGCGTGAAGGAGAGAGAGAAGAATAAAACCTTGACTAAAGCGTTGTTTTTGAATCTAGTAATAGAACGACAGGAGACAGCTGACGTCACGGACTTGCTTAGGCAACACTAAACGCGAATGAGAGGCTGTAAGTTTGAAAAAAAGCTACTAGGCCTTGGAAACCGGTTGCTAGGGCATATTTTTTCCCTAAAAGTTAAAGTTTGAATAAAGCATTGGACTTTGCTATTGCATGCGATGAAACCCCACCGCCTTGTCTCCTCTCTGTAGTGACAATTTAAATCTAACGAAACCGCGATTTGCGTTAGGCAAAACGCGTGTTTCATTTCTTAGAGCAAGCGAAAGAGAGAGAAAAATTTAATTTAAAAAAAAAGGGGGGGGGATAAACATGGAGGGAAATCCTACACTAGAGTATGCATTGTGATACTGAAACTAAGTAACCTAACGAAGGGTAGAGAAACGGGGGCAAAAGAAACATCGAAGAAATCTTGTAATTGAATAATAAAGGGAACGAAAGGACAGTTGACAATTAAAAGGATAATACTTGTTTATTAGAATATCATATTACACATTATGATATATTATCTTACCGTAGAGGAAAAGTATGAAGAGGAAAAATGCAAAGATGAAAATTATGATAAGGAGAGAAATAAAAATATAACAGCTAGATGACAGACAGTCGTCTGGTCAATAATTGCCTTTCCTCATTAAAATCGCTTAGATATTAAAAAAATTATCGTAGGAAATAAAAATGAACGACGGAAAAGACAGAGAGACAGAACAGAGATATCCTCACTCAACTTTGCCATTCTTGGAATGGGGAAGGGGGGGGGGGGGGGGTACAACATTTTGAAAATGTATGTTTGAAAAGAGGCAAATCGGCGTACCCAGATCTGATTGGTTTAGATGCGCGTAACTAAAGAGGGGGATATAACGAACGTTTGTTAACGCTTAGTTGCCACTTGATATTAAAAATTCTAGCAGGAGGGTTAAGAGCAGACTCAAAGCAGTATGACCCAATGCCTTTGCAGTTCTGGAACAGTGGCGATCTCAGCTTGACCATTGATCGCCGGTTAACCTTCTAGTTGTGTAATTATTCATTGATGCGGGTTCGATCCTGAAACACTCAGTGTGCCAACAAAAGTAAATATTGAAGCTGCAGAGTTCGAGGCAAAAGTATTTATTTACCTAATTCCTGAAGTGTGCTGAAGCAGCATCCACTCTTCACTGTCGTGAGGAATATTCTGTTGTGAGAAAGACATCACAGTGCTCAAGAAATTCAAGATAAGACAAACCATCCATGGGCTTATGAAAGTTCTCCTAACTTAAACTCTCCATTATTAAAGTAAAACAGTTTTTCTAGATATGATGAAACAATTCGTTTCTCAGAAGCGTGACCAGTCATAAGATTTAGTGCTTCACCAGGACATTCCAAGTTATAAACATTTTCAGAGTATCATTAACAGACAAGTTGTCTTTAAATTTAATTACTGTAAATACATTGCCATTCTGTTTGAGTTTTAAAAATTCCTGTGCCCAAGCAATTGAGGTACAGGAAATTAAAATTGTAAAAATTATTATCCTAAACTTAACCACTGACTTGTTTGATCCATTTTCTTTGAATTATAGTTGTGGTTGTTGTCATTAACTCAACATTACATTTCACATTACCCTAGGCACCTAGCCAGATAACAACCAGACACCAGTACTTAAAATAGACTCAAAATATATCGCAGATTGACGTCGTAGGATGGTAGCAGTCAGGTACCCTGAGAACATCATTATCAACTATTAGACTCAGGGACTTGCATAGCTGACCTCACTCTGTAGACAAGTAATATTTATCTTTTGTAACATCTAAACCACCACACACACCTGGTATTTGTACAATAGCCATTTACATAAAAAGTCCCCCAGAAGCTGCTGTAATAGTGATAAATAATTAAAATAAGTTTACGCGTATTTTAAGACATGTTTTAGGGTATTGGTTGCCCTTTTGGCAACAACAAGTCGATTAAGGTATAAAAACCTCACTTCATGTTGCCAATTGGCAGTTGCTTTTTATGCAATTATTCAACCGTGACATCCATCCATCCACTGTAAACTGATGGCTGTTATGGACCATACATCGATGCATATTTATTTGTATATAACAATAAATAAGATACAAGATGAACAGTAAAAAAAACAACTTGAAAAAATCCACAGGCCTAAACAATTCTCGGACATCTTCTCTCGTTAATATTCCCTTCTTCAGATGAACCCCAGGCTTTTGACAGGGCAACAATTTTGGAATTGACCAAGGGGCTCCACCATCAAAATCATCATAGCCTTGGGGTCTGAAATGAAAGAATTTAACACACCGTTAGTTAAAGTTTGAGAAACTAAATGAAGTATTTTAAAATCGCACATTATGCATTATAATGTATTCTTTAAAGTTAACGTAATAATGATAATAATAAATTAGAACGTATACATATCTTTACACATTATGCCTTGAAACAAAATATAACTTTCACAACTTTCCGAGCTATTTTATTATGCTTTTTTTACTCTGTATCTGTTCGTTTTGAAAATATGCATTTCCTTTGCAACCGTTGCTATGGACGGGTAAGCTTTAAAAAAAAAATGAAATATAAAAAATGTGTTCACAATAAATGTTAAAATCATTATCAATTTTAATAGAAAATAGGTTACGGTTACTATTTAAGTGGTCATTTTTAACAATAAAAACTAGGTAACTACACCACCACATTCCATAACAATTCTTGATGCAATCGCGTCTTCGTTGGTTCACGCAGCTTACCTTGCCATGCTGGCTTCAAAAATTGGGTCATCGGGGATATTATCTTCAACATTCGTGTCTGAATCCGATGTTTCAGGCTCCCAGACAACATCCTCAGCAGAACCAGTGCTGCATTCACAATTTAAATCGTCAATGGAATTCATGTTTTATTGTGTGTGTGCGTGTGTGTGTGTGAGTGTGTGTGAGTGTGTGTGAGTGTGGTGTGTGTGTGTGAGTGTGTATGTGTGTGTGTGTGTGTGTGTGTGTGTGTGTGTGTGTGTGTGTGTGTGTGTGTGTGTGTGTGTGTGTGTGTGTGTGTGTGAGGAGACAAAAAAATTGGACCAACATTCAAAATGGCGTCGAGTAATTTCAGTGTTCACTCGCGATTTCAATGTTGATTATTTTCTTATAAAACTTGTTTTAAAATACAGTTTTTACGTTTAAATAAATTGTATTCAGTATTTTATTATAAAACAACGATATTAATGAAAGAAAGTACTTTCTGCGACTTATAAATTTACCTGCCAAATGTGGCGTGTTTTCTAAGGATAGAAATGATTAGAGTTAAGAGACTGCGGAAAAGGCATCGCGCTGGCTGTGGAACAACCGCACAGGGCTATGGAACTCGAGACATAATTTATTTTCAACATAGAGGTTACTTTCACAATTGCCTCCAGGTGGCAGAAAATAGGAGTGAATTTGAAAGCTGCAACCAAGGTAGAGTGGCTTCAATTCTCTGCAATAGACAATAGAAAGCTGCAACTTGGGAGTCATGACTTAAGTGGGCCCGCCCCCTTAGACTGTAAAGGAGCTTAAGGGGCCGAAACAGTTGAGGGACGGGGGACTACTTCTGATGATCAGATTTCCTCCTGTTGTATCGTTCTGTATAGAATTTCCTGTCATAATTACATGGTCAGAACTTTGACAATCGGGAAAAGACCGATGGACTTCTGGAAAGACAAATGACACTGGAAAAGACTAGGTACCGGCTGATAGGGTTGGCACCCCTAAGCAGTAAACAATTGCTATAGCACCCACTAATGATAGATGCCCCAGGATTTATCGAAAGCGAGGGGGGGGGGAATGAATAATCAACAGATGACTTATTAGAATCGACTAGACCAGTTACACGCACGTTAAGTTTTGACCAACGGCTTGAATGTCCATGTGCCTGTGCTAAGGAATTCTCTACTCTGAGAGGCATGAAAATCGACAGAACGAAAAAGGGGTGTGGGAACTCATCAGTGGTAGATCAACAGCGCTCTGTTTCGACGGGTAAGACGTTAGAAGACTTCAGCAGGAGTCAATCTATAGCGTGGAGAATATTCGACTTCATCTGCTTGATGATGATATCACACGCTTTTTGGACGGGGAAAGAAGTGCAATCAAGTTACCACCTGCCAGTGCAAAAGGACTTTGGGAACAGGTTAACAAAGCCTTGTCTAAAGAATTGTATAACAAGCTGAAGCAGATAACTTTGGAGACAAAGCTGGAAATCTTTGGTGACATTATATATCTTCACTGTCACAAAGTGTTTGGAATCAGGGAGACAATGGAAAGTAACCCACTACAGAAAAGTAAAAGACAAATCAGAATATAAGAGATCAGGAAACAGAAGAAATGTGCCTAAAACAGTTCAAGAATGCAGTGGACACAAAGAAGGAATGATTACCACAGGTTTAAGAACATCTGAAATGCCAAAATAATGCTCTTTGTAGAGCATACAGGTTGTGAAGGAAAAGAAGGATAACACGGAAGGATAGGGAGAGATTCTTCAAGGAGCCCTTTAAGAACTGTTTAAACAGCCACGACGGAGAACAATAAACATCGGGAAAGAAGATCTGAAAGAACATCTTAGAGTGACCTATTAAGATGGTCAATCCCCCAACAATGCAAGAAATATAAAGCATTGTCTAGAAAGCACGGAGCAAGTCAGCTCTAGGTCCTAATGGTGTGTGTAAGAGATGTTCTGAAACGGCTGCTCCGTTTGCTGAAAAATGCTTGGAAAAACCAGCTTGTAAGCAAAGAATGGAGAAAGGCAAATGGAGTCTACACCACAAAGGAACAAAATTCCACAGACATCGATCAGTTCAGGCCCATTTCACTACTTAATGTGGAAAGGAAGATATTCTTTGTGATGGCTAAAAGGCTTACCCCATACCTTCTGGAGAATGGATATATGGATACTGCCATCCAGAAAGAAGGTCTCCCTGTTACACCAGGGTGTCTAGAGCATGCCACAATGATCTGGGAAGCAATTCAAGAGGCAAAGTCTGACAGAACAAATCTCCATGTAATCTGGTTGGATCTAGCTAATTCGTATGGATCCGTTCCACACCAGATGTTGTGTCAGGCCCTGAAAATGTACCATGTGCCACTAGAAAGTGCAGCTATGATGAAGATATATTTCTCAGTGTTCTCTGTCGGATTTTTAACCAGAAATGACAACCACTAGCACATAATAGAAAAGCAATGGTGGTGAAGATGACATAAATTTAGAAGAACTGAAGGCAGCACTGGATAAAATCAAGATGGGCAAAGCAGCATGGAATGATAGTATAACACCAGAACTGGTTAAATACATGGGAGCAGAAGGCGACCTAATACTTCTAAGGGTCCTACAGGCAGCTTGGTGCAACAAGACCATACCAAAGGATTCGAAGATTACAATAATAACACCGATTTTCAACAAGGGTGACAACCGACAATGTGGAAACCAAAGAGGCATATACCTTTTCAGTGTCCCTAGTAAAATTTACTATTGAATCCTGGAGCAGAGACTCTCGTACGGCTAGCTGAGCCACAAATGGATGAGGTCCATTGCAGCCTCCGAGCAAACCGAAGTACTCAAGACCTAATCTTCACACTCAGGCAGCTGAGTGAAAAAGTCCTTGAGTATAAGAGTGATATCCACCTTTGTTTCTTAGATCTGGAAAAGGCGTTTCATATTGTCCCCTGGAGCAAACTTAGGGACTGTTTTGCAAGGAAGAACATTTCTGCACCTCTGATTAATGCAATACAGAGCTTCTACAAATCTTGCAGAAATTATGCGAGGAAAGAAAATCATAAGTCAGAAGAGTTCAGGACCAACACTGGTTTATGACTAGGTGATATCCTGTCACCTTATATTTTCATACCCCTCATGGACGATGTCATCAAGGCATGGAAGGAGAGGACAAGAAAGTGTTCAGTGGGGTACTGAAAGATGAGACAGCTCTGTATTTCAGAGCTGGCATTTGCTGATGATCTTGCCCTGATTGCTAAATCAGAGACACATCTCCAATCCAACCTACAGATCTGGAAGGAAGAACTTGAGAAGAGAGGGGTGGTCATAAGCAGCTCTAAAACAAAATTCATGGTGACATCCCGAGAGGAAAGAAGGGTGATGAGTAAGCTGGGATAATAGGTTCTGGAGCAAGTCGACCAATTTCGACCACTTTAAATACCTCGGAGCTGTGATAGCTCGGAAGTGAGGCATCAAAGGAGAGTTGGCTATCCGAAGAGCAGCAGCTGGGAGATTTTTCCAGGCAATAAATAGAGGATTCCTCAACAACAGAGAATTCGGTAAGAAGCTGAAGATGGCTGTATACCGCTCTACCTATGTCCCAGTCTTGACATATGGTGGGAGTCATGAGCAATGACTACAACTCACAAAAGCCAGATCCAAACCTCAGAAATGAGGTATCTAAGGAAGGTGGTTGAAGTATCAAGAAGAGACATGGTCCGCAACCAAACGAAACGTCAATTTCAAAAAACCCATCCCCTGCAGTCCAAAGTAGAATAGTCCCAACTAAGATGGTTTGGCCATGTCTGCAGAATGGGAGAAGATCGGCTAATACGACAAGCATGGGAAACTTAGAACCAGGGATCCAGACCTCCAGGATGACACAGAGTCCGCTGGAAGGATAACATTAGACACTCTTTGAAGGACAGAGGACTAGAATGGAACCAGAGCAGGAGGAAGTCAGCTGATAGGATAGTCTGGTGCGCTCTCTCTTTTCCAAATCTCTAAACCTCAAGGTAGAATTAGAACGACTAAGTAAGTAAGCAAGTAAGCGGACAATCCGTGGCATGTCTTTATGACATAGGACTTGCTTTCGATGCAGTAGTCAGGGCATCTATCGTCACCCTAGACCTGATAACAGAATAGAATGTCGACATCCAAGTTCCGTCAAAGGACGTAGCATTAATGCAACTGCTGACTGCAAGTATCAGAGTAGAATCTCGTTACATGACAGGAGAAGAAAGAGGTTGGTAAGAAAACGAAGATGGCTGTATACCGCTCCACCTATGTCCCAGTCTTGACATATGGATGCGAGTCATGGGCAATGACTATAACCCACAAAAGCCAGATCCAAACCTCAGAAATGAGGTATCTGAGGAAGGTGGTTGAAGTAACAAGAAGAGACATGGTCCGCAACCAGACGATACGTCAAGGCCTAAAATCCCACCCGCTGCTGACCCAAATAGAACAGTCCCAACTAAGATGGTTTGGCCATGTCTGCAGAACGGGAGAAGATCGGCTACCACGACAAGCATGGGAAACAAAGAGCCAGGGATCCAGACCCCCAGGACGACTCAGAGTCCGCTGGGAGGACAACATTAGACAATCTTTGAAGGACCGAGGACTAGAATGGAACCAGGCCAGGAAGAAGACAGCTGATAGAATAGTCTGGCGCTCTCTCTTCCAAACCTCTACACCTCACGGTAGAAGGGGAACGACTAAGTAAGTAAGTACATGACAGGAGAGATTCGAGCAGACATAATGGAAGAACCAATATACTCAGTAATCTTGGGATGTAGATATGTGTTCCTTGAAGAACCTGCTCAACCACTAGCCAAAGCGGTCGTACAGACTAAATGACAGTCAAAAATAGACATCGACCAGGAATCGCCTATTAATATCCTCCCAGAGGAATTGAAGAGGACCCACAAGAGAGATTCCTAACTGGGGTCCTATTTGAAAAAAATACTTAGGATAAACAACCCACCTACCAAGGGAGACTTCTTTATGAAGAATGGATTGATGTATCGCAAGACTGGAAACGAAAGACAAGAGCACAACCAATAGGTAGTTCCTGTATCTATAGAAATCTAAAGCTTGAGATGGGCCATTCTATCCCATTTAGTGGATACAATGAAACGAGTGCCACGTCTCAACGGATTGCTTGGCACTATTATTGGCCATGGATCACTGGCGACATCAAACTGTTCGTCAAGTCTTGTTCACAGTGCCAGAAAATTGCACCAAAACACTGGACGGCACCCGCGACACCTGGGGAGATGCCAGTCCTGGGCACCCCATTTAAACGAGTGGCCATGGATATAACTGGACCTCCGTTGAGAACTAAGAAGAGGAATCCCATATCCATGTGGGGTGAAGCTATAGCCATGCCAGCATGCGACTCGGTGCATGTGGTCGACTCTTTACTAAATATTTTTACCAGATCTTCCCGCACCAAATTCTAAGACAACTGGTCACATTTTCGAGACACGTCGACAGAAAAGGTGCTTTGGATATTCCAGACTAAGCATTTCCCTACTTCGACCTATCACTTTCAGAGTAATGGGCAAGTGGAGCGGTCTAGCGGAACGCTTTACCTCTATTCTCCGAGAGCAGGCACAGGAGAAGCTAGAAACGTGGAATCAATACCTTACCGCCGCATTATTTGCCCAAAGGGAAGTATCCCATGCTTCTACGGGAGTCTCCCTCCGGCCACATAATTCTACGGGAAACCTGTTAAAGGTTAATTGGAAGCTTTATTAAGGACATGGACAGATGTCAAGGCAGATAGCAATGAATAAATCTCACGTTTTTGAGTGGTACAAGCGGTTTAGTGAAGTATCGATGATGATCCACGTAGCGGACGACCGCCTGCCTCGGTAAACAATGAAAACATTGAGCTTGTTCGAAACGTTGTTCGTGTTAACAGAAGACTTAGTGTAGAGAAAATTGTCTCAGAAGCTGGAATATCAGTTGGAAGTTGCCACACTATTCTCCACAATGAACTGCACATGCACCGTGTCACGTCAGCTTTCCAATGTCACAAACCTAAAGACTGGCTGGAAATTAGAGACATCTAAGGGCCGCGAAGCCCGGTGCAATCATGACAAATATCATCGCAAAATAGCAAAGAATCGCGATTTAAAGGTCGGTCAAGAAGCATCAGTATCCCTGCAAAGTAGCAGTAAAATGTTACAACTCTGTTGGAGAGGACCATAGAAGATTAGCAAGAAATCATCTCGAACAAACTTTAAGGATGAAGCGAATATAAAGCAAAATATTTGCTATATAAATCTCCTTAAACAGTTCATCGAGCGCAACTTCACAGAACAGGCCCACATTACGACAATGGTGATCGCTAATCATGCAGATAATGATCCTCTGACATTTGTAAGGCACCTTTACAACTCCGAGATATCACACTCGGATGCGAACGAAAACTCGTTGCCTACTGATGATCAAGGAAACGCAAGGAAGCAAAGATGGGGACATGGGACAAAAGATAGTATGAGAAAAAGAATTAATATCACTCGAGCGAGAAAGCTAGCCTTACAGGAGTCAGACTGACGTCATACTTTAAGAGGGGGATTCCGTCGTATAGTAGGTCTATCTTTATCACTCTCTGTCTTTTCCAACATCTGTTTTATTTTCTCCAAAATTTTCTCTTTCATCGTGGTTAAAGTAATCTTTCTTAATCACGACTTGTATCTAAAGTGTAAATTTACATGTCTTTGATTTATCTTTGTCCTGGCTTCATCAAAATCTTGTGAAACACACATGGTCAATTCTTTGATACCTTATTCTCCGTGGAAACATCACGAGACATGCCACATCGAGTATTGTTTAACTTTGGGAAATGCTTGGCAATAGAGGGAGAAGTCTAATCCCCTGTTTAAACAAACCTTAGTCGTACCACATTGGAAACAATGACACCCGGCGCGAACTATGGACAACAAAGCCTCGGAAGCCGGCATACTGATTACCAAGTTCTTAGATGTGAACATGGAAATTGCGGAAAACCGGCTCACAAAGGATTACAAGAACACAGAACGAGATAAGGAACAGACTTTGTGACGGGAGGAGGCAGGTAATTTTTCGCGTTAGCCAGCCAATCAATAACACCTGTTTGTCTTGCAAAACGGACAGGCAACGCGCATGAAAAAGTATGTTGCGAAAGCCCACCCACATTTAGCCAGAGATATTCGCTGACAGGGCACGAAAGGTGTAAATGCAAAAACTACAATAAATGCATACACGTATAATATCAAACAGTGGAGAGACACGTAGACAGTGTAGATTGGACATCAGTGCTGTAACACGTATCATATCACATCATCATTTCGATTCATTTAGGTTCTTTCTCCTAACTAACTAACAAACATTAATTACATCTCATCTGTGTGTGTGAATCGTCTTTTACCATCATCACTTTTTATTCTCTACTAACCGTATATGTGCATATATTTAACTAATAAAACATAATGGCGTTGGTCATTACCTAGTTCGTTAATGTATCACTGGTCAATCAATACCCTTTAGCTCAACGAGGAGCATAGGCCTTCAACAAACACATGCAAAGTCTTCCTGTCCTGTGCCATCCGCTCAAGTTCTTTCAATGTTTTCCTCATCATTTTCACATCGTAACCAGTCCTCTTCTCCGTATGTGTCTGGTCTACCTCTGCCTCTCTTTCTATGTGGATTCCAGAACAAGGACTGCCTTGTAATGCTATCAACAGGCCTCCTCAATGTGTGTCCTATCCATCGTATGCGTCTTCTTCTCAACTCTTGTTCCACTGGCGCTTGTCTGGTTCTTGTCATCAATTCCACATTTGTGACTTTGTTATACCATTTCAGTCCTTCTATTCTATGCAAGCACCCGTTTATAAAAGTCTGTAGCTTTTTGGTTATTGTTTTTGTTGCTCTTCATGTCTCACAGCCAAACAATAGGATTGACTTGACATTTGAGTTGAAGATTCTTATTTTCGTGTTGGACTTGATTTCTCTTGTTCTCCATATGTTTCCCATTGCAATGAAAGCTCCTCTTGCTTTTTGTATTCTTATTTTGATATCATTTTATGTCCCTCCAACTTTGTCTATATTACTGCTAAGATTTGTGTACGATTCTACATCCCTTAGTATTGTTTCTTCAAGTTCAACCTTGTTATCATTTCTTGCATTTATTCTCATAATCGTTATCTTTTTAGGCCCACTTGATATGACCTCTCATCGAGAATTTATATTTTCTGTTGCATCTAATTATTGTTATGGGACAGAAGAGCCAAGTCATCTGCAAAATAAAGATCATCAAGCTGTTTGTCAGATTCCACTGGATTACATTTCAGTTGTGTGATGTCGATTTTTTCATAACCCAATCTATTGCTGGTAAGAAAAGATTATGGAGACCAAAGGCATCCCTGTCTCACTCCCGTTCTAATCCTAAACGGTTCTGTAAGTTGTCCTTCATGAAGAACTCTGCATGTCATGTCTTCATGGGTCTTTCTTATTAAGTTAATTATCTTCATGTGAACTCCATAATTCCTCATCATTTCCAGTGATTCTCTGTCTACACTGGCAAATGACTTTTCATAGTCCACTAATCCGATGTATAGCGGTGAATTCCATTCCAGACTTTGTTCAGCTATTATTCTCAATGTGGCTATCTGGTCCGTACAGGATCTGTTTTGTCGAAAACCTGCTTGTTCATATCTCAGTTGCCATTCTACGGACTCTTTTAATCTCTCAGGCACTGATACTATTAACATTATTCATCTGTATTTTCTGCACTCTTGTAAATTTCTCTTCTTAGTCAACTTGACCTGATAACCTTCCTGCTGGTGTTTCTTCTCTCTCCCAAACTCTGCCAAGTAGTTTGTATAATACCTCTGTAGAGGAATCAATATCTGTTTTGATGGACTCTACTGGAATTCCATCTGGACTAGCTGCTTTTCCATCTTTCATCAGAATTATGGCTTTCTTTATTTCTTCTCTACTTGGTGGTTCACACCAGCAGAAAGTAATATCTCTGGAACAAGAAGGGAATAGTGGCCTAAGCTTTAAGACGAAGGACCCACGTGGTAGACTCTCCTTGACATTTCTGGGAAACGAGCTACACCCGACAACCTTGACCAGAGACGAGCGTGAGCAGTGTGAAAAGAACCAACCCATAAGAAGTTAACTTCAAATCTATGCAGCCCCTTAAACTTCTTGTAGCATTTCACAATCGATAACGCCCGAGATGATAACTTTTCATGATCCATAACTATTCAAATTATTTATCAACTGTTAAAACTTAAGTAAATTTTTTAATTTGTAATTATACACATTTAACTTCGATTTAATCATTTTAAAAATACTGCATGTTTGCCTCAGTCAATTTACTACACACGCTCTATAAAGAGTTATACTAGAATAATATAATTCCACTGAATAAATCAGGGATGGGGGCTTAAACGAGCTAAAATTAATAAGTGCTTAAATCCTTCACAAAAGTGTTGGCAGAATTATAGAGTTAACATACTCAGCCAAAGCAGTATCGTTCTCGCTTATTCTGAATATCTTGTGAAGCCTCCCTGTAGATAGAAGCGTGTTGTTTCTTTTATTTACCTGCCAAGAATAATCTTGTGCGAAGGTAGACACCTTGAAGCCCTATTAGATACTCTTGAGTTTTGTCCACTGTTGGACCACTACTGCAAAGCAGGGGAAGGAATACCGTCACATACACTTCATCAGGCAAAACTGAGCCTGCCAGCAAGCATGCCATAAAATGAAGGTCGTCAATTATTTATTACACAATCTAAATTGACTTGCACCATTTTTTTTATTTTTTCAAGCATATTGTTTTCACCACATTAAAATCTGTTTTATGTTTCTTTGTCTTTTTTCTTTCAGAACGGGTCTACAAGGTATTTAGTCTGAAAGTGGAGACAACAAACTACTTAATGATGAGAGGGTTTGACCTTCTCTCACCTCCGTGGAGCACCGGGAGCGTGTTTACTGAAGTCTCTCTCGGGCAGACTCTCAAACTGACATGTGTCACAAAAATAATTCCACTTACATTCATGCAATATTTCAGACGTGTAGAGGTTCTAAACACTGAATTACTTTCACAAATCCCAGTTATAGGACAAGTATATAGAAGAAACATCGATGTTGACAAATGTGGGGATCTTGGGACATTGCCTTGTGATGACCTAGATGAAGACAGCTGTCTGAGAAAGAGCATAACAGTCAGAGTACCATGTTAGTAAATCAACAAATATCTTATTGTTTCGTATTAGAATTTAGTTTGATTAAATTAAATACTTCCAGCGATGTGTTCTGATAACATATCTTTAGGCAAATATTGTGATACGTTGTTAGTTTGATGTCCCACCCATTAGAATTCAGCTTTCCATTTTTTTCCTTTCATTTGTTTTTGTAGGTCGTCAATGTTAAATAACTGTTTAAAACGGATAGATGCTGAATAGGCCACAAACGGGAGATTTAATAAGTAGCTGAAAGTCTTTCAGATTTGTAGGAGGGGCTAGATTTTGCAATAAGGATGACACTCATCAATAATTGATATAATCGTTGTGGCGGGATTGCTTCCCCTGCTATGCAGTAGGGGTCCAATAATGACCAACACCGAGTAAATAATGAGGTTCTCACAAGGTATAAACCTTGGCTCAAGATTACTCCTGGCAGACACATAAATAGAAGAATGATGCTTCTATTTCAGGGAACCTCGCAGGAATTTTAAAAAAAGCAAACATAACAACTGAGATTACCTAAGCTGTTTTAACGTATTATTCTCCACTCCTTTTGTGAGGAGAGGTTTCGACTTGTAATTGAGGAGGCCCCAGCAGAATTTGATTCGGCTTAATATTAATTTACTAGCTTTTTATGGTTATGTTATTTTCTTTTAAAACTGAGTCATACGGGTGCCCATTCTTTCAATAACGTTTAAATCGACTATAGATGTATCGTTGCTTATAACAAGTTTAATAATCAACTATTGGTTAATAAGATTAAAAAAATAAAGTTATTTTAACAAAGAAAATAACCAATAAATTGTGATTATCGTTGGATGATTGGATGGAAATTTTACATAGTCTATATACTGTGCCAGTACTTGTGGTCTTCTCTGGCAAGGAGTTGACAATGATTCGTCGAAGATCATCTCAGGTTCAGTCACTGCTGGTTCCCGGAGGTGATTTGTGGTGTTTCTTCTCTTCAGGAGTCAGATACTGTGCCAGCAGCAGCACATTCCTTGCAGCAAGGCTGGGGTAACTATTTCGGTTGTCAAGGCAATCGTCTTCAAGACCCGTTTAAGGTAGGAGTTTTAACATCGAATGCTGGCAGCTTGTACCACAATCTGAGAGAACACAAATGCCTCTTTTGAGGTATCGGGTCTCCGGATACGAACATTAGGCGACCTCTTTGTTTACCAAATAGCCTGGCATTGGAATACTGCAGAATTAACACAATCTCTAAAATGCCATTTGTGGTCCCATTATCATACACATTTTACAAGTGTTTGTTCAAGCAATCAGTTTGGCCGGAAGATTGTTACGTGATCTTGTAGGCGACGGTCCATAAACAACTTTGCAGTGAAAAACAGTCCAATTTAAGATAGCCAGGGCGGAAGTGTCCTTACGAACCCGCAGGAGAATTATAGTCAGTATCGATCGAGACGGCATGGAAGTGAATGGATGACATGAAAATAAGTAGGCTGGTAGTGAACAAAAAAATTGGACGACAGGACATGTGTCCAATACATCATAGGCGTGTATTTTATACGTTGCCTTAATGTTTTCTGTCAATATATTTTGTCGCACGTTATTGAGAGAAGTATTTCTTGTTTTTCAATGAGGTGTGATTCTATAGTCAACGTCATATCTCCCCATCTTCTGTATTTTTGAACATTGTCTATCCATTTTTCTCCCGCATGTAACTTATCACTTTATGCAGATTTCCTCAGTCACTATTTAAGTTGTAAGAGAATAAATAGCGATGTTAATTAACTTACTTATGACATTTTCAAACCACAAAGTCTTGTATATTTTGACTTCACATATCCCTCTAACGGGAGTTTAGCTCACGCAGTATAACCAGCAGCAGCAATCTGACATCGTATTGAGCAGTAGTGTTTTACTACTGGCTTATGTTATGCAAGTCAGAGCATAGTGGCATCCAGTATATCAATCAGCACAGCATCCCCAGCCTAATTGCAAGCATCGTACTGTGTGCTTAACCGGAGTGCTCAGTAACATTGATGTCTCAAACCAGACCCAACTGGATTTTCGCATCAAGTACGTAGGCCTACTTCAACGCGCTGGATGATTGCACAGCGGGCAGTTGTCCTAAGTTGACTTCGCCTTGTGTTTCTCCGGTCATTCAAAACGCCGTGAGGATTTTTCACACTCCTCCAGTCTGGATAGAGACTTAAAGACTCTGTTGTTAAATCATAGCCATACAGCCAAAGGATTTATCTGTGGGTTCTCTATTTCTTGATGCGGGCCGACTATTTGCTTTTGGCTCCTTGATGTTTATTTAGTTGTAAACTAGTTGTGAATTTTGATGCATTACTTACGTTGTTGTGCTGAAATACTGAATCTTTTCTATTATTTTCTACTTTCTTCTTCGTTCGTCCTGAAAAGGACGTTGGTTGCATTGTGTCCGTTTACAGCTAAGCTGCGATATTTGCGCCTTTCGGCCGACACATACGACTTCAGCACGCATTTTTTGGACCGGGTTAGCCTTCCCTCTTTGATCACTACTCACTCAGCCAGACTGCAGAGATGCAGCCTGTTTCCAGCAGGTGGAGTAGAGTCTTGGTCAGCTCTGGTTCGCTGACCCTGACGCAAGCAGTCTAGCTATGGGTTGCTAACTGCATTTCTCCCTGTTGACGCGTCTTAGGTCCCATTTTCTACTTTCAAGACTTGTAATAAATTTTACTCATTTTCAAGACCTTCGTCCAAACATATTTATCTCTTACAATATTCTCTATCTGTCTGCGAGAAAGAAGAGAGAGAGCGAGTGTTTCTTAAGACTATATAAGTGAGTTGTGGGCTTAGAAAGAGAGATAGCTTTAACTGATCTTCTTTCAGGTTGTCTTAAGTTCACCATATTTTCACACATTATCTGTGTTTTCTCTATAATTCTGTCAGTTCACTCACATTGTCGATTTCACTCAAATTGTTGGACTCGACAAATAAGTCTAAAACCAACACGCTTACGACAGGATGGCACAGAACAGGTCAGGTAGCTAACTGCACCGTATTATAAGATAGCTCGCTAGATCTATCAAATGCTCCAAGGGTGTTTCTATTAATATTTGATGTGAAATGGAGCTCGTTAGTTATCCCTACCATTATAAAATATTTAAACATTCTTTTAATTTCCACACAATAAACAAAATTTAGACCAGAAACTGGAATTTAAACTAAATCAATTGCGATTTATACAATAGATCTGTAAATTTATTAAAAGTTCTGTATTCAGTTTGTAGTCAGTCTAAATCTACAGGACTGTCGCTAGGATGAAGTCTTTTCCAAGTCTGTGCAGCAGCCTCATAGCTTCTCTTTGAGCTAAACACCCCAGTCCAGGTCAGACGTATTTATTAATTAAAAAAGAAGTTTGGTAAAGATTAAAGTTTTGTATTTCACAAATGATAAGTTGGAACATTAAAGGTGTCAAAGTCTCTGTTCATCATTTCGGGCAATTGGTGACATCTGGATCTTGTTTCTTTAAAATAATGAACACTTATCTAAATCAGGTCGTTTCACTGCAGACACACCTTGTCATACATCAGGTGCTGATATCCAAAGTATTTAATTTACCTTAAACAGGTAGCCACAATGCTACTATCCGACGATTTTGCAGAGGTGGTCCTTGAATTACACACCTTAATGCTTCCTACCAGAATCATTTGTTATGACTCTCTCGAATATGAACCTGCAACATATGCACAGATTATGGTTTCTGTTTCCTAACATCAAGACAATCCTTCGATGATGACGGGCCACTATTGATCAGAATCCTCATTAAGACAACATAGTCCCCGAGGCCTAGTCATGTCAATCAAAGAAGCGCAATCAATAAAATACATTGTTAGACTACAGACATAATTTACAAATGTTTCTGAATTTTGTCTTGATAACTTTCCTTTGGTCCTAAGTCATGCTAAACGTGGTTTCTATTTAAAGAACGACATTTTAAATTGATTGTTCAGGTTATATTCAGCTTGGAAACCAATTTCAGTTATTTGTACAAGGTTTAGAGTACCAAGACTAAGATATCAGCAGGTAAATCAAAGTCAATGCTAACATTAATATTAAATATTACAGCAATTCACAAAACACCAAACTACTTGTAACCCAACGATTAATACAATCTTTCTTTCGAACATACCCTTTAGACACAGTATTACAGATCTGAACAAATCATGTACGCAAGTCTGCTCACAAGCTAGACAGCTTTGCTTTTCTCAGCTACGCGCTGAGACCATGTTGCTTGGACAAGCATGTGTCAGTCCGCTGGACGTCTTTTCAGAAATAAAATTTTGAGAGCCCAGAACTGAATATGAACGGGCTTATATATCCAATCTAGATCTAACCCTTTCTTTCTCGGAGGTAACTTTCGTGGGATTTCTAGGCTGTTGTGCTAATTTTAAGACAAAATCCTGATGTCCTTGCCACTAACAAAATATAACACTGCATAATTTACATTTAGTTGTAGTTGCTGTTCGATTCCCCCCCCCCCCCTTTCTCCCCCCCCCCGAAAAAAAATTATTTCGTTTGGAGCATTAGTTATAAAGTTAAAGCAGAATTGTGCTATTCATAATTTATATTTAGTTAATGTGGCAATTCCAGAGTGTCATGCCCGTGTCTTTACGTTATTAATAATCAATCTTTCATTTGTGGAAAACGTTAGCAGAGGTAACGTACGAGGTATTTATCCATTAAATATCAGAAAATGTCAATGTTAGAACCAGTTCAAAATTTACAGACATATCAAGCGGAAACTGAAGATTATCTCCAGTTAGTTTTATCATAGATGCTTGCTCCGTCATAGTTGGGTTGTCAGATTTATATAGGTCGTATAACGGGAACAGAATGACTTCGTGGAGATGGAATATTGTTTAGTACCAGACATCAGTTTTATTTTTTAAAAAAAACCTTTTACATAATTGTCAATTAAAATAGACACTACGAGCTTTGAGACTTCACAAGACACAAACCAACATTACTAATGTTAAATATTTGAAGAGATCTGGCAGCAACTAGAAACAGGCAGAAGAAGTGAAAACCAAAATTAAATTAATTTATTTTTCCTCCAGACTTGCATTGAACCCGCGAAGATGAAGAAGAATACGTTAGTTTGCAACTCAGCTTTCAAAAGCATACGACGTACTGGACGAACTCTGTTTTGAACGTGTGTGTGTTATGTTTGGTCCAGTTCACACTTTCACGGTACTAGCTAAACACAACATCGTACCGCATTTGTATCATAATAGATCATTTATAGCACATCAATGTCACAAATATCGGACATCAAAAGATTATAACTTAATAATAAAATCAGCGATTAGACAAACACTGAAACTTACAAGCAATGAAAATATATTTGTATAATATTTTGAAAAGTGCACAATAACATTTCATGCGGTTAAAAATAACTGCATACCCCGACTATTTTGTCTTCTATACACGCATCAATGGAAACATTTACAGACTTTGTCAATAAAGCTTTTCTCCACATCACAAGTTTCCAAAACAGCCCTTTAGGTTAAAATAATACTATACATGCTGGATGTGGAATACATTTGCGTGGAGAATAAGGTGGTGAACATGTACTTTCAACAATTTCTAAGATTCAAAGATCAGAAGGCGGCCCGGCATTTCACAATTGATATTTGTAGTGTAAGCTCATTTGATACTAATTTCTCCATATGTGAATGCAAAAATATCTCATAGAAAAAGAAAAGCAGAAAGTGTCAAATATAGAGTGTATGAGAAAGATGATAGCGTTAGGCACATAGTAATTTGGAGCTTGTTCTCGTATATAATATTGTACATAATAATATTGGTATATTTCTGGTAATATGTACATGCACCTACAAATATATATTAGTTATATTGTATTCACATAATATGTTAAACATTTTGTCTACAATGTACAGTATTATCCATGTTACTTGCTGTATTTCTCAGTAGTACCTTACGCTCAATGAAAACAATAGTACAAGCAGCAAAGCTACAACAAAATGTAGTGACTTGCGAATTTAACTTAAAATAATTCATTTATGTAGCATGCATCCAAAAAAAAAAAAGATTTTAAAAATGCCAATTTTATGTAATCATGTCTACTTTAAATATCTGCCAAGTTTTAATACGTATGGCAGGTTTTTGGGCCTTTCTTGCCTAATAATAATGGCATTTTAAATTATTCTAAAAATTGCTTTTTACTATTATTTAAAACTATCGGTATATTCTATTGTTGTTATAGTTCAAATGGCTTTAGCACTGAAATTCAAACGAACATTCAAATGAACACCATTTGAATACTGAACATCTGAACAGTAAAGCAGCAGGACGGTTTTCATGACCCAGATAATGAATGTCTGCAACATTGTGGTTTTCAAGCCCCATCTCTTATAAGAATTTGATTCCGTGACTAAATGGTGGCTAGGGCAGATGCGGTTTACTGAAAGCAAGGTTGCAAACAAGAATGTTCTCCTCCTGCCCCTTATATTGATATGTACGGGTGTTCTCAGTTCTCTCAACTTGCGTGCCACAGTCGTCTTTACGTGTACTTTAGATATGTCCAGCTTCTGACACTGATAGCGAAAAGTTGGTATGAATGTACATGTTTTTTTATTTATCGTTGTGTCTCCATGAAGAAATATCATACGCTGACTGAGCAGTGTTGCCAGTTGGTAAGTTACAATTTCTGCATTAGTCATCCTTTTTTCTACTTCTTTGTTATCATTCCATCCTCTCTAAATGTGATTTTATCTAATTGATTTTTTTTTCATCAAGCCACTGTTGACAAGAAAGTTACGTCGGATGAGATTTTTATTAAATTAAAGTGTTTAGATCAGACATAGCGATCTCCATATTGCGTCTCTCATATATTGTATTGACATTATCTATGTTCTCCGTGTGATTGAATGTCATTTATGTTAGCATTTGTAGTTTGTGAGTGACTTTCAATTTTTCCTACTGTCTATTATATGTAAATTTAAATCTCCCTTTGATTTGGCTGCTTATAGAAAAGTACCGTCTGAGCTTATTCTTAATCCATTAAGAACAAACGTTTGTTGAAATTTATGCAATCAATTTAGTCTTTCTTCCCAATTAATACTTCATATTATATTGAGTATTTAGTCTGTTTCCTCTTTTATTTTCTTCTAGTTATTTAAAACCGTAAATAAGTACACACTTAAAATCCATTACACTTTTTTCCTTCAGGTGAGCATGAGAATGCATCTCGTGCAGATGACTATAAGCTAATACATTGTTCAGATGAGGAGCTTCTCTATACGATGGTCAAGGTCATAAAATTAAATAGTGGACAAATGATACCCATAGAGGTAACTAACTCGTCAGTTGTCGCAAGAGTCAACAAAAGCTGTGATGCTATGGGTACCTACATGTGCATGGTCAGCCTAAACAATGGTACTACAAAGAATATCACGAGAGATATTGGCATTAACAATTGTAAGTTTAGACTTATAGTCTGTAACTGTTATCGTTGTTTATATTTGTGACTTCCAGTGGCGAGGTGGAAGTTTAGATGATAGTATCTGTCATGACAGGATTCATGTGAGATAGTGAAGGAGTGAAAGCGACAGATTCCGTGAGGGAATCAAGGGCTATTCTATAAGAATGCCTGATATCTGCACATACATCAAAGAATACTTTTCTCACTATCAGGGTAGTTCACTCTTGTGAAACTGAAAAGGGATATTTAGTATAACGGTATCTATGATAGGAAACTCTTTACAGAGCGATACAACAGGAGGCAATCTGATCATCAGAAGCAGTCCCACCATCCGACAAGTGTTTCGGCCCTGTATACTCCTTTACACTCTAAGGGGGCCGGGCCCACTTGGGTCGTGACTCCCAAGTGTCTCAGCCTCCTCTTGTCTTGTATCGAAAATGAACCCATTTCACTTTGGTAGCAACTTTAAAATCTACAACTCCGCCAGCCGTGGAGGCAATTGTGAAAGTAACGAAGAGAAGACAAATTGCTCGTTCGTTCCGTCGCACACAACTTTGCGCGAAGCCGACGAGGCTAGCCACTGCGCGCTAGCAACGGAAATGCTATGCCTAACACCTCTTATAATATACACCGCATGTTGCTCGTCAGTCACAACCCTTTCATCATTACAATGAAAAACTCAACGTACTGTGGCCTTAGAAATTCTTGGTGTTTTCTGTACCGCAGAGTTCACTGTCACGACCTCCATAGCCTATTGCGGTTGTTTCACAGCCAGCACGATGCCCTTTCAGCAGTTTCACTAAGCCTCTTCTGTGCCCTTGTTCTCGACTGTCCCCTCAGCCCCAACAGTTTCAATATCTTGACTGAGTCAAATAGAGACAGAGGATTGGTATTTTAGTCACACTTCTATCCCTTCCATGACTGATTTAATTGTTATTTCATTTTTCGGCTGAAGCCAGAAGGTAAAAGATCAAAGAATTTATCTTATCAAACGTATCACCACATTGAAGACAATAAACATACATCTGACAAGTTACAAATTATTTAATGGGTTGCCCTAGCTGTGGTCTGTCCTCTCGTTTGTATGAACTATAGTGCAAACTCAGGATCTCTGTTCACTACAGTCTCGTAATTCAGAACTTTTGGTTGGTACGGCATAAGGACTTTCTAGCGTGGCCGTGAGGTAGTCACGGCTCCAATTAATAGTACATATATAGGTGACTGCTTCTTTTTATCTAGCAAGTTAGTTACTAGCCGTCCGCTAGACATGTTTATTCTTGTAGAGGTACGACAGGTTCGTTCGTCTCTCGATAGTTGTTATAAGGTGCTATAGTGGTGTACTTCCTATCAGAGTTGTAACTTTGGATTCAACTCGACACAATCTGCATAACTCAGCTGAGTCAAATAACATAGTTTATTTACATAAAACATAATAAACAAATGCAGCTGGAATCAAATCAGTTTCTTTCATTTTGAAGGTCGTTTTCTGAATGTATCCGTATTTTCCTTATCCTTCTCCGTAATCGTGTGAGATACAATAAAATCCCGTGTGGTTCACCACCTAGGTTACTTTAACCTTCGCTTTCATAACTTTCAGTAAAAGTAGTTGAGCCTTTTATTTTCAATACTTAAATGTGATATTTTCTTCAGCTTCTGAATGTCGCGAAATTGGTTTCAAGTCATTGCAAACGGGTTCAGTTAGATTTATAAACCCGTCAACGATCGAGTGACCGCTTTCAAAATGGCGGCGTATCAGCGAAATGTGTATCGGACAGAGGAAATCGCCAAGGATAAATAAAAGCAGAAGGGAATCAGTATGAAAAGGATTTTACATTTCAGTACAGGGAAGGACTGTGTATAACTGCATATAAGAAGGAACGGTAGGAAGTTCTCATTTACGGAGATATATGCGTATTTCGGCTGCCCACAGTTACGCTAAAAGCGTGTAACCCACTTCTGTTCTAAATATTAAAATCAACAAATAACAGTTTGGGAATTTACATGGATAGGAAGATAGAGTTTTATCAGCTGTATAAAACTAGATAAGATGGAACAATATGGATATTATATATGCCGAGAATGATAAAGGCAAAATTTCAGTCGACGCACAGATCGGCTGAAATCACTGTTCGGGAAGGATTTTTCAGGCTAGGTTTAAGCTGTGACGTCGGTACTCTCCGATACGTCCGCGCTATCGTATATAAAGCGTATCGGTAAAATGAGACACAGACAACGAAAGAGGTTTGAGACAGACTGGAGGCAGAGTTTCGCCACTACCCCTGAATTGTGAGCGGATCGCCAGAAACATTTTTAAGTCCAGTATCTGAAGTCTGAGGGTAAGCGAAATTATGATAACTACCGTGTATAATATTTTTCAGGTTCATATAAACTTCACAAAATATGCTTGTATAATAGTCATTGATATAATGTATTGTATTTTTAATATGATCTAACCATGTGCATTGTGGATGATTGTTGCTTGTACAAAAAGTAATCACAAATAGCCCCACAGCCTAATGAAGATATATTTATCATATTGCTTTATCGCTTACGAAGATAAAGGCAGTCCCATGGCAGAGATTGTCATAGGGAAATGAAGTGTTAGAAACTTCATCATGGAAGATCCCAGTTTACGAGGTTAAGGTGACTAGTCCCCTTCCTCGCTGCCTTTGCCTTCCCTAGTTCGAGCGCAAAACTTTGTGCCCATTTACAGCTGGTAAAATGGAGTGTTCCACAGCCAGGTTTCAATTCCAAAACTATGTAATTGTACTACCGAAGAAAGAAACGTGATCGCTTGGTCACTCTTTATTTATGTATTAATTTTGTGTAGATGCTAAGAATAGCATCAGTATTTGAATTTGTATTTGATATGATTTAGAAGGATCAAGTTATAGAAAGGGATGTATAGGAGCGGAATAAACCAGATGATGTTTATTACTGATATGTTAATATTAATTCTATATCATTAAATTGATGTTATTGCTATGACTGTATAACTTTGACACCTGATGACTGACTTGTCTGACTTATGTGCTAGTCAGTTACACTTAATTGAAATGTTAATATTAATGCTATATCACTGAAATGATGTCCTTACTTACTATGATTGTATAACGGTGACATCTGATGACTGACTGGTCTGACATCTGTGCTAGTCAGCTACAAGTCTAGCCAGATACTAGCCAAGGCTGATATGTTGCAGGTTCCATGAAATAACTCAACCCAGACTGTCCAGTATCAGAAGCCGGTGTCGTTCATCCGAGGCAATCCCACAAAAGTGCAGGACCCCAAAGAGTGAACTTCAACTGGTCATTGGCATCCCTACTGTTGGGCCTACCAAGTCTGATATCAGCAAAGGACAGTTCAGTTTCAGCAGTATCAAGTTGGAAAGATAAGTGTCCTGTTTGACACTGACCACCTATACATGTGAAACAGCCAATAGTTGAAAACAATAAGTAACCATACAGAAACTCAGTCAACTGATGACAGTTATCCTTAAATTCAAAGGACTAATAACAGTGATTTCAGTAACTTTATTATTTTAGATCTTGAAGTCTAAACAGACAATAATAGTAATTGTGTGAATACTTTTATATATATATATATATATATATATATATATATATATATATATATATATATATATATATATATATATATATATATATATATATATATATATATATATATATATATATATATATATATATATATATATATATATATATATATATATATATATATATATATATATATATATATATATATATATATATATATATATATATATATATATATATATATATATATATATATATATATATATATATACATATGTGTGTATGCTCTTTTCCAACTAGTAGAAATAGAATATTAGTGTAATTATTAAACTATTTTAACTGTACCTGAGGATTTATTCACTTCTTCCATTTTGTGGGTTCAGTGAATGTACATTCTACTTATCCCCTAGAATATAAGTAATCATAAGATAGTCACAGGGAGGAGACACCTTAAATCCTGGTACTACTTCTTACCAACTGGGCCAGGGTTTTCACAGTCTGACTATTTTTATGATAACAATACACCAGTGCTTATTTCTAAGACTGGGGTATTACTTGTAAGGTCAGAACTCTTTACTGGCATACTCTTACATAATAAATACTTTTAAATAACCTACCGCTACAGTGGGGGCTCGTCCGGGATATATCTTTGATATTCCTGAGCCAACTTTCTATTTCTGCTGTGTAGGAAAATTTTTTTTGAAAATTTTTGGAAAGAGTTAACCTAATAGGAAGTAATTATAATTTTAGGAGTACCATTGAGTACAGATAAAGAAAGCTGTTTCATATATGGTGAAGTCAGTTTAATTAACTTTAATTTTAACTAAGTTAATTATATTGTAGTAAATTAGTTTGAGTAAGATCACTTGCCCTACTAGACTACAGATACATCATGGCTGACTTGGTGAAATTTAGGTCTGCTACACTGCAGGTGGGAAAAGAGCTTGGCATGGATGGTGACGCTCTGATCCGGTATGTCACGACGGAATGTGAAAAGTACACCGAGAGAGAAGCAAAGCAATTAGAAGCAGAGAGAGAAACAAAGAAATTAGAAGCAGAAAGAGAAGCCAAGAAATTAGAAGCAGAGAGAGAAGCCAAGAAATTAGAATTAGAAGCAGAGAGAGAAGCCAAGAAATTAGAAGCAGAGAGAGAAGCCAAGAAATTAGAATTAGAAGCAGAGAGAGAAGCCAAGAAATTAGAAGCGGAGAGAGAAGCCAAGAAATTAGAAGCTGAGAGAGAAGAAAGGAGGTTACAAGCAGAGAGAGACCATAAGCTGAAAATAAGACAGCTTGATCTTGAACTTCAGGCTGGGACTATCACCCATGGTAATAGCTCACCTCATTCTGCAAATAGCTCTTTTCAGAACACAGCAAATGGGGCCATGAACTTCCACCTAGATCCATTTGTTGAAAAGGAGGACGCAATTGAGTCGTACCTGGATAGGTATGAAATGCTAGCCTCTACATATGGACTGGAAAAGGAGTAATGGAGTTTAAAGTTATCTCAGGGATTGAGAGTTATTGCATATGATGTGTTTCTGAAACTCCCCAAAGAAGATCAGGAAAATTATGAAATTCTAAAGCAAGCCTTACTGATCCGGTATGAAAAGAACTCTGAGGCATATAGGAAGAAATTTAGAACTTCTAAACCTCTACCTGGAGAAACATATAACCAGTTCTCAGCTAGGCTAGAAACGTATTTGTTGAAATGGAGTAGTTTAGGTAAGTATCAGAAAACCTACGAGGATCTGAAAGAAATGGTTATGTTAAAACAAGTGAAAGATTCCATGTCTCAAGAAATGAGGAAATTCCTTATGGAACAAGGAGCAGAGAGGCTGGAAGACATTTTGAAATGTGCAGAGAGATACCAAGCAGCTCAAGCTGAATTGGTAGGAACAAAAAGGAAGCAGGTAGAAGGATATAAGCCACCACCGCAGAATACCGATTTTGACCAGATGGATCAACCATACAGATACAAGCAAAGATTTGATAATAAGGACAAGAACCCTCAGACTCAGGAAAAGAAACCCTACAAACAGGGAGATAAGTGGTGCAAATTTTGTAAGATGAGCAACCACAACACTGATGAATGTGGGAGGAAAAAACCCCTTCATCATGCTGCATGTCTACAGGTGAGGACTTCTGTTAGGAAGGAACTGACTGTGAGTCAGAATAGCCTCCATCACCCACCTACACAGGAGATAGTGACTGTGAATGGCAAACAAGTCACAGGAATGTATGACACAGGTTTGTCCTATGATGCAGTCGTGTGTGCATCTCTGGTGTGCCCTGAACAAATATCCACAGAAACAGTAGATATTCAAGGGCACTAAAAGGAACATCACCCCTTACTTTACCCATAGCAAAGATTCATGTCAGTTGTCGCTATGTGGAAGGGGAGATAAATGCAGCTGTGATAGATGATCCCTTTTACCCCCTAATGTTGGGCGTAAATATGTTTTCTTTGGAGACCCTGTAAAACCTATGGTTATGGCAGGAATCCAGACCAGGTCTGACTCCAGGAACATAGAGAGGGACACCAACTTAAAATTTCATTCGACTGAAATGAAACGGGCTCAAGAAGCAGACAGCACATTGAAGCCTTGTTTTGGCAAATTGTCAAAGACACATAACACACCAAGGAAAGGACACTTCTATAAGGAACATGGACTCTTGTACAGGAAAGCTGGCAGAGGGACGAAAAGTCATGGTCAAATTGTTGTACCATCCACCTATAGGAATAAGGTTATAGGCTGGGGACACATATCAACTTTGAGTGAACACCTGGGTAATGGTGCCACAAAACAAAGAATAGCCACCCAGTTCTACTGGCCAGGTATTACAGAAGACATAAATCAGTGTGTAAATTCCTGTCCAGAGTGCACCTATGTAGATTCAGAAAGTCGACGGAAGAGTCTTCATCGAAAATCTACAAGCAAACCAGCAATCAGGGGTACTCCCGAGATTTGCACGGGAGGGGAAAGGAAACATCCCACACAGGTTCAATTGCAGTCTGAACCCCATGCGCTGGAAAAAAGGAACAAATCACGTAGCGAAAATCAAACACCTACGGATTTGCGAGGGAAAACCACATCCAACTATCAACGAAAAGAGGGCGGTAAACTTCATGGGAAACCTACCGACCCCGTTTCACCAGCAGTAAGAGCCTGGATGAAAAGCCGAACAGGAAGGAGAGAGATAGTAAAGGATGAATATATTCCGGGAAAACAGAATGTGGGCGCAGATTTTCTAAGTCGCCATCCCACAGAGCTTGAGGAAGATAGAAGGAAGGAAAACTAACCTCGGAATGGTCGATTTGCAATTGTCTTGTACCCAATAGTTAAGCTAGATATCATCCAGCTTAAAATATGGGGGAGCTATGTCGCGAAATTGGTTTCAAGTCATTGCAAACGGGTTCAGTTAGATTTATAAACCCGTCAACGATCGAGTGACCGCTTTCAAAATGGCGGCGTATCAGCGAAATGTGTATCGGACAGAGGAAATCGCCAAGGATAAATAAAAGCAGAAGGGAATCAGTATGAAAAGGATTTTACATTTCAGTACAGGGAAGGATTGTGTATAACTGCATATAAGAAGGAACGGTAGGAAGTTCTCATTTACGGAGATATATGCGTATTTCGGCTGCCCACAGTTACGCTAAAAGCGTGTAACCCACTTCTGTTCTAAATATTAAAATCAACAAATAACAGTTTGGGAATTTACATGGATAGGAAGATAGAGTTTTATCAGCTGTATAAAACTAGATAAGATGGAACAATATGGATATTATATATGCCGAGAATGATAAAGGCAAAATTTCAGTCGACGCACAGATCGGCTGAAATCACTGTTCGGGAAGGATTTTTCAGGCTAGGTTTAAGCTGTGACGTCGGTACTCTCCGATACGTCCGCGCTATCGTATATAAAGCGTATCGGTAAAATGAGACACAGACAACGAAAGAGGTTTGAGACAGACTGGAGGCAGAGTTTCGCCACTACCCCTGAATTGTGAACGGATCGCCAGAAACATTTTTAAGTCCAGTATCTGAAGTCTGAGGGTAAGCGAAATTATGATAACTACCGTGTATAATATTTTTCAGGTTCATATAAACTTCACAAATTATGCCTGTATAATAGTCATTGATATAATGTATTGTATTTTTAATATGATCTAACCATGTGCATTGTGGATGATTGTTGCTTGTACAAAAAGTAATCACAAATAGCCCCACAGCCTAATGAAGATATATTTATCATATTGCTTTATCGCTTACGAAGATAAAGGCAGTCCCATGGCAGAGATTGTCATAGGGAAATGAAGTGTTAGAAACTTCATCATGGAAGATCCCAGTTTACGAGGTTAAGGTGACTAGTCCCCTTCCTCGCTGCCTTTGCCTTCCCTAATTCGAGCGCACAACTTTGTTCCCATTTACAGCTGGTAAAATGGAGTGTTCCACAGCCATGTTTCAATTCCAAAACTATGTAATTGTACTACCGAAGAAAGAAACGTGATCGCTTGGTCACTCTTTATTTATGTATTAATTTTGTGTAGATGCTAAGAATAGCATCAGTATTTGAATTTGTATTTGATATGATTTAGAAGGATCAAGTTATAAAAAGGGATGTATAGGAGCGGAATAAACCAGATGATGTTTATTACTGATATGTTAATATTAATTCTATATCATTGAATTGATGTTACTTGCTATGACTTGACTGACTTGTCTGACTTATGTGCTAGTCAGTTACACTTAATTGAAATGTTAATATTAATGCTATATCACTGAAATGATGTCCTTACTTACTATGATTGTATAACGGTGACATCTGATGACTGACTGGTCTGACATCTGTGCTAGTCAGCTACAAGTCTAGCCAGATACTAGCCAAGGCTGATATGTTGCAGGTTCCATGAAATAACTCAACCCAGACTGTCCAGTATCAGAAGCCGGTGTCGTTCATCCGAGGCAATCCCACAAAAGTGCAGGACCCCAAAGAGTGAACTTCAACTGGTCATTGGCATCCCTACTGTTGGGCCTACCAAGTCTTATATCAGCAAAGGACAGTTCAGTTTCAGCAGTATCAAGTTGGAAAGATAAGTGTCCTGTTTGACACTGACCACCTATACATGTGAAACAGCCAATAGTTGAAAACAATAAGTAACCATACAGAAACTCAGTCAACTGATGACAGTTATTCTTAAATTCAAAGGACTAATAACAGTGATTTCAGTAACTTTATTATTTTAGATCTTGAAGTCTAAACAGACAATAATAGTAATTGTGTGAATACTTATATATATATATATATATATATATATATATATATATATATATATATATATATATATATATATATATATATATATATATATATATATATATATATATATATATATATATATATATAATAGCCCCTTCAGTCATAACTGACTATGGGAATGCGCCCCTGAGGTGGCAGCCCTCAGCTGCTTATTTTCCTGGTGCTCCTTTCGACGTTTTCTCCTCACCTCTGCTTCTTGTGTGAGCCTCTCTTCGCCCAATCTGAGGTGGTGCCGTAAATAGCATCGCCACTTAGTGCGATCGGCAGCTTCATCCTCCCATGTTGCTGGATCCATGTCCAGTGCCCTCATATCTCTCTTGCACACATCTTTGAACCTCAGCTGTGGTCGCCCAACTGTTCTCTTGCCATCTGCTAATTTTCCGTAGAAGATATCTTTTGGGATGCGACCATCTTCCATGCGGCGAACATGGCCAAGCCAGCGAAGTCTGCGCTGTCTAAGCAGCGTATACATACTTTGAAGGCCAGCACGTGACAACACCTCGACATTTGTCACTTTATCTTTCCACGAGATGCCGAGGATGCGGCGTAGACACCGCAAATGGAAGGTATTGAGCCTTCTTTCTTGCTTAGCATAGGTCGTCCAGGTCTCGCTGCCATATAGGAGTGTGCTGGTGACGCAGGCATTATATACCGCAGCTTTGGTCTTCATTGTGAGTTTAGAGTTTCCCCAAACACGCGATGTGAGGCGGGCAAAGGTAGCTGCAGCTTTGCCAATGCGGCTGTCGATTTCTGTATCCAGTGAGAGTTTGTCATTGATGGTAGACCCTAGGTATGTGAAGTGGTGGACCACTGCCAATTCATAGTTATCGATAGTGATAACTGGTGCAGCACCCACATCCTGACTCAGCACATTCGTTTTCTTTAGACTTATTGTGAGGCCAAAGTCCTTGCATGCTTTAGTGAAGCGATTCATCAAGCTCTGAAGCTCTTGTTGGCTTTGAGTGACGACTGCAGCATCATCAGCGAACAACAAGTCTCTTATAGTGACCCTTCTGATTTTTGTTTTTGCCTTCAGCCTTGAAAGATTAAACAGACGGCCATCTGACCTAGTGTGAAGGCATATTCCTTCAGTTGCATCTCTGAATGCATGTTTCAAGAGTAAGGCAAAGAAGATTCCGAAGAGGGTCGGAGCCAGAACACAGCCTTGTTTAACGCCACTTCGTATATCAAAGGGCTGTGACGTGCTTCCAGCATATTGGACTGTTCCCTTCATGTCGTCATGGAATGACTTTATCATTTCCAGCATTTTAGAAGGGCAGCCTATTTTCAGGAGGATTTTAAAGAGTCCATCCCTACTAACCAGGTCGAATGCTTTTGTGAGGTCTATAAAGGCGATATATAATGGTCTTTTCTGCTCTCTTGATTTTTCCTGAAGCTGGCGGAGAGAGAAGATCATGTCTGTTGTTGATCTGCCAGCTCGGAATCCACACTGTGCCTCTGGATATATGCGCTCAGCTAACTTGTGTAGTCGCATTAAGATGACTTTGGCAAAAACCTTACCAACAATACTAAGAAGAGAGATGCCTCTGTAGTTATTGCAATCACTTCTGTCTCCTTTATTTTTATACAGTGTTACAATCTTGGCATCTCGCATGTCTTGAGGAATAGTTGTCTCTTCCCAGCACTGGCACAGCATCCTATGCAGGGGATGTAATAGTGTGCTCTTACAGCATTTGATTAAATCAGGAGGAATCCCATCACTGCCTGGTGCTTTGCCAGAGGCCAAGCTATCAATGGCCTTACTGAGTTCCTCTAATGTTGGTTTGGCATCCAGCTCCTCCATAGTTGGCAGACTATTGACAGCATCAAGGGCTGCAGGCGTAACGGTATTGTCTCTAGCGTAAAGCTCAGAGTAGTGCTCGACCCACCTCTCCATCTGCTTACCCTTATCGGTTAGCTTCTCTCCGCTGATGGTTTTTAGCGGTGCCGTCTTACTTTTATGGGGGCCAAGTGCTTTCTTTATACCGTCATACATTTGTCTAATGTTGCCTGTTTGCGCTGCGATCTGGATGCTCTCACTGAGCTGGAGCCAATAGTCATTTGCACAGCGTCGAGCAGTTTGTTGAACTTTGCTTCTCGTAGCCCTCAGGATCTGTAGGGTTCTGGCACTCGGTGAACGTTTGTATTCATTCATAGCACTGCGCTTAGCTTCAATAACAGGTGCCATCACATCTGATGAAGCGTCAAACCAGTCATTTGACTTTGCTGTTTTCTTACCAAAGGTGGCAAGTGCAGTACTTTGAATGGTGTTCCGTAGATGCTCCCAGTTCTCTGTAATAGTATCACCATGCTGAGGGCTACTGAGCACTTTCTTGAAGGTCGCAGTAAATTGAGCGATCATGAAAGGGTCTGACATCTTGCTGGTATCAATGCGTGGTTTCCCTTCATGTCTGACACGATAGAGTTTTCTTGGTTGTGCTCTGATTTTGCAGCAAACCAAGGAGTGATCTGTGTCACAGTCTGCACTATGGTACGAGCGCGTGGAGAGCACAGACCTGAGGAGTGGCCTTCTGACGAGAATCAGGTCAAGTTGGTGCCAGTGCTTGGATCGTGGGTGTCTCCATGACACCTTATGCTGGGGTTTTGTCTGAAAGTAGGTGTTGGTCACGCAGAGGTCATGGTGGACGCACAACTCTAAGAGCCGTTGTCCATTTTCATTCATCTTGCCAATACCAAACCTGCCCAGACATGAAGGCCATGAAACATTATCGGCACCCACTCTAGCGTTAAAGTCACCAAGGAGAACAAGCTGTTCTTGCCTAGGTATGCTTTTGATTACTGCTGCTAGATTCTCGTAGAACTCATCTTTAGCTTCTGAGGCAGAGTACAGAGTAGGAGCATACACACTGACAAGGGTGATGGGACCTGTGCTAGTTTGCAGGCGGAGCGTTAACAGGCGTTCTGATCCATTCTCGCCTGGTTCAACCATTTTAGTTAGCGATTTTTTGACCGCAAAACCTACTCCGTGTTCTCTAGCTTTATTAAGATCTTTCCCTTGCCAATAAAATGTGTAGTCCTTCTCGCTCACCGTTCCAGAGCCCGCCAGTCGCGTTTCCTGAAGTGCAGCTATATCCACCTGAAGTCGTTTAAGCTCATCATTAATTATGGCTGTCTTCCTTACATCGTTTACATCCTGTAGGTTTTCGGATAGTCCAGTCAACATAGTCCGGACGTTCCAGCATCCCAATCTGAGAGTTTGCTTATTTCTATTTTTTCGATAATTGCTTGGTGCAAAATTTTCTGTCCACAGTTCGGGTTTGACCCTAATCCCCATGCACCCAATGGGGAAAGCAGACAGTGGCGGGACAACACCTTATTGACTGGGGGCTGCCCAGCTTGAAGCGGGCGGTAGCTGTCCAATGAGATCCTAGAACCTCTCCCACTGTCGGAAGTAGCCCCTGGCGCCATGCCCTACGCCAATTGGGCAAAATGCTTATAACCGGTAACTGCTACTTCCCGTGTTTTGCCGACACCTATAGGGTGAAGCTGGAGTGTCCTCTCCAGGGCGCGAGCTTGGGCACAGTTATATGGAGATCAAGCTGTTGCCCATGCAGCATGTTCCCCCTCTCCACACAGCCGGTAGATCCAAAGGAACGGCAGTAGCCGATACAGTTTGGTACCAGCCATGTCGCAGGAGTTGCCAGAATAATGTCGAATCGACATTAGACTGCCTTAGGGACTCCGACTCCGGATTTATCCTCAGGGTTTACTCCCGAAGCCAATTCCATAAATGGATATTCCCGCAAGGCAGCGGTGGTTTGAATTCAGAGTTCCTTCTCTTAGATAAGCTACCAACCAAGTCCAGCTCCCGGCCTTCACGTGTGGCTCAATTTGAGCCCGGCGGAACTGTTTCCACTGACGGGAGAAGGGGCAAAGGCGAGCGACTGGCGCCTTAAAACCAGCAGCTTCGGGCAGATATATATATATATATATATATATATATATATATATATATATATATATATATATATATATATATATATATATATATATATATATATATAGATGTATGCTCTTTTCCAACTAGTAGAAATAGAATATTAGTGTAATTATTAAACTATTTTAACTGTACCTGAGGATTTATTCACTTCTTCCATTTTGTGGGTTCAGTGAATGTACATTCTACTTATCCCCTAGAATATAAGTAATCATAAGATAGTCACAGGGAGGAGACACCTTAAATCCTGGTACTACTTCTTACCAACTGGGCCAGGGTTTTCACAGTCTGACTATTTTTATGATAACAATACACCAGTGCTATTTCTAAGACTGGGGTATTACTTGTAAGGTCAGAACTCTTTACTGGCATACTCTTACATAATAAATACTTTTAAATAACCTCCCGCTACACTGAACTTTAAAGGGATTTACGGACGTTTCTCGGTTTTCTTCCCCTAATAAAATCAATTCTAGCTAGGGACTGAAAGAAATCGAGATGTACTTACTTGAGTTATTATCTTACACAGTCTTTGCTCCTAGTTCAGAATATAGCGACTGCTTTTATTCTGTTGTGTGAATGATAGCATTAAACTTTAACGCAACCTAACTTCATTCTGTAAAAACTTCAAGAATTAAAACTTAGAAATGCCATTGTGGTTCTGCGTAGATTTGACTGCTCAAACATGGCTTCTCAACAACTCACAGGTACAAACACAACCTTCGCCGAGGCCTTCTATCTGGAACTCTCCTAAAGATTTTAACTTTTAGTTAGCTCGACGGTATTGTGAGTTCTTGTCACCGTCGATGGTTTTGATTGGTGCTACTAAAAATAAATGAACTTATCTCATTGGTACGGATAATACTTGGGTAATAGGCCTCACTGTCACATTTGCCTTCACCATTAAGCCTGAAAAACATACATATTAGAAGCTTCGTAAGTTTCCTGCTGAGGTAAGCTTCATTTCCCCCCACACTTTTCTAATTTCTGACCATCAAATAATTATACGTACCTGACAAAAGCAGGTAACGCGGTGCCTGTGAGGTAACTCAAGGTTCGAGCAGTACACACGTTCTCTCTATCCTCCCCGATTCACAATGTAAACCTCAGTATTACTAATATGCCTCGGGCCGCTATTGTTTGTTCACATTGGCCAACGAAGGCGTATCAGTACTTAGGCCGAGCGAAAGTTACCCTTTTTTTTACTATCCCGTTTCTGTCATTCATGTTTGGTTAATCATGGACAATATAGCAATACATTTCTCCAAACACATAAATTGACATAATGTGCATCTAAATAGTTATCAATAGTTCACTAATAGACACTCATATTGTACATTCAAGACACAGTTATTGTAGAGCTGATATATTATTTATACAGAACTCAGTAACGATAGAAGTGGAAGTTAATTATTGATAGATCTATATTCTTCATGGCTCCAGTTGCAGCAGAGGTACAACACTGGCTAGATTACCAAGGAAAGATCTATGTAGATCATACTTGATGAAATCTGTCTTGCTGTTCAGCACAAGTGATACAGTGAGTAGTTATGCGACTGAGTTAGAAGAAGTTGCGAATCTTGCATATATCGGAAAACGAGAGTTAATGCTAAAATGAAACAAAAATACAGCTGGAAATACATCTCAATAATGATCATAAATTTATATATATATATATATATATATATATATATATATATATATATATATATATATATTTTTTTTTTTTTTCTTAACCAGCGGCACTTGGGCTTTCAGCCCTTTGGCCCAGTGACATGTCATTGCGAGGACTTTCCTTCCAACCCGGTCAGGAGCTTCGCTCCTTCCCATCCACAGAGGGTTTATTACAGGAACCGTTCAGGTTATTCAGTCAAATTTCCGGTCCTAAACATTCCTTCAAACGCTGACGCCCGGGTTTGAACCATGAACACCTGGTCGCTAGTACAACGCCGAAGCCATTACACCAGCGCGGCTCCCAATATATATATATATATATATATATATATATATATATATATATATATATATATATATATATATATATATATATATATATATATATATATATATATATATATATATATATACGACATAAAAATCAGGTATTATGAAGATAAAAATGTATCGACATACCCTTTCAACGAAGTCACTACTGCTCTGGCTCTTGATGGCTTTAGGTCGTTAAGTTCAATGACTTAGAATCCTAACTAAACGTTGCCCGTCCAGTTGGTACAGTGTGAATCGTAGCTGTATGACCAGACCCCAGTCTTGATTCTTTATTGAGTGCCAGTTCTGGATATTTAACTGGTCTTCCTGTTCCCTCTCCCAAGCATCACGTGTTTGGTGGACAGGTCTCAAAATAATTAAGCGAGTGTATCTCTCCTCCTAGTCTCTGAGTCCACGAATTATCAATAATGCCATCTGTGAGAGGCATTTTATGACTCTTGAAGTCAAGTGTTAACTATACAGGGCAGTTATGAAGCAACATCTCGTCAACATGAAAGTCTGCAGTCGAATCTGTTCTCAGGTTTAACCTATCTTAATGTGTTTGGAGAATGACCAGAAAATCTTGACAGCAGAATATCGCAACAGTACATGGCACGCTGTTAAGCCGCGACAGTATAATACTAAGGAAGAAAATTGTAAGGAAAATTGACGTAGTTATAGGAGAAAGACAGAAGAAACAGATGGACTTTTTTTGGTTACGCCACAGTATCAAGTAGTTAGCTGGAGATAGCTAGGATTAGTTTTCCCCAGACTCGAAATGTGATCTGGTGCACTATAAGTAGGGTGGCCCAGGACAACGTAGGTTACTCAACCTCACAGTTCATATGTACTGAAGAAGAGAACTGGCAGGTAAGTTACCCTCTCGCTGGACCTATCTTGTGCTCCTAGGGAATGTGAATGTAGCTCGTAATTAATCCCTACCACTTTAAGATTACTTTAAAACACTGAAACATTGAACATATTTCAATAACGTCACGTATAATGTTAATCTGAATATTTAATGATTAATCAATTATTTTTAAGGAATAAAATATATTAAGTATAATTTTCACTACACAATTGGACAGGAGAATTCAGTAACACTAATGAATGTCAATAATAGTTGATGTCATCATTGACAGTTTTTAGATTTTGGGTGTGGTGGTATTCCCCCACTTAGGTAAAATATCTTGTATCACGTGGATAAGCTTCTGGTTCTCAAATCACAATGCCGAGACCAGGTAGCATTGTTGGTCCCCTGGTTCATGAGTTACACCACGGTTTGAAATGGCTACGATTCCTGGTCCTGAGTCACAATGCTGAGGCCAGGTAGATTATTAATCCACTGTTCACGTACCCTCCTGTTTTTGTGTTACGTGGTACACACTAATTGAAACCTGAAAAAAAACTAGCCCAGTGTATGGTATCTGTTCAATGAAGGCGTCCCCTCCTCTGATAACTGTCCACTGTAGTCAGAATCCTCATTTTAATGAGACGTGGAATCCATCAGGGGGAGTACGTCCTACATGATATAATACATTAACCGTTTACACAACAGGTAAAGGTAAAAAAAAAAAAAAGGCAAACTCTTTGTGTTCAGCATTAAAAACCAGCTCTGAAAATTACTGATAGCTTTATTTGCTAGTGAATACCAGACCTAACAAGGATTCTAGCAATGTAAATGATGTATGTGATTTTGATTATATCTTGTAATGAAACCAAGCTTCATACGGGCATAAACAAGAATATAGATATGAAGAACCAGGCATACAAACACAATTATAACATAAATAAAAGCACAAAATCTACATCAATTTATAAATCTACATTACTTTTTGAAACCTAATGTATTTTGTGAGAGTAGCAAACATACCCTCAGTTTCACAAGCCTACACCAACTGCAGCAGTTTAAAAGTTTTTGCTCACAATGGCAGAGTTCGTCTATCTTATACCGCTCTGTGGAGGCTTTCGGTGCTTTCAACAAAATCTAGCTCTCATACAGGCGCCAGCTTCGTCGTATGTTTGTGTCCGATTTGTTTTTTGTTGTTGCTGTTGTTTTTTTTAAATTTATAATTTTGCTTCGTGTTGGCGAGGCGTGTCCCTTTCAACCTTGTCGGTTATATTAGGGTACATGCCAAAATATAAAACACTTTAGGTACTAGTTTGAGTTTTTATTTTATTTGTTTAATGGTGTGTGCTAATTTTCTTTGTAGCACGCCCCTGTAAAAGAAAATTACCATATACCTGGAGCTGCTGGTTATATCTGGACACCTTGCATTTATTGTAATATTTTCTTGTTTATATTCATTTTATGTTTCATACTACACTATTTGTATATTTTTACTTTTTAGTTATAATTCATATTGTTAAATTGTTCCAAAAATGATATTGGTTATACTGGTTAGCATTTACTGTTGATAGAAGGATTATTCATTCAATCCGTATTTATCTAGGGGGAATCTGCCACCACTGTAGATTACTTAATTATGTATTTTTTTCATATATTAGCTTTTGTTTTTGTTATGTAATGTTTTAATATCTTTTGTATTTCTGGTGGGGCCTTAATGCCTATGAGATAGTCTACACTCATTTCTATCTTGTGGTTATTGTGCCTAATTGTGTTTGGTTCTTAGCTCTCTTCACATGTGGGTTCCTCTATCACGAAATAAACAATTTCAAGATTGAGCCGTAGCAATTTTTTATTAATTGGCATTTTTAATTATTCTTGTATTTGGCATGTTTTACTTGGTATTTTCAGGATATTTTTCGAGTGTCTTCCTTTTGTGCTTTGGTCCCTTTTGTGCTTTGGCCACTTACTAGAATCCATTCTTTAGTTATTGCTTGAGCAATTAAGTTCGTAATTTCAAATTTCCCTAGGCTTACTTGAATTTTGTTAGAACTAGTTCTTCTCTCTTTGGCGTCTTTGTTCGCTAGCTCATTTACACTATCCCAACAAGTGCTGGTATGCATGTTATTGTGACACTGCATTCTGTGTGTTGAAATGTATTGACCTGCAGTATTTCCTCTATAATATCTGGCCTGCTGCATTCAGTTCTGTTTCTGATTGCCAGTACTCATGAAAGGGAATCTGTGAGAATGGTTGCTATTTTTGGTGGGTTGTGAAAAAACGGGGCGGACCCTATCGATCTTTGTTTCTCTCCGGCAGTATCGGTACATTTGTGGTACTGATTTATATTATGTGCTGTCAATTATCGCACTTTCCTTTCTTTCTTTCTTTCTTTCTTTTTTTCTTTCTTTCTTTCTTTCTTTCTTTCTTTCTTTCTTTCTTTCTTTCTTTCTTTCTTTCTTTCTTTCTTTCTTTCTTTCTTTCTTTCTTTCTTTCTTTCTTTCTGTCTTTCTTTCTTTCTTTCTTTCTTTCTTCGCTATTTTTCTGCTTGTGTGGCAAATATTTTGTAAGTGCAAACATTTGTTAACACTCCTCTCTGTGACGTCACCTGTTTGTTACACGGTCATCTTGGCTTGCGGTGAGCAACTGAGATAAGATAGTGGCCGGCGTGTTTAGATTGAACCACTGATAAGACGACTCGTTTGGTAATCCAGATGGGCAGACAAGGAGTTTTGTGTACTCACACGACAGATAACGAGATTGCTGTCAGTGTGACATAATCGCTTCCGGGCCGACTTGTTATGACAACATTACTTTCAAATAAAGTAGTAAGTATTACTGCTTCCACATGTTGTCAAATGAGTTCCCCGATCTGCCTGTAAGTTTGTACACAAGGGCATCGGACATCTTATTACCATATATGGAAGACGTGACCTTTGCAATATTTCTCCATGACGGTAATATTTTGAAAAATCACACCCGACAAATTTGAATATGATTAGAGCGTTTATTTAACTGCATAACAAACGAAGGAGTGGGAAGACAGGGAATATAGTCTGACTATTTAGCAGTTTTATTTCCCTGTGTATTTCACGCTCGCCAAGATAACATCAAACCTCTCCAGAGTGAACACTATATTTAAAATTCCTTTTTTTTAACCGGACCTTTTATTGGAGAACCAAATAAGACTTACAAAGCACAGAAAATCTCTACATTTTAATATCGAACACCGGGACTAGGAAACTGAATAAGCACATGGAGTCAGAGAGGGAATCTATTGTAAGTTTTCAAGCTTTAAACCTGCGTAAATGTCTATGTAAAATATTCATTTTAAAGTAATGGAAGTTTCAAACTTTTCAATCAGTGTTAAGGTAAAGGATCCCGTTACACGCCCATTGATGCATATTGGGAATGTGGTGTTTGGCCCATATTTCCTTGACCATCGGCACACTAGGGGTGATGTGGTCAGCATCACGCAGGCCGCCTTAACGTTCCCAGAGTTGCTCTGGTACCCAATTGGGGCTGGGTCGACCCAAGAGCCGTTTGCGGCCTAAAGAAATCCCACCTCATCTGGGGATCGAACCATAGACCACTGAGCTTGGAAGCCAACGCACTAACCACTATGCTACCGCGGCTCCCATAATCCGTGTTAAACATTCATAACTCTCTACTCCCAAAGGAGCATAGGCCTTCAACAAACACATGCCAAGTCCTCCTGTCACGTGCCATCATCTCAAGTTCTTTCCATGTTCTCCTCATTATTTTCACCTCTGTTTCCAGCTCTCTTCTCCATGTGCTTCTTGGTCTACCTCTGCCTCTCTTGCCCTGAGGGTTCCAGAACAAGGACTGTCTTGTAATGCTATCAACAGGTTTCCTAAGTGTGTGTCATATCCATCGCCATCGTCTTCTTTTCATCTCTTGTTCCACTGGCACTTGTCTAGTTCTTGTAATCAGTTCCACGTTGGTAACTTTGCCATTCCATTTTAATGGTTCTATCCTACGCATGCACCCATTTATAAAAGTCTGTAGCTTTCTGGTTGTTGTCTTTGTTGTTCTCCATGTCTCAGAGCCATACAATAGGACTGACTTCACATTTGAGTCGAAGATTCTTTTTTTCTTGTTGGAACCGATTTCTCTTGATCTCCATATATTTTCCAATGCAATGAACGCTCTTCTTGCTTTTTGTATTCTTATTTTGATATCACTGTCTGTCCCACAACATTGTCTATATTGCTGCCAAGATATGTGTACGATTCTACATCGTGTAGTGGTGTTTCTTCAAGTTCAACCTTATTATCATTACCTGCATTTATTCTCATTATTTTTGTCTTTTCCCTGTGTATTTTCAGACCCAATTGCTGTGACCTCTCATCAAATGTTTTCAATTTGTATTGCATCTGATTACGGTTATGGGACAGAAGAGCCAAGTCATCAGCAAAATCCAGATCATCAAGCTGATTAGTCAGAGTTCACTAGATTCCATTTTTGTTGCATGTTGTCGATGATCCAGTCTATTGCTAGTAAGAAAAGAAATGGAGACAAGAGGCATCCCTGTAGCACTCCCGTTCATATCCCAAACGGTTCTGTAAGTTGTCCTTCATGAAGAACTCTGCATGTCATGTCTTCATATGTTTTCTTTTTTAAATTAAAGATCTTCAGGGGAACTCCATAATGACTCATCAATTTCTGAAGTGATTCTCAGTCTACACTGTCAAATTCCTTTTCGTAGTCAACAAATCCAATGTAGAGCGGTGAATTCCATTCCATATTTTGATCGACTATTATTCTCAAAGTGGCTATCTGGTCTGTGCAGGATCTGTTTTGTCGAAAACCTGCTTGTTCATCTCTCAGTTTCTTGTCTATGGACTCTTATAATCTCTCGAGGATAATCCCGTTTAAAACTTTTCTTGGCACTTATAGTAACATTATTCCTCTATAATTTGTGCACTCTTGTAAATTTCCCTTCTTAGGCAACTTACCCAGATATCCGTCCTTTCCTTCCATTCTGCTGACATCTCTTCCTTTTCCCAGACTTTACCAAGTAATTTATATACCATCTTTGTAGCCGTGTCAATATCTGCTTTGATGGCCTCTGCTGGTATGCAATCTGGTCCAGCCGCTTTTCCATCTCTTAGAAGCTTTATTGCTTTCTTTCTTTCTTCGTTCGTTGGTTTTTCACAGTTAATTTGTAACTCTTCTTCTGCTGGCTGGATGTCCGGCGGGTTTTGTGGAGCTGGTCTATTGAGAAGGTCCCCAAAATATTCTGTCCACCTCTTCATTTGCTATTGTATATTGTTGAGCAGTTTCCCATTCTTGCCTTTTATGAGGCAACTTGTTTGCTTGTATTTCCCTGTTAGCTTCTTTGTGCTGCTATACAGTTCTCTCATATTTCCTTTGGCTGCAGCATCTTCTGCCTCTCTTGCCATTTCCTCAATATACTTCCTCTTGTCTCTTTTGATACTTCTTTTTACTTCCTTGTTTGCTTCTGTGTGCACTTCTTGAGCCTTGGCTTTGGAACTTCTGGTTTTGCTTGTGTTTAAATCTGCTTTCTTGTTTTTTCTGTCTTTTATCTTATTGATGGTTTCTGTTGTTATCCATGCTTTTTATTGTCGTTCCCTTTTCCCCAGTATTTCTTCGCATGTCTCATTCCATACCGTTTTGACCTGCTGCCAATAGTCTTCTGTATTCTCTACATCTTCCAGCTGTTAGAGCATTTGGAATTTTTTGGATACTGTGACCGCAAATTTGTCTCTTCTTTCTTGATTTCTTAGCTGTCCTACATTAAACTGTTGTCTATAATATTGCATTGTTGCATATCTCTTGAGTTTCATTTTTACTTTGGCTATCAGAAGATGGTGATCTGATGCCACATCTGCTCCTCTATATACCTTTACATCCTGCAATGATGATCTAAACTTCTTGTTTATGCATATATGATCAATCTGATTTTCAGTTCTATGGTCTGGTGATATCCATGTTGCCTTGTGTATTCTCTTATGTGGAAACATGCTTCCTCCTATAGCCAGTTGATTTGAAGCACAGAAGTTTGCGAATATTTCCCCATTTTCATTCATTATTCCTAGCCCATGTTTTCCCATGACTTCTTCAAATCCGGTGTTGACTGTACCTATCTTTGCATTCATGTCACCCATCAAAATTGTGATGTCTCTTCTTTTTACTTTATCCATAATTTCCTGTAGTTTAGTATAAAATGCTTCTTTCACGGACTCTTCTTTGTCGTTAGTTGGTGCATAACATTGGATGACATTTACATTTATTTTCTTTTTAGCTGTTTTAAAAGTAGCTGTTATTATTCTGGGTCCAACGGCTTCCCATTCAATGAGTGCTTTTTGTGCTTCTTTAGATAACATAAGAGCTACCCCTTCACTGTGGTGTGAACTTTCGTCTTCATGTCCTGAGGACAGCACCAATTCACCTGTGATGAGTTTCTTCCTGTCTACCCCCTTCCACTTTGTTTCACACATTCCTAGAACCTCGATTTTGTATTCCCTCATTTCTGTTGCTACTTGCGCCACTTTCCCTTGTTCGTTTAATGTCCGAACATTCCAGGTGCCAAATCTGGAAGTTCTCCTAGAAGAAAGAAGGTTAGTCAGCAACACAGACTCCTTTCGGCTTTCTCTGTGTTGCATCATACGCCTCCCCGCGAGAGGACCTTCCCCTGTCTTGGATGGCTGTGTTTTATTTCCTTTATTTGACTTGTCCATATTTGTTGAAGTTTTTGTGGTTTAAATGTTTTACAGAATGGGGTTACCGGCCCCATTCCCAACCCTCCTTACATGAAAACAAATTCAAATTTTATTGTGAACACTTTTCAATCAGTGGAGATGTATATGTGAACATACTTTATCTGTATTATTAACCTTTTCATTTAGATGTCATGTAAAGCTGAAGCTATTCGATTTAAATGTAAAGGAAGTTTTATCCCGAGGGATTAAATTTAATTCTCATCAAAGGTAAAGTCTGAGTAATTAGGATGGTGGTATGGGAAGATAAGAACCCATAACTATGGGGTGGAAAACGTCATACTCAGAAGAGCGTTACGTTCTATTCTTTACCATTTTTATTGGTGGTAACAGCAGAAAGTACTATCTCTGGAACAAGAAGGAAACCGTTGTATTCGCTTTAAGACGAGGGACGCACGTGATAGATTCTTCTTTACATTTCTGGGAAACGAGCTACCCCCGACAACTTTGATCAGAGACGAGCGCGAGCAGAGTGAAAAGAACCAACCCATAAATTTAAATAACTATTGTCTTTTGCTGTTGCTGGTTTTAATTTATATTAGTATTTGTCATTTTATTTTCAGTTTTGTATTGTTTATAGAAAACTATTGTTCATTACACTTGGTATTAATTTGTATAAGTATTTGTTATTTTTTTGGTTTTTGAACCTCGTTGTCTTTCCTTGTCCTATGAGTAGTTAGTTGGTTTGCAAATTTTTCTGTTCTTTTTTTAAATGATTTTTTACTTTTTGTTGCTTAATTTCTGTTTGGTTGAATGCCTTTTCTGAAGTACTAACCTTATATGTTTTCCTTTGTTTTATGTATATATCGTTTAAGAATTGATTTGGTTTCCCCTGGGGCATCTATACTTATAACCTTATCCCCTCTCATGTCTATATTTTTATTTCTGTAGTAAGTTTTTAATTCAAGCCTTTGTACTGTGAACACAACCTGAACCCCCAAAGCGAGGTGATCTTTAGAGCCAAAAAGGTGAGTGGCCAATCAAATCAACCCAATACTCATGGAGGAAGACACATCCATTGCATTCTTTGGGAGGGAGATGTCTGCAGCAAACACCCAATACCTCCAATGCCAGTCAAACAACATATTCCATACGAGCTCGGGCGTCGCCTCTGTTACCAAGGCCCGCGCAAGAGAGATAAATCCCCTGCTCCTTGTGAAAAGTCAGCGAAGGGGAACCTTAACATTTTACAGCTAAATATAGCTGGACTACAGAACAAGACAATTGAGCTTACAACAATTCTACACGAATACATCAAGTACAAGTAGCCCTTCTCCATGAAACAATACTCCCACGGAGACAAATTAACATCATGGGTTATACACAGTACAAATGTGAATGCCGGAAGTGCCAAGGCATCATGACCTTAATCAGAAATTATACCCAAGCCACAGTAACCAACAACCCTGCGGCGGATATCGACCACCAAGTAATAAAGCTATGGGGCAAAGATAGCACCAAGTACACACTACACAACATTTACTGTCCCCCGACTTCATCAAAAGGTGTGCCTGAGTTTGAGCCCATACTAAAGAAAACTGTCGTAGCTGGTGATGTTAATGCTCACATTCCTGCTCGAGGATACCGGCAGTTTAAAAGTAGAGGTCTAGAGGTTGAGGAGCTGTGCAGCAGTACCAACTTAATGCTACTGCAGAACTTGGCAACTCCACTAACACTCCTACACAGGGCACACGGCTCGACCAGCCGGCCAGGTCTGACATTTGTTTCAGCTGACATAGCAGAAAATAGTATCATCAAAGTCTTAGAAGATGTAGGAAGTGACCACCGCCCTGTTTTAACAACTATTTTAACACCACAGATGACGCAGAAGTCCTTGGGTAAACTATCCTGGAACTTCAGGAAAGCAGACTGGGACCGCTACGGCCGAGAAACTGACGCTGGGTTCAGTCAAATCATTAGAACTGATAACATTAATACTACCTACAACAACATTTGTACCACAATCCTAACAGCTGCCAAAAAGTGCATCCCAAGAGGGAAGCGTAAGAAGTATAAACCTTACTGGACATCTGAACTAGCTGAAGCAGTCAACGACAGGAGTGAGGCTGGAAAGAAGGCTGAAAAATACCTTACCACCCTAAATAAAACAGAGTACAACCGTTGGACAGCAAAAGTAAGGTATGTCACTAAGAAGAATAAACGGGTGACTTGGAAAGAAAAATGCAACAAACTAGATTTAAAAAGAAAAGGGAACAAAGTTTAGAGACTCCACAGTAATCTCGAGGGAAGCAAGAAAAAGACAAACCCAACACCTATGGTGGATGGAAGTGATGATGAAGTAACATCAAGCAGCAAGAAAGCCGATGTCTTCAACAATTTTTATGCCAGTGTAAATAAAACTCAACAGAGAATGAAACTAGACAAAGTGCTCATAAAGAACACATCCACGCGTAACATAGATCAGACCACTATGGCTGCGTTCGATGATCCGTTCCGCCCACAATAACTGAGAATGGCACTACGGAAACTGGCCAAAAATAAAGCTCCAGGACCAGACAAAATTAAAAATGAGATGATTTGTCAACTAGGGCCAAAGGCAAAAGAGACACTTCTATGGTTCATCAATAGAACGTGGAACGAGGGACAGTTACCATCAGCATGGCTGACAGCAACATCATTCCTATTTTGAAGAAAGGGAAACCACCAAGAACACCAAGAAGCTATAGGCCCATATCTCTCACTTCATGCTTTGGCAAGCTGGTCGAGAGAATGGTAAACAACAGACTATACTGGTGGTTGGAAAGCTGGAACCTTCTGGACAACAACCAGGCAGGCTTCAGACGTAAGTGCCGCACAGATGACCCCCCTCTTCAGGTTCACACAGAATGTGATGGATGGCTTTCAAGAGGGAAAACGCACGATAGCTGTGTTCATCGACCTTGAGCAAGCCTACGACAGAGTTTGGAGAAAAGGACTTTTGCTAAAGATGAGAAGAATGGGAATAGGAGGGAAAATGATTAGATGGATACAGGCCTTCCTAACAAATAGAACCATAGCTACCAACTATGCTGGTGCAATTTCACGGAAAAGAACGCTGGAAGAAGGACTGCCTCAAGGCTCTCCTTTAGGTTGCACCCTTTTCCTCATCTTCATAAATGACCTTGCCAAACATCTGAATGTGTCAAAGGTGCTGTTTGCTGATGACCTTGCCATCTGGACTACTGATAAATACCCCATTCTGGCAAAAGCCAAGATCAACAGAGCTCTCCTTACAATGTCAGTATATTGTGAACTGGGGAAACTTAAAATCAATACGCAGAAAACTGTATACACCACTTTCTCCCGCAGCCACAAAACAGCAAAAAGACCTATCAACATCAAACTGAATGGGGAAACACTAACAAAAGAGGATCACCCAGTCTATCTAGGAGTAAAAGTGGACGGACAATTGAAACTAGATGGACACATCTACAACCTCAGGGAAAAAAGCATGTAAGCACCTAAACCTCATCATACGGCTAGCTAGTACAAATTGGGGAGCGGATAAACTAACGCTTCGTCAACTATATCTCGGCTATGTGAGATCAGTGATAGACTATACCCCCCCCCCCTTCTTCTAGACCATTGTGAGTACTAATACCATCTCATCTCTGGACCGTGTGCAGAACCAAGCTCTCAAGTTAATTTGTGGAGGGATGAGATCAACACTCACAGCCGTATGTGAGATAGATGCCAATATAGAGCCGCTGGATATCAGGCGTAAAAGAGCACTGACTGAAGCTGTAGAGAGATACAGGAGACAAGAGAAAGACCACCCAAACAAAATACTTATTGACACTTGGAAACAACTATCTCTCCTGGACATAGCCAAAGAGGAAAATGATAAACACCTTCTCCCGCAAAAGGGAGAATTGAAAAACAAATACTTTGGACCACCCCCTTGGGAAAACTTCCATCAACCAACTGTCAAAACACAACAAACAGATAAAACTGCCAACAAGGAAACACTACCCACAGTCCTGAAGACGTGTGACTTGGAGACCATAAACAGCCACCCAACATCAGCAATCCTGGCCTACACAGATGGTTCAGCTTTCAAGACCACCTCTTTTGCAGGATATGGCGTCTGCATATGGTACCTGGATGGATCCTCTTGTGAGTTATGTGACTCCTGTGGTGAAAATTGTTCAAATTACGAAGCGGAGGCTGAGGCCATCAAGACAGCCTTTGAGTTATTACACCAACAGTTTGACCTTTTGAACGAAAGCCATCAGATATAGTGATTTTCAGTGACTCCATGTCTGTTCTGGAAGCATTTAAACAGACTCCACATGAAAACAAAGACATTTGTCTTATAGGAAGAGCGATTCACAACTTGATCACAGCCTACTCCATCAGTGTAACCCTACAGTGGATCCCTGGACACTGTGATCTAACTGGAAATGAGACAGCTGGTAGACTTGCAACAACAGGAGCTTCTAAACAACAAAAGGACAGACCTGCTGTAAATTGGATCTGTAAGACAACACGTTCAAAAATTTTCCCCCTCAAAATCTAGTAACGTAAATTCACAACCTATAAACCACTACTACTATATTTGAAAAATTGTCAAGGGCAAGGTCAAACTTACCGCTAAAAATTGGAGAAAATAATTTGAATTTTCCACTATTACAGTTAAAAATCTATAAATAAATTCCATGTTTGACCTTGGTCTCAAGGCCATCGTCAAATCAAACCGCTAAAATTTAAAATAAAGAATTTGAATTTTCTAACGCCAAGCGTAAAAATACCCCCCCCCCCCCATTTTTCCCCAAATACACACGCACACGCTCGACCCTTCCCAATATTTATGACGAAAGCCGTAAAGCTTGGCAACGAACCAACTTGTTACGTCGTTTTATAGGGGAGAGAGAAGGTGGATTACAATGGAAATCAAGCCTAACTTGTGCGTTTGAAAAGAAACTTAGATAATTTATTTTTTTTTATAAATAACAGGGGTGTCTTGAAGGGTAGCGCTGATATTGGTTAATATATATCATAAATTTTCCCTTATAATAAATTATCTGGCCTTAGAGAATTATTTTATTAATATTTTAGTTCAGTGAACAGAGCACTATAAATTAGAAAAAAATTACTAAGATGACAACGGTAATAAATAGGTAAAGGAAACCTATATAAGAAGATAGAGGACAGTTGTCCTTTTAATAATCACTTTTAATATTAAAAATTGACCCATTAATAACAAAGATATTGTATAAATAAAAATTGAGACAGACGAACAAACACACTTATCAACTGCTTAATTTGGTTGCGTGAGACAAGTTAGAAATTTCTTGACACGCGTTCTGATTGGTCAAGGCGTAGAGTAGCTTGGGGCAATAAAATTAACATTTCGCTGGCAACAACCGCCATTTGAAATTAAAACTATCTAAAGCTGACATCAGCGGGAGAGCATGTGTGACCAAAGCTTTCACCGTCTGGACACTTAAAGCAGTGGTAGAACCCAATAACTGCAAAAGTCAAGCTTATGATATGTGATATTCTTGTTTGAAGGTAAGGCACAATAAGTGCTTGCATTAATTTAATTAACATGCAAGCCACAATTTGTGTTACGATAGCCAAAATAGGAATGGTGTCTTTCGGAGTGAAAGAAAGGCATAAAATATTTGCTAGTGGCTTAAAAATTTTGCGCATGCCAATGCAGTAACCCAGACAGGATATTGGCTTTTGCAGTGCCATAAATGTTTAAATATTATGTAAAATCATGTAGAGAATGTTAGAAAGAATTTATCCACATGTTTCAGTGCTAGGTTAAGCACACCCTATCTATTGAATGAACGACAAGCCCTGTGTAGGATGTTGTAAGGAGATATAAAGGGATCACAAGCTATGTATTGTACACCCCTATCTATTGTATGGAAGAGACTTCTTGGAGGAGGAAACAAGAGCTATGTACTATCACTGAAGAAGAATGTTTACACAGCAGTGGTGTTAAACAATGGAAGATACAGATTGGTGCAATGATCAGCACACATAGCTGATCAGGGTGAGTTGTCACCGCGTTTGTTTGTGGAATTAAATATTAGATGAGATCTATAGGGGAAGGGCATTTTCCTCTCATTACAGGTCATATACCAGCATACCTATTGGTGGCAGGAAACCGGGTGAGGGAAGAACGTTTGGGAGGAACGCTCAGCCTTGTTGCCGCAGCTACCCCATTTCTTCAGCTCTAAAGCCAGTTGAATGCATATGAGAACCCAAGGTCCAACAGTTGTCACCAGTTTGATAAGTTAAGTCCGTTAGACCGGCACTGAGAGTGTAACATCAATTATTCCACCACAACCATAAGCATAATAATAAATAATAAACTCACCTTGAGATGATGACGAAGACAATCTGTCCAACATATTAACAGTGATACGTACAAGCAGATAGACAGATCAGTGGGTGGCATTCTTACAGGGATCTTTATTCATAGAAACAAGATACTTGGACAGAGTTCCAGTTATTTATTTTAAATAGTGTATATAAACAAATTTATTGAGTTTGACAATCCCTGTCCAAAAAAGATTGAAGTACAGGGAAATTAAATTGTAATATAATTACCTAAACTTTAACAAAAGTCTTACTCACTTTAATATTATTGAGTTACAGTTCTGTTTACATTTTATTTTATCCTTATATTAAATACATTACCCTAGACACACTCAGCCACACAACATCACAGAGCCTATTTTACACAGATTGAGATCTGAGAGGTGGCGGATAGGGACTCTGAGAATCATCATCATCAACAATTAGACTCAGGGAACTTACACAGCTTGACCTCACTCTGTTTACCCTTAATTAATAACACCAGTAACCTCATTTATCACAAGACCCTGCAACATGAGAACAGTCAAACAGATTCTCAGAAACAACACAAGTGAAATCTGGCTGAACAGATGGGCAAACTGACCGAAATGCCTTTAATGAAAAGACCTGCCCAAAAAGACAACGATAACATAAACAGACTTAGCAGGAGAAATCAAAGTCTATATATATATACTGAAGCAGACTAAAAACGCACCACTATTATATATACTTATGCCGAGAAGCTGGGACAAACAAGTGTGGGAATAGATTTTCCCCGTGTTTATCATGAGGTAGAGAGCGAATGGTACTGCGTTGTGGGATAGTATAAAAAGTGCATGTACATTCTTGTAAATGTGCCAAGTTTCATCTTCCTCCTGTGACTCCTTCATGGTCAGGCCCAAGACTTATGTCAATCCCCTTGTGTGTATATATATATATATATATATATATATATATATATATATATATATATAGATATATATAAATATATATATATATATATATATATATATATATATATATATTATCTTTAACTCTTCTTGTTCCCTGTCTATATTTATATTTATTCCTTCCATATTATCTGTGCCAAACTGCTCCCATTTTAATATTTTGAAATCTTCATGTACTAAACAAGGCCACACGGCCTCCTCTTCCCTCTGTTCTATCATTTTTAAGCATTTTATACCCTTTGTAGTTCAGTTTTTGTTTGGAGTGTCTCTTGTATTGCGAAGATTGGTTTTGACACCTTCAATTGTCCCACGAGACATCAGGTTCTTCCTGGCATCACTACAGTTCCGTAGTTGCTCTACTCTCATTTGTCTCCATTTTTAAAGTTTAATCAATTCTTTGTGTTTGTTCTGTTTCGATCATTGGTATTAATCAGTGTTTTCATATACTCTTTGACCCATTATCTACCATGTTCTTGAGAAATTCCTCATTCAAGCTTATCATTTTATCCCCAATTTTTTTCAACTAAATAAGGTAAAAGTACATCAGCTTGTTCTTTGATAGATTCTTCTAGATTGCTTTTGTTTTCCTCTTGTATTATGCTCTTTTTAACCACTTTCTTATTTTCAATTGTTATGATCGTTCTTTCTATTTCAATTCTTTTTAGTTAACTCTCATTTTCCTGGCTCAGCTATTTTTGCCAAATCTTTTGCTATTGTCTATTGTATTATTTTCATTTCATCTAACACCTGTTTTGCTTGAATGAGGCTGTGATCAGTCTCTCCGACATTGTTCTCTTCGTGGTTGTTTACTGTCTTTCTTCTTTCTGTATTTCCTCTCTTACTTCTTTAACTTCCCTAGATATTTTTAATTTGGGTTTTTGAAGATTTTTAGTTTTTGTGGAACATCTGAACCTTCTATAGCTATTGTTATGACTGTGGCATATTTTTGGTCTCTGGTTTTAATTCTAATGACTTTCTCAATTTTGTTTTGGGTTGTTTTGGCTATGTTTTAGAGTGTTTTCATCACATAAGGTTGGATCTATTCCTTTTACCACATATCTTCTGATTTCTTTTAATATTTCTATTTGAACTTTTATGTTGTATGCCAGTTGGACTAATTGTGGGTTTTCTCGTAGGTCTCGTAATAAGGCTTTTGTTTTATAATGTCCTTTAACATGAACATTATTCAATTTTTTTTTTTCATTTAGACTTTGTCGATAAATTTCTTTACTATTATTTTTTCCAAGATGACCAGGATTTTGTCAGCCGGGAGAGCTCGCAACGTAGCTTCTGTCCCAGCTATTTGTGTGATTTTAACTCTTTTGTGTGTGTGTGTGTGTGTTTCCTTTGGATTGCAGTTGGCATCTTCTTTGTGTTCTTCCCCTCTGGTTTCCTGACTTCTGTTGCTTGTGTTTGTCTGATGGTCCTGGTTCTCATCTTCCCTGCGATCTGTCTGTTTGTTAGCTGCCCGGTTTTCTGAGTCTTTACTTTTGTTATTTCCGCTTACAGTAGCTTTTAACTTCTGAGCCTCTTTTCAGTTTTTCCTTTATTGTTTCTATCCTGTCCTTAATTTCTGTGTCTTTGACTATAGGGTTTGTGGTCTTGTTCCTTTCTGTCAGGTTTGGTGTTCTATCTTTTTCAGTTTTTCAGCCTGACCCACGCTTCCTAATTCCTTCCCCTGACTGCGACATGGTCATCGTAGGGATTGTGTTTGTATTTTTTTTTCTATTTCGGTAAATTCCCTGTCTTTTATTTTGTTACTACTATTTTATTTATGCGATTGGTCTTGTTTGTACTTAAGGTTTATCACTAGTCTCACTGTTTTATTCTTAAAAGTATGCATATATTTTTATTAATTTTTTAAAACCTATTTGGTCAAGATAGACCTAACCGGTGAAATTTAATTACTATTCACTCTATGATCACCTTGTTGAACACGAAAGTAACACTAGTTATCGTACTAACTGGGTCTAGTCAATAATATACATTATTAATAGTTAAGTAATACTCCTAGTAATCTACGATTATGATACAGGACTGACTTATCTTATTGCTATTTCCTAATGGTTAAGGAAAACAAAATGGCTGCTGTAAACTCACAGAAGAAAGCTCCACGTGGTACCTGGTCCTGTTCAGTCTTTTTTCACTAATAATCCTAATTTATACTAATACTCCTAGCTAATAATTTCCAAATATTAAAAGTAGTTGACTTATAGTAAATTAAGCCACAGTAATAAAGTAATAAATAACTTATCTGGGATGTGCCTTGTGTACTTGTTGAAAATCTTCACTGGAGGAAGAAAACACCTCATGTCTCAATCTGTTAAGTCCTTTTTCGCATAGGAATTAAGTGTGCGAAACTTAACACAACTAGATGCATGTCTAACTGTGTTAGATGCACTATGTGTGTGCATCTGAGTAAGTATTATAGGTTTAATTAATTACGTACCAATTGTTGCACTAAAGAGCGCAACTTGGTGCGATCGGGTTTTGTTTGTTGCCAAACAGCGCTGACGCTGAGGGAGATCCAAAAATGCCGGTTGATGAAGACAGACGTCTTCCAACAAAGTTCATTGTGAGTCTTACCCCCATGTCGTGGGAAGACTTTATGGTTATTTAATATGCTACCTTCCAGGGGGAGGTATTAGCCTTAGCCAGTTCTGGCTCATTCTTTTTCCAGTATCTCAATTTGATACCATTTGTAAATTCTCAGCAAGATCTTGCTCTTCATGACCTGCCGCTAGTGTGTCCAGATCCACTACTGGGCTAGATTTGGATCATTACATTGTTGATCCTCCTGTGAAGATATTTGGCATTTATTTAAATACTTGTTAAATTGGAGTATATATATACAAGAAATATTTACCGCAATACTCCCGCCGACCAAGAGACTTCGGCGGCCAGTGAGGTCGGTCAAATTGGACTTTGATGTTATGAATATATATATATATACTACATGATTGATTTAATACGCAAACTTTTGATGTAAGAGTATGTCTACTCTTGATGTTGCCGTCCTCGACTTCGTCAAATAAAATCGTTATTGAAAACTGACACACAAACCATGGCTCCAATGTGTATCACTTATACGTTGGTCAACGACCCAATTATTGCCGTTGGTATACATTAACATTGGCCGACCTGTTCGGCCCACATGTCGCAAAATTGGTTTCAATACATTGCAAACGTGACGTCGTGAAATTTACAGACCATTCACCGATCGATTGTCACAGGGCCGGCCGCTTACAACATGGCGGTGTATCGGGAAAATGTCGATGAGCCACCGACAATCGACAATGATAAATAAGAGCATAATGGAATCTTTGTGAAAAGGATATCACCTTTTAGTCCAGGAGAGGATTATGTATAACTGTATATAAGGAAAAACGGTAGGAAGTTATCATTTACGGAGATATATGCGTATTACGGCTGCCCACAGTTACGCTGAAAGCCTGTAAACCCACTTCTGTTCTAAATACTAAAATCAACATAGAACAGTTTGTGAAATTACATGGATAGGATAATAGAGGTATATCGGCTGTGTAAAACAAGATGGGATGGAACAGTATGGATAATATATAAGCCGAGTATGAGAAAGGGAAAGTTTCAGGCCACGTACAGATCGGGTTAAATCGCTGTTTCGCCCAGGGATTTCAGCCGAGTCTTAAGCTGTGACGTCAGTGCTCTCCGATACGTCCGCCAGAGACTTATAAATAGCGGATCAGTAAACTGAAAGGACACACACGGAAAGCCGGTTTGAGACAGACTGGAGGCAGAGTTTCGCCACTACCCATATACCATATGAATTGTGAGCGGATCGCCAGTATCTGAAGTCTGAGGGTAAGCGAAATTACGATAACTACCGTGTATAATATTTTCTTATATTTGTTTTATTGCATGTTCGTATAGACTTCACAAAATATATGCACGTAGAATATTCATTTATATAATGTATTGTGATTTTTAATATGATTTAAACATGTGCTATGTGGATGATTGTTGCTTGTACAAAATTTAATCACAATTAGACCCACAGCTAAATGAAGATAATAACTATCATATTAATTGCTGTTTCTCGACGAAAATAAAGGCAGTCCCATGGCAGAGATTGTCATAGGGAAATGAAGTGTTAGAAGCTTCATCATGGAAGATACCGCTTTTACGAGGTTAGGTGACTAGTTCCCTTCCTCGCTGCCTTTTCCTTCCCTAGTTCGAGCGCACAACTGAGTGTCCATTTACAGCTGGTAAACTGGAGCGTTTCACAGCCAGGTTTCAGTTCCAAAACTATGTAGTTGTACTACTAAAGAAAGCAACCTGATCGTTTGGTCAGTCGGGCACTCACTTTATCTATTTGTGTATTAATTTTGAGTAGATGCTAGGAATGGCATCAGTATTTAAATTTGTACCTGATATGGTTTGGAAAGATCAAGTTATAAATAGTAAGGATGAACAGGAGCGGAATAAACCAGATGATGTTTATTACTGATATGTTAATATTAATTCTGTATCATTGAAATGATGTTACTTGCTATGACTGCATAACTTTGACATCTGATGACTGACTAGTCTGACTTATGTGCTAGTCAGTTACAATTAATCAAAATGTTAATACTTCTGTATCACTGAAATGATGTCCTTACTTACTATGAATGTATAACGGTGACATCTGATGACTGACTGGTCTGACATCTGTGCTAGTCAGCTACAAGTCTAGCCAGATACTAGCCAAGGCTGATATGATGTTTCAGGTTCCATGAAATAACTCAAACCAGACTGTCATGTATCAGAAGCCTGTGTTGTTCATTAGAGGCAATCCCACAAAAGTGCTGGACCCCAAAGAGTGAACTTCAACTGGTCATTGGCATCCCTATAGCTGGGTCTACCAAGTCTGATATCTACAAAGGATAGTTCAGTGTCAGCATTGTCAAGTTGAAAGATAAGTGCCATTTAAGACACTGACCACCCATAAATGAAAAACAGCTAATAGTCAATTGATGACAGTTATGTGTAAAGTCAGAGGACTAAGAACAGTGATATATTTAAAATGAATGCAGTTTTCAGTAACTTTATTATTCAAGATCTTGAAGTCTAAACAGACAATAATAGTAATTGTGTGAATATTTTTTATATATTTTAATGCTCTATTCCAACTAGCAGAAATAGAATATTAGTGTAAATATTAAAATATTTTAACTGTACCTTGTACCTAAGGAATTATTCACTTCTTACATTTGTGGTTATAGTGAATGTTCATTTTAATTATCCCCTAGACAATAAGTAATCATAAGATAGTCACAGGGAGGAGACACCTTAAATCCTGGTACAACCTCTTACCAACTGGCCAGGGTTTTCACATTCTGACTATTTCTATGATATCCATACACCAGTGCTTATTTCTAAGACTGGGGTATTACTTGTAAGACCAGAACTCTTTACTGGCATACTATCCTGGTAGCATATGAGATACCTGGATTCTTACATAGATAAATAATTTTAAATAACCTCCCGCTACACATTACACTTTAATTCGCGTTTATACAATAGTCGGCTACCAGTAAGCCCGACAAAGCTGACAACGCTTAAGTCAGCAGACATATTGACAGTACCAACAGTACAACCCCTAAGTCACGTAAAAACCGAAGTATCACTCATGTCTTGTCGACAACCAAGAGGGGAGTTTTAAGTTTGTTGTTGTTGTTGTTGTTTTGAAGAGGTGATGGGTGGAGAGCGGGCACTTAACAGCTGCCCTTTATTGCCTCTTCTCGTTCCATCTTCGTCTACCCTGTTCAACCTGAAAATTGGTTATAATTGGGTTATTTAGTGTCTATTTATTTACTAATTTGGTATTCAATTTAAATAACTATTGTCTTCTGCAGTTGCTGATTTTAATTTATATTAGTATTTGTCCATTTTATTTTCTCTTTTGTATTGTTTATAGATAACTATTGTCCTTTACACTTGGTTTTAATTTGTATTAGTATTTGTTCTTTTTGAGTTTATTTATTTTTTTTAAATTTTTTTAGACCTCGTTGTCTTTTCTCGTCCTGTGAGTAATTAGTAATTTTTTTTAATTTGTTTTTTGTTGTTGATAATTTATTTGTTAGTTCTTGTTGCTTAATTTCTATTTAGTTGAATGTCTTTTCTGAAGTACTAACCTTACATGCTTTTCTTTGTTTTATGTATATATCTTTTAAGTATTGATTGGGCATCTCTTGGGGCATCTAAACTTAAAACCTTATCACCTGTCATGTCTATATTGTGATTTCTATAGTAAGTTTTTAATTCAAAAATTTTTAATTTTAAGTTTGTTGTTGTTGTTTTCGTCTACTATGTTGCTGTAATACCCTGTTCAACCTGAAAGTTGGTTATAATTGGGGTATATTGTGTGCTATCTTTCATTTCCCCGCTGCCTTATATACTGGCGAAATAAACGTCTGGGATGGCATTCTGGGTAACTTGTCTCCCGATTTGATTTTGTCGGGCGAAAAGCTGGTTTTGTGTTTCTTTCGTTGCAGTATTTCACAATATCTCCAAAACAACATCAGGTATCGATTACAAACAGTATTCCATAGATTGCGCCCGAATTATTCCCTATTGTGTAAAACTATTATTGCATTCCAAGCTGTCTTCACTTAGATATACGCCTAGATATGCGCTAAATTGAGTGTCTTTGTTTGAAATTTACATGGTTCAAATAAAGAACTATTCCTGTCCGATTTCTCCGTTAAGTGTTTTGTGTCAACAAAGGGAAGTAAATGGTAAATTCACATACGATTGTAGCCGATTTATGACACTGCCACACGTTTATATATTGGTTATATTTAAATCTAACTGAGTTGCATGATGTCCTAAATCTGTTACGTGAATTATGTATGTGGTTCTACGATAACCCTTGTGAGTTGTATAGAACCTTAATTTCTATATGTATACCTTAAATAAATCTCACAATGGATTAGTCCAAGACTGATATTAAATCTGAATGGATATGAACTACCAAAAAAAAAAAGGCCCACATACTTTGAAAAGGCAGCTATAAAACAGACATCCTGGGACTGTGAAAAACTGTGTTATCGGAAAAGACAAGAATAAACTGAGCACCGGAGAAATAGTACTGACCCTAGAACATAAGAAAGTGCACACCATAGCGAAGGTGAGACACGAATGTTATCAGTAGGAAGAACAGAAATATTATAGAATGGCAAGCAGTAGGACCTAGACTAGTATCAGAATATGTCAAAACTGCCAAGAGGTAAAAAAATGATAATTATCATTTAATATTATGCACCAAATAATGACAAAGCAAATTCCGTTGTCGTACATTTAGATAGGTTCTTCTTTGATCCTTAGCCGCCGACCGTCAAAGCAGTCAGTGGCCATCACGCCTAGTGGCGTCTTGTAGGGCAACAACAAATTCTTTCCAGTTTGCTCGATCGGTGGCCATCCTTCGTACAGTGCCTCAACTCTGGTTCATTCTTTGCATCTCAGCCTCAATAGTCCTCCGCCAAGTTGTTTTTGGTCGGCCTCTCTTTCGTTTTCCTTCAGGGCTCCAAAGCATAGCTGTTCTTGTGATGGCATCGGGGTCTCTTCTGAGGACATGGCCAACCCAGCTCCAGCGTCTGCCAGCTATGATGGTGTGCATGTCCTCTTGCTTGCTCCGAGTAAGCAGATCTTGGTTGGTGATGGTATTCGGCCAAAAGATTCGGTGAATTTTTCTAAGGCATGTTGTGTGAAAAGAGGACAATTTCGACATTTCCTTCTCTTCAACTCTCCAGCATTCCGCACCATAGAGAAGCACAGAAAGCACACAGCTCTGATATAATCTTAATTTTGTGCTTGTGCTGTACTGAGAGGACTTCCAGATGTTGTTTAGGCTGAAAAAGACTGCTCTTGCTTTATTCATTCTGTTGTTGATGTCTTTGCCTGCCCCGCCGTCTGGTGTTACTATGCATCCTAGGTATGTGAAGGTGTCTGTCTGTACCAGTTGCTGATTCCTTACTGATATGGGCTCAGGTTGCTCACATTGAGCGTCATGACCTCAGACTTCTTTAAATTGATGTTCAAGCCCACCTGCTAGGTAAACTTATTATGTCTATCAGTTTTTTCATGGATGTGTTGATGTGAATGTGCTAGTAGTGCAATTCTTCTTCTTCTTTGATCCTTAGCCACCGACCGTCAAAGCAGTCAGTGACCATCACGCCTAGTGGCGTCTTGTAGGGCAACAACAAATTGATTCCACTTTGCTCGGTCGGTGGCCATCCTTCGTACAGTGCCCCAACTCTGGTTCATTCCCTGCATCTCAGCCTCCACAGTCCTCCGCCAGGTTGTTTTTGGTCGGCCTCTCTTTCGTTTTCCTTCAGGGGTCCAAAGCATAGCTGTTCTTGTGATGGCATCGGGGTCTCTTCTGAGGACATGACCAACCCAGCTCCAGCGTCTGCCAGCTATGATGGTGTGCATGTCCTCTTGCTTGCTACGAGTAAGCAGATCTTGGTTAGTGATGGTATTCGGCCAAAAGATTCGGTGAATTTTTCTTAGGCATGTTGTGTGAAAGGAGGACAATTTCGATATTTCCTTCTCTGTAACTCTCCAGCATTCCGCACCATAGAGAAGCACAGAAAGCACACAGCTGTGATATAATCTTAATTTTGTGCTTGTGCTGTATTGGGAGGACTTCCAGATGTTGTTTAGGCTAAAGAAGGCTGTTCTTGCCTTATTCATTCTGATGTTGATGTCTTTGCCTGCCCCGCCGTCTGGTGTTACTATGCTTCCTATGTATGTGAAGGTATCTGTCTGTACCAATTGCTGATTCCTTAATGATATGGGCTCAGGGTTGCTCACATTGAGCGTCATGACCTCAGACTTCTTTAAATTTATGTTCAAGCCCACCTGCTGGCTAAACTTATTAAGTCTATCCGTTTTTTCCTGGATGTGTTGATGTGAATGTGCAAATAGTGCAATGTCATCTGCATATTCCAGATCTTCCAATGTAGAAAATGTTAATTGGGATCGAGCTGACCAACGCACTGGTTTTTTGTTTTTTTTTTTGTTCAAGAGAGATATTTTAATTATCATATCAAAATTTCTCACAACACCAAAAAATACATAAAGGAAAAAAACATATACAAATAGTCATAGAATTCAAGGAAAATGCTACAAGGATGATAGCCCGTTAGAATCTTACTCTAGGTTTAGCCCACAGCCCCGTTAAGAGAACAGATGATGGCCCAAAGAGTTATAGATACATAGGTTGAGTTGAGTCGTAAGATGTATGAACAGAGTTGGATAATCTGATTTAGCCTTCTCATTTGTAACAAATTCTGCAGATTAAAACAAGTTAAGACAGCAAAAGGGTGACAATAATACACCGGTAAAATAACACTCAGACCTGTGTACTCTCATTCATCCAGCCATGGCCTTTCTCACACATATATACTCACAACTTTGCTCGCTGCCTCTGGGAACATAATAATTCTAGGACCTTCACACAGACCCGAAAATGCAGTCATCGACCAAGAAATCCCCAGTTCCAAAAGACGTACTGAACTTTCTGTCTCCGGGAACGATTCCTTGGGTGTTCTAATTTTTTTCGAATGTCTGATTAAGTCACATAAAATTTGTCCAGGCGCGAAAGTTAGCAGAGCACAATGTCATTAGCTTTGGATTCTAGGATTTAAGAAATGTCAGATCGGTGTCTTCTTTCAGGCAGGTACTATATTTGGTCACCACAATACTAGTCACAATCTCTGTCGGAATGTTAATCTTGTAATATTCCCGCCGCCAGGCAGCATGTACATTTAAATTTGTGAAGCAATATGAACTGGCTCAAAAGCCCAATATATATTTCTAGTCTTTAGAAACCGTTAGTGGGATTGCTATTACTGTCTCTCTCTGATGGCATATGCACTGTCAGATCCAGTGTTACTTGAAACAAAACAAAAAACCCCACGTGGTTAAAGATAGGAAATGTCTATGCTTCTCACAAATATGTCTCTCAGGCTACTAAACGCTGGCAAGTTGGGTACCACCGTTTCACTATATAAAAGAAAGAACACATATCAAATAATTTACATATATGTACTCAATATAACTTACATTTTAATAGCAAGCCTACAGCTTGACTTATATTTAAAACTTCCCGTAAAATAAGTTATATTAAATAAATCAAACATCATGAATTAGAAAATACATACGTATTTCGTCAACACTCAATGATGTATCTAGCGTTATAAGTTTAGTTTTTAAAATATATTCTCTCGTCTGATTATTTAGAAGTTAAATTAAATTTCTTTATTAGCCGACTGAATTTAAGCAAGAAATATAATTTCTGTTTTCCACTGAAACGCGTCACTAGAAAATAATACAGACTATATAGATTAAGCACTGTGTTCAAAAGAACTAGTTTAAAATTAAATCGGCGATTTAACACTTAATCACTTCACAAAATTCTAGAGAACTACTATATAATATTTACCTCAAAACACAGCACTACAGGATATCGCACAATTAAGAATTTTTTACGCTTATATTTATGGAAGTCTAGAAGTTCGACAAATTGTCGCAACAAACTAAGAAACTTCGCTTATACAGCTCTACTCTTCGCGAACCACCTGTCTACTGCGATTTATTGAGAAGAATGAAAATAAAGTTTCAAACTAGGTTAATATTTTAAAATCAGACAAAGGATGAACTATTTTTTCGTAGAACGAAATGCTCTCCCCTTTCCGGCTTAAACGATACGTTTAACACCTAACATGTCGTAACTGCCACCTACTGACCAAGATGTACGCGTGTCAGTTTCAAATCTCAGACAACCGTCTGCTACTGCGACTATAAGGTGTAAATATTCGCTCCTGCTTAAGCGTTCAGCCCGGAAAACGCGCGCGTGACAGGTGCAAATGTAGACAAAAAGTCTGCTCTATGTCCAGCGAAACGAATTTTTCGCACATTCACGTCTTACCTGCGCGACTGACATCTGACGCAATAAGGTTACTAGTCAGTATGAGAAAGAAAAACGATGATGGGAAAGAAATATATTTTTCGCAACGAGTGATGCGAAAAATACAGGAAAAACAAGTAAGGAAAGATAATAAAATAAAAGGATTCGGGTGAGAGAATAGGAAGAAGATGTAGGCAATTTAATGATATAAAGACCCACGTGACAGGACGTTCCCCCCTTAAGATATGGAAGCACTCCATGTCTACGTTATGGAATTAAATTTCCTATAACCGTAGCTTCGGGGTGTCTGTCTTATTCCTTCTCATCTTACCCCTCCCTCTCTGTCCAATTCCTACTCAAGTCTACTCCCCAAAGTTTCCTTCCTCTGGAATGTCTCCCATGCGCGCTTGAAAGAGCGTCGCCGCTTCTGACATTTTTGAAAGATTTCCTGTGATTGCGGTGGAATATCCCTGCCGCTATCATCATCTTCGTCAGCTTTGGCGATCGTCAGGAGATGGTCGGAGGTTGGCACTGGTCTTTCCAAGTATCTCTTTAACAGATTTAAATGGAAAACCTTCTCCTTTCCTTGAATAGAGATCTGGTAGTTAGCCTTAGAAATCTTTTTCAGGACGGTAAATTTCCCTTGCCATCCGATCTTCAGTTGGTTGTTCCCGGTAGGGAGTAACACCAAAACTTTCTCTCCTTCTTCCAGTTCTCTCTCTTTCGCGACTTTCCTGTATCGGTTAGCGTGCTTGGTACGTGCCCGCTTAAAGTTAGTCGTTGCTAGGTCCCACCCTAGTTTCAACCTTTCCTTTAAAACCGACACATATTTACTTGCTGAGACGACTGTCTCATCCGCCTTCTCGTCTGTCAGAGACTGAAGTAAGGCTTCAAGCGGGCCCTTAATGGGTCTGCCGAATAAAAGCGTAGCTGGCGGAAATCCTGTGGAAGTATGAGGAGATTCTCTGTAGCCAAATAATGCTGCCGGAATACACAGATCCCAATCTTCAGGTTTCACTTGTGCCAGTTTACTTAGCATCATGGTGAGGTTTCCATTAGCACGTTCCACGAGCCCATTTCCGGCCGGAGTATATGGCTTAGTGTGGATGTGTTGGGTCCTCAAGATCTTCACGATCTCATCCATCAACAGGTTTCGGTATGGGGATCCGTTATCCGTCAACACTTGTTGAGAGAATCCCAACCGAGTGAAAATCTGCACGAGGGCTTCTGCGACATGCTTGGCATCTGCGCATGTTAGCGGGATAGCTTCTGCCCATAAAGTGCATGTATCGACTAAGGTCTGGATAAACCTGTTCCGTCTTTTAGTCCTTTCTAAGGGTCCTAAAATGTCGATCACAACCCGTTCGAATGGTGTTCCCACTATTGGCATTTCACCCATGTGGACTGGGGGTGTCTGTTGCTTGGGTGGCACACGTTGGCACTGGGCACAGGATTTGACATATCTGATAATATCAGTATTTACTCCTGGCCACCAATAATGAGTGGTTATCCGTTGGTTTGTGGCGTTCTGTCCCATATGTCCGCTGAAGGGAAGAGAGTGCCCCATTTCTAGGATTTGGCTTCTGTACTGTTTCGGTACTAGGAGCTGGTTGTAACCTTGGTCAGGCTTGCCCGTTCTCTGATAAAGTACGCCATCCTTAGAAAAAATGTCCCCGTGCTGTTTGGGTTCCTTAGCTATGGGCTGTTTCCTAAAGCAGGGTGCCAAAGTAGGGTCCTTGTATTGCGCTTCTTTAAGTTCCATAGGTAACAAATTAGGCGCAGGCTCCCGTTCCTTGTTGGTTTGCCCTCTTGTAGTTACTGCTGCCACAATCGGCTCTTCCGGTTTCCCAATACACACGTATCTCCCGCCAAGTATGACTGGGTAGATGGGATCATCCATAACAGCCGCTTTGATCACGCCTCTGACAAACTCAGAGTGGATCTCCACCAATGCAATGGGAAGCGCTGTAGGTGCATCACTCTTACGAACTCCACAAAGTTGGACGGTCTCTGCTGTCTCTTGACCGGGTTTGACCAGGTTTCTGGCGACAATGCAATCATAAGAAAGCCCCGTGTCAAATAAGCAAGAAGTTTGAGAACCGTTCAAAGTAACAGTACCTCGTGTTGACGGTCTATCCCCAACAGGTTGGGAATCACTGTCAATAATTCCGCCCTGCCAGACTGTTAGCAAGCATCCGATGCGTTTCGGCTCGGTGTGCTCGGTCTGATCATATGTCCCGTGCTCAGGGGTTCTCCCTTTGCCACCTTGTCCTTTCTGGCTACGCTGCCATGTAGGGCGGTCTGGTTGATCAGACTGTTTGGGGTGGTTGGGGTACTTGTTCTTGTAGAACTTGGATTTTTCAGGAGGGGGGTTTTGAGGTCCAGTTTCTCTGTGGTTATTCGAGTTGGAAGCCTGAGAAGATTGCTCTAGATTATTTTTTCGAAAATGCTCCTCTGTCGGTTTCCGTTTTGTGGCCGGTAGTTCAGCCAGCGCATTTTGATAACGCTCAGACTTCTGTAAGATGTCTTCAAGTTTTTCTGCTCCCTGCTCAGCTAGAAATCTCCGGGTATCAGCAGACAATGTGTTCTTTATTTGTTCTGTTAAAACAAATTCCTCAAGACCTTCGTAGGTAGAGGGGAGCTGTGAAAGCTCAAGGCACTTTGTTAGATATCCCTTTAGACGAGATGAGAACTGGTGAAAAGTTTCAGAATTCTCTTTCCGGCTGTTGCGAAACAGTTGCAAAAATTTTCGAGCGTTCATTTCAAAGCGCTCCAGTAACGCTTTCTTCAACAGATCATAGTTGTCTTGTTGGCTGCTTTCCAGTTTGGCGTAAACATCATACGCAGAACTTTTCAAAGCCTTGGAAAGCTTCATGTTCCAACGCGACCTCTCTAAACCGTACAGAGTTGCCATTTTCTCAAATTTTTCTAACCATGTGTCAATCTTCTCATTTGGACAAGGGAAAGATTCTAGCGGAAAAGACATAGCAGTGAGGTGAAGAGATTGACTGTTAGAAGGATCAGTTAAGGAAGAATGAGGAGAAGACTCTCCATTGCTGGAGGTAGAGGCAGCACCACGACTTTGAAGTTCTAGAGATTTAAGAGCCAACTCATGTTGTCCCTCCTTCTCTCTTTCCTCATGCTGTCTCTCCTTCTCTTTCTCCTCACGCTGTCTCTCCTTCTCTCTTTCCTCATGCTGCATCCTGCGAATTTCCATTTCCTCGTCCATCTTCTTCTGCTGTAAAGCTTCGGCTGGTTTTCTCTCCGCGTCATATCTCTCGAGTTCGTCTCTGAGAAATGCTTTAGCTTCCTCTCCTTCCAGTCTCTCCTCTCTCGCTTCGTCCCTGAGGAGTTGTCTAAGCTTTGCCCTCTCGGCCATATTATGTCAGTGACTGAGACTAGTGGAGAAAGAAAATAGGAAAAAGGATACACTGGTTCCTACCACTTACGAGAAAAAAATTACCAAAAAATCAAAAGATGATATATTTAACCCTGGGATACCTTCTCCAAAATAAAAATCTAACTATCGCTGCTATTAATCGGCAATAAAGCACCTAATGCAAAACACGACTACGCCAACTAAATGGTAGTTAAGAGTGGAAACAAAATAATTATTGTAAAAATTAAAGAGAAAAATAATCCCTTAATTTTAATCCCCTATCAAGTTTACCCCTGAAGACAGTTAGGGTGAGGGAGGCAATTAATCTGGACAAATAGTCCCAAACGCACTCCTTAACTTTAGTTCAAACACCTTCTTGCTTCAGAACCCTTGTGAATGTTATACACTCACAAAACGTTACCAGCGTTTAGTATTACAAAATCATTAATTAACATGTATTCCGACAAAATCAACCTGTAAACCAAATGTATAATGCTTCTTAATGCTGTGGAAAAAAAAACTTATCAGTTTGTGTGGTCAGCACGCCCGTAAACAGATCGTTATTCTAGGGGATAAATTATTTAAAGATATAACAACTCACAATACATCACACTCTTACTCTATTTCAGAATAAAGAATCTTAAGTTCAAAATCCAGATAGACGAGTCCACATTTGTCGTACTCGTCTTCCTATTCTAAGTTCAAAGACCGGAAACGAGCAACCATTTGTCGTAGATTTTAGATAGGAGTATTAAGACTTGGGTTAGGTCCCTTCTGAATAGTTTGGAATGAGTGAAGTCCCAGTGTGAATTAGTAAAACAATAGAATTTCCACACAGGTGAGATGATAGACAGTGGTATAGAGGCTGTCGCTGAAAGCGAAAAAAGAATTCTTCTCTCTCTCTCACCTATCCTCTACGACGACCTTTACAGAGTCCGACAGTCTATTCCACATATATATTACATATATTTCTATCTACTCACGGGCACGCACATACACGTGACGACAGTTAAACACACAGACTTGGAAAATCTATAACAATGCTTATACAGATAATTGGGATCGAGCTGACCAACGCACTGGTTTTTTTTTTTTGTTTGTTCAAGAGAGATATTTTAATTATCATATCAAAATTTCTCACAACACCAAAAAATACATAAAGGAAAAAAAATATACAAATAGTCATAGAATTCAAGGAAAATGCTACAAGGATGATAGCCCGTTAGAATCTTACTCTAGGTTTAGCCCACAGTTCCGTTAACAGAACAGATGATGGCCAAAGAGTTATAGATACATAGGGTTGAGTCTAAGAGGTTTCTTTCTTTCTCGTAAATGTATGAACAGAGTTGGATAATCTGATTTAGCCTAAGAAAAAAAGAAACTCTAGCATTTGTAACAAATTCTGCAGATTAAAACAAGTTAAGACAGCAAAAGGGTGACAATAATACACCGGTAAAATAACACTCAGACCTGTGTACTCTCATTCATCCAGCCATGGCCTTTCTCACACATATATACTCACAACTTTGCTCGCTGCCTCTGGGAACATAATAATTCTAGGACCTTCACACAGACCCGAAAATGCAGTCATCGACCAAGAAATCCCCAGTTCCAAAAGACGTACTGAACTTTCTGTCTCCGGGAACGATTCCTTGGGTGTTCTAATTTTTTTCGAATGTCTGATTAAGTCACATAAAATTTGTCCAGGCGCGAAAGTTAGCAGAGCACAATGTCATTAGCTTTGGATTCTAGGATTTAAGAAATGTCAGATCGGTGTCTTCTTTCAGGCAGGTACTATATTTGGTCACTACAATACTAGTCACAATCTCTGTCGGAATGTTAATCTTGTAATATTCTCGCCGCCAGGCAGCATGTACATTTAAATTTGTGAAGCAATATGAACTGGCTCAAAAGCCCAATATATATTTCTAGTCTTTAGAAACCGTTAGTGGGATTGCTATTACTGTCTCTCTCTGATGGCATATGCACTGTCAGATCCAGTGTTACTTGAAACAAAACAAAAAACCCCACGTGGTTAAAGATAGGAAATGTCTATGCTTCTCACAAATATGTCTCTCAGGCTACTAAACGCTGGCAAGTTGGGTACCACGGTTTCACTATATAAAAGAAAGAACACATATCAAATAATTTACATATATGTACTCAATATAACTTACATTTTAATAGCAAGCCTACAGCTTGACATATATTTAAAACTTCCCGTAAAATAAGTTATATTAAATAAATCAAACATCATGAATTAGAAAATACATACGTATTTCGTCAACACTCAATGATGTATCTAGCGTTATAAGTTTAGTTTTTTAAAATATATTCTCTCGTCTGATTATTTAGAAGTTAAATTAAATTTCTTTATTAGCCGACTGAATTTAAGCAAGAAATATAATTTCTGTTTTCCACTGAAACGCGTCACTAGAAAATAATACAGACTATATAGATTAAGCACTCTGTTCAAAAGAACTAGTTTAAAATTAAATCGGCGATTTAACACTTAATCACTTCACAAAATTCTAGAGAACTACTACAGGTGCAAATGAGACAAAAAGAATAGGAAGAAGATGTAGGCAATTTAATGATATAAAGACCCACGTGACACTCCTGGGTTTGGCTATTAACTTCCTTATCCAGCTGACTGTACTGTTAACTATATAATTGCTTTAACCTGGGGGGACTTTGCTTCTGTTTTCTTTCTTTTCATTTTCTTATTTAGATAGATATAGAGATATATTTGGTCCCGTCTGAATAGAACAGAAAGTGGGGTTATCTGAGAAAGAAAGGTGTTAGAACAGATTCCACGAGTGAATAGATTAAGGTGCAGATCTGTCTCTGGAATTAGTGAATTCTCTAGTCCAGCCTATCTATACGTCTATCTTTTTGGTAATTGTGGTGAGCTTCTAAATACCATATCTAAATCAGAATATAACAGTATAGTGAATAAAGTCAAGATAGAATAGACTAAAAAATTTTCGGCGAGAATCGTAAGCTTCAGCTTATTATTTGCTAACGCATAAACCGAACAAAACGGTACCCAACTTTTCAAATTCGTCCTTGACATAAACGAACCACTTTTTCTAGTTCTAAGAAATATTTGCCTAACTGCATTTGGGGGACAGGAGGGGCAAGGCTGGATAATACACGCAAATCACGTCTCAAATTGGTTCTAACTCTACAACCAACTTGCACGCTTTGCCTTAGGGGTTTCCCCAGTACGATGAAAAAGTTAGAAATGTGGACACTACGGTCATGGAAACACGTTTAGCTCTTATTGTGAATGACGTAATTCTAGACGTGTTACGAGAGACTCTCGTATTTATCTCGTAAGTACATGAGAAAAGAATTGAACAGGAGGTAGTTTAAAAATCCACAACTAACGTAGAAAAAAAGACAGAATTTTGAACCAAGCCATTTAGCCCCATAAAAATCGTATATTCGTGTACCTGAAGACTTGCTGACCAAGAATATGTTGTTAGTTATCTAAATAGTCCATTAAATAATCAAATATTGATAAACAATACATAGAGAATCAGAGATACCGTCAGGTCAAGTCATATCTGCTTAGATTGGATCGCGTATTTTTTGGAAAAAAATTAGGTGAAAGCTAGGCTAAGGTAGTACGAGGAAGGGGATTGGGTGGAATTTGAAGTGAAACGAAATATTATTGGCCGACCTCGTACTAAACATATATCACCCGAGTAACGTAGTAGAAAATTGAATTGTATTTTTGAATGACTTTGTTTACAAATGAAATAAGGGTAATCATTGGCCAGGGTAGTTGATATTGGGGAAAAAGCATTAGTTGGGGACGCCATTTTCTAACAAAATTTTGACACATAGCGATGAGAGCAGGCTTGTGCAGTGAAAACCATATTTCTCAAATGCCTGGACAGAAGGCAGATCGAAAGTGTGCCAGTCATCGTTCACTGTGCATTTCATTGAATAAATGTGGGTCCTGGGTACTGACGTTAATGTAGAACCAAACGCCTGAAACTGCTCGATTCAGGACTCTATATGTGTACTTCGAGCCCACGCTAGTGGCCATTGCCTATCAAAAAGGTGGAAAAGATTGTCAAGCGAGCAGAGGAAACGTTCTACCTGTATTCTCCTGCCAAGATAAGTTCTTGTTCGGCACCTGGCAGCTCAACTTGAAAGAACTTAAAAGAATTAGAAAGTGCTAGTCAAGAAAACTGTGCCTAGTATTAATATTTCCACAAATGACAAACGAAAACAGACATAACATAAAGGGAGTGATTTTAACCAACAATCTATGGTTTACTACCAGTTTTACCTCATAGTAGAAGAATATAACTACACACTTATATTAGAATAATATTGTATGTGTGGACAGAAGATTCACTGTGTTATTGGAATGTTGTAAATGATTCTTTTGATTTCACTTTTGATTGTCAGTCCTGGTTCAAAATAAATTAGAATCAGGATAATAAATTGTACAAAATTATATTTACACAAATTTCAACAACTGTCTTAATTAAGATAGCCTTCTAAAGTGTCGTTTATATGTTATTGTTGTAGCACTGTTGGTGGTTGTGAATAATAAACTATTTGTTTGTATGTTTGTTGGTTATTGCACATTACACCCTACCTTCATAACCCTAGACACTACACGAAGTCATTTTAATAATAATAATAGAGATTAATTTTGAATGAGATAAAAATGGTGGTAGCGGAAACGTACTCTGGAAAGTTAAAATACTATTTGTTAAATTCATGGACTTTCATAGCTGATCTCATTTAATACAATAATAATACATAACACCAATTCATAACATCAAAACCTACCACATATATTGGGGGCTCGTTCGGGATTGAATTTCTCATAACACCAGCTATATTGGGTAGTTTGCTTCTGGGATTTTAAATTCTTAAAATATTATCAATTATATTAGGAATCTCAGAAAATATAAAACTAAAAGTATTCCTTTTGTGGAAATAAAATAGTGGTTGAGCTATCTGTGCCTGTGGTTGTTCTTGGTTATCATTAGAAATTGTTAGCCATAATTAGAAATTTGTATAGTTAGAAATTTTAAAGGTTGCATAGTACAAATGGCTGATCTGGCAAATATTCGATCTGCTGCTGTGCAGACTGCGAAAGAAATGAATATGGAAGGTCAAGCTTTGATCCAATATGTAACTTAGAATGCGACAAGTATATTGAAAGGGAGGATAGGAAGATAGCTGAAGAGAAGAGGTTACAAATTGAGGCTGACAAAGAAATTAAGAGGCTGCAGATTGAGGCTGACAAAGAGGCTAGGGCATTGGAGGCAGAAAGAGAAGAAAAGAGACTGGCTGCAGAAAGAGAAGAAAAGAGATTGGCTGCAGAAAGAGAAGAAAGGAGATTGGCTGCAGAAAGGGAAGATAGGAGATTACAGAGGGAGCATGAGCTACGACTAAGGGAGTTATAATTTCAAGGCCATGCTCCTTAAAATGGTGCCAGCCCATTTACCTCAGATGCCACTGCTAGTCAGGGAGCCTCAACCTCAGCTATGGGTTTTCATGTAGATCATTTTGTTGAGAAAGAAGATGACATAAAAGGGTACTTAAGTAGATTTGAACTTTTAGCTACTACATATGGGTTAGAGAGAGAGAGGTGGAGCCTCAAGTTATCCCAAGGGCTTAGAGGAACGGATTATGAAGTTTTTGCCAGGATGAGCAGAGATGTCCAAGACAATTATGACATGCTAAAGCAGGCTCTTTTATTAAGATACGAAAAGAACGGAGAATTTTATAGAAACAAATTTAGGAATGCCAAACTACTGTCGGGTGAGATCTATCACCAGTTCTCTGCACGGTTAGAGACCTACTTGGAGAAATGGACTGCTCTGGGGAAAACCCAAGATCTTAAGGAGATGATCCTTATTGAGCAACTAAGAGAGTCCATGGCTCCAGACCTGAGAAAGTTTCTCATGGAACAAGGGGCAGAGAGGCTGGGTGAGTTACTAAATGTCGCTGAGAGGTATCAGGCAGCCCAGGCAGAGGTAGTTGGTAATAAAAAGAAACAGGTAGACAATTTTAAGGCACCTCAAAACTTTAATAAGTTTGACCATATGGAACAGAATAAAGGTAAGCACCAGTTTGATAGGCCGCGCAATGACTATAAAAATAAACCCCCACAATTCAATGAAAGGAAATATGATGACAGAAAACCTTTTTATAAAGGTAGATTATATTGTAGTTGGTGTCGGATGGACAACCATAACACCGAAGTGTGGAAAAAGAGACCTGTGTACATGGCCACGCTTCAGACCAGATCACAGTCTAAACAGGAGGAGGATAATCTGATAAATACCCCTCCAGATGAAATGAGGAAGGCGCAGGCAGGGGATAAGACCCTTAAGCCTTGTTTTAAGAAATTGTTCAAATGTCATACACCTCCAGGCAAAGGAGACTTCTATATGAAGAACAAACTGATATAGGAAGGCTGGAACTGGATCCAATTGTCAGGGACAGCTGGTACTTCCTAAAAGGTATAGCGCAGAGTTAATAAGGAGCTTACATGTTGGGAAAGATGGGGACCATGAGAAAATAGGTAACATCATCCAAAAGATTGCTCAAAGTTATTATTGGCCCGAGGAAATGATTGACATTGAGGAATTTTTTAGAAGCATGTGACATATTACATGAGGGAACACCCACAAGTGGGAAAATTTATCAGGACCTAGACACGCCACGGGGCAAACTTAGGCCTGATAATGGAAAGAAAAATAAAATTCATAATGTAGACAAAGTGGAATGGGAGCCCCCTTTTCACAGATAGTCTTCACTTGGATGTTTTACAATGGCCACTATGCAACGAGTACAAAGAAATGTTTTACCCCAGGATAAGCCGACAATCCCTCGGTCGGAATCATATGAACTGGGTGAAAATAAAAGAGAGAGAAGATCTCTCACAAGGAATTTAAAGTGGGAAGAAAACCGCAAGAAAAAAATTGGTAGTGGTCGATTTGTGAATGATGATTCTAGGAAGAAAAATCCTCACTATAAGGCTTCCAGTGGAAGAGACCATACCGGTGCCTGGAAAAATAGGTCAACAATATTAAAAGTCCATATGTATCCTTGTTAAGGACATGGACCGATGAAAAGGCAGAAGAAAATGTTACCTCATCATATCAATATGTGAACGAGCTGACCACTCGTCTTAAAACTGGCTGGAAACTTGCCAATGAAAATTTAAGACAAGCCAGGAAAAAGCATGCTGCCTATTACAATAAGAAAGCGAAGGATTGAGAATTAGCTGTGGGAGAGAAGGTGCTCCTTCTACTGCCCGGCAGCCATAATAAATTGCAAATTGGATGGCAAGGTCCGTATACAGTTCTAGAGAAGGTGTCTAGAACAAATTATAAGATAGATAAGAAGGCAAAGAGAAAATCTATCATGTGAATCTCCTGAAGAAATATCTGGACAGAGAAAACCAGGAAGAGACACATCTACTGACCTTGTCTGTTGCAATGGAGATGAAAAAGGAACCACTCACCTCTCAAGAATATCCTTTACACCCGTGTGAGACCGCTGCACAGGAAAAAATCAGTACGCACTTAACGAAAAATCAGAGGGAGAGAGTGCAACAGGTTCTGGATAATCATACAGTTGTGTTAACGGACCGACCGGGGCATACAAATTTATTAGAATATGATATGAAACTCATAGACCCAACACCAATCTGTATGACAGCCTATTCGATTCCGTTCGCTAAAGAAAAAGCTTTGAAGGAGGAAATAGATTATCTGTTGAGAGAAGGGATTATCTCGCACAATGAATCTCCTTACAGTTCCAGTGTGGTTCTGTTGAGAAAACCCTCTGGAGAACACAGACTGTGTATAGAATACAGGAAACTGAATGCTGTCACAGAAGGTCAGGTGGATCCATTACCTGATACAAATCAGCTGTTTGCCAAGCTGAATAAAGCTAAATATTTCTCTAAAGTGGATCTGAGCAAAGGCTACTATCAGATTCCAGTAAAGCCGGAAGTCAGACCTTATTTAGCCTTTAGCACCTCGGAAGGACATTATGAATTTAACATGTTGCCATTCGGGCTGAAAAATGCACCGAGTGTGTTCTCGAGGATGATGAGAAAGTTACTGGATCCCCTGAATAATCCATGCATCACCAACTTCATGGATGATATTCTTATAGCCACAGAAACATTTGAGGAACATATTAACTCTCTGAATATGTTGTTTAATCGACTGAGAGAGACCAATTTGACAGCTAGACCGACGAAATGCTGTGTTGGATGTAATGAGCTGGAATTCTTGGGACACACAGTACATCAGGGAAACATGATCCCTGACCCCAAGAACCTGGAGAAGTTGAAAAAAGCACCAAGACCACAAACAAACAAAAAAGATGTGCGATCTTTTGTCTCCTTATGTGGTTTCTACCAAAAGTATATTAAAAACTTTAATTCCATATGTGCTCCATTGACTGATTTAACGCGCAAAGGAAATCCTGATAGAATTATTTGGACAGCGCAGTGTGAATTAGCCTACCAAGAGTTGAAGAAAAAGCTCACAAGCAGGCCCATTTTGAAATTACCTGACTTGAGTCAAGAATTCATTGTGAGAACGGATGCGAGTAATATAGGTTTGGGTCCAGCTCTATTACAACGGTCAAATTCACTTGATGGGGAATTAACCCCAGTAGCTTATGCTAACCGTAAGTTGAACACAGCAGAACAAAACTATTCAACAAGTGAAAAAGAATGTTTGGCGGTCATATGGGCTATAAAGAAGTTCCAGATTTATCTTTATGGGAAATCATTTAAGATCCAAACAGATCATAAACCACTTGTGTGTCTGTCACAAGCAAGGCATGAAAATGCTAGATTATTACGCTGGTCGTTGCTCTTACAGGCATTCCAGTTTACCATAGAATACATTCCCGGCAAAACCAATGTTGGCGCTGATTTTTTAAGCAGACATCCATACGACGAACATCAGAGTAGTCACCAGGCATAGATAGTAAATTTATCTATGTGTATTTAAAAGTAGAAACTGACATATGATTGTCTGTTCTAAGTGGGGAGATGTGTGGTGAGCTTCTAAATACAATATCTAAATGAGAATATAACAGTATAGTGAATAAAGTCAAGATAGAATAGACTAAAAAATTTTCGGCGAGAATCGTAAGTTGTCGCCTACGCCTTCAGCTTATTATTTGCTAACGCATAAGCCGAACAAAACGGTACCCAACTTTTCAAATTCGTCCTTGACATAAACGAACCACTTTTTCAAGTTCTAAGAAATATTTGCCTAACTGCATTGGGGGGACAGGAGGGGCAAGGCTGGATAATACACGCAAATCACGTCTCAAATTGGTTCTAACTCTACAACCAACTTGCACGCTTTGCCTTAGGGGTTTCCCCAGTACGATGAAAAAGTTAGAAATGTGGACACTACGGTCATGGAAACACGTTTAGCTCTTATTGTGAATGACGTAATTCTAGACGTGTTACGAGAGACTCTCGTATTTATCTCGTAAGTACATGAGAAAAGAATTGAACAGGAGGTAGTTTAAAAATCCACAACTAACGTAGAAAAAAAAGATAGAATTTTGAACCAAGCCATTTAGCCCCTTAAAAATCGTATATTCGTGTACCTGAAGACTTGCTGACCAAGAATATGTTGTTAGTTATCTAAATAGTCCATTAAATAATCAAATATTGATAAACAATACATAGAGAATCAGAGATACTGTCAGGTCAAGTCATATCTGCTTAGATTGGATCGCGTATTTTTTGGAAAAAAATTAGGTGAAAGCTAGGCTAAGATGGTACGAGGAAGGGGATTGGGTGGAATTTGAAGTGAGACAAAATATTATTGGCCGAGCTCGTACTAAACATGTATCACCCGAGTAACGTAGTAGAAAATTGAATTGTATTTTTGAACGACTTTGTTTACAAATGAAATAAGGGTAATCATTGGCCAGGGTAGTTGATATTGGGGAAAAAGCATTAGTTGGGGACGCCATTTTCTAACAAAATTTTGACACATAGCGATGAGAGCAGGCTTGTGCAGTGAAAACCATATTTCTCAAAAGCCTGGACAGAAGGCAGATCGAAAGTGTGCCAGTCATCGTTCACTGTGCATTTCATTGAATAAATGTAGGTCCTGGGTACTGACGTTAATGTAGTACCAAACGCCTGAGAACTGTTTGATTCAGGACTCTATCTGTATACTTCGAGCCCATGCTAGTGGCCATTGCCTATCAAAAAGGTGGAAAAGATTGTCAAGCGAGCAGAGGAAACGTTCTACTTGTATTCTCCTGCCAAGATAAGTTCTTGTTCGGCACCTGGCAGCTCAACTTGAAAGAACTTAAAAGAATTAGAAAGTGCTAGTCAAGAAAACTATGCCTAGTATTAATATTTCCACAAGTGACAAACGAAAACAGACATAACTTAAAGGGAGTGATTTTAACCAACAATCTATGGTTTACTACCATTATTACCTCATAGTAGAAGAATACAACTACACACTTATATTAGAATAATATTGTATGTATGGACAGAAGATCCACTGTGTTATTGGAATGTTGTAAATGATTCTTTTGATTTCACTTTTGATTGTCAGTCCTGGTTCAAAATAAATTAGAATCACGATAATAAATTGTACAAAATTATATTTACATAAATTTAAACCACTGTCTTAATTAAGATAGCCTTCTAAAGGGTCGTTTGTATGTTATTGTTGTAGTAGCACTGTTGGTGGTTGTGAATAATAAACTATTTGTTTGTATGTTTGTTGGCTATTGCACATTACACCCTACCTTCATAACCCTAGACACTACACGAAGTCATTTTAATAATAATAATAGAGATTAATTTTGAATGAGATAAAAATGGTGGTAGTGGAAAGGTACTCTGGAAAGTTAAAATAATAATAATAATAATAAATTCTTTAAGCACCAAACACGGCGCATAAGGCAGAAACCAGTGCTCTCCAGGTTGTTCGTTGTGACGCCACTCCTCTTAGCTCTTGCACATTATTTAGGCCCAACGTTCTTCCTTCTCTTATTATTGTTCTTCTGAGTGTTTCTTTTGGCCTTCCTTTTTTCCTCTTACCCTCAGGAACCCAAGTGAGCGCCTGTAGTGGTATTCTGTTGTAAATGGAGATGTGGCTGACCAACACACCAAATTAAGTTTAGTTTAGTTTATTATCACTTAAACTTTACAACATCAAACATATAGAAATCAATAAAATCATGTTTACAGACATAGGAAAAGAACAAAATAAGTGCCCTCCCCTCTTGTTGAGAAAAGATCCCAAAAGAAATTAATAACCCAAAAGGTCAAAGATTAACACTATGGTAAAAAAGACAGTAAAGAAAAGAACAAAGTTCCTAGTTAAGCTATCCCGTAAAATAACAGTACTTGCAAAGAAAATAAAGGATAGTACAGTTTCCGTAAATAGAAAGTATTCACTCTCACTCTGTCATTCGTGGCCACATCAATCACGCCTTACTAAACTTGGTGTAACAATCTCTTGAACGTAAGCATCAATGTACATGTATCTGTTACGACATGTTTTATGATGTGGGCTATTATTATAGTGAGCCCTTTTAAAGTTACGCGTTAAGGGTTTGAGATGCTATAATTATATGATGTTTCGCGCTTCACGGTATTTTATTGAATGCAAATTTGGCTAGTTGTCTAGGATTATGATGACGTGTTACGTTGGTATGCTAACGCACGACAACGTTCTATTTGGACCCTTCAGACTCCGAACTTTGTCCAAGTCGGACGTATTCTTCACTCCTCCCAGTATAGAGTGAATTGCGCTAAAGTAGTTTTGAAGATAAGCTATGGGGTCAGCTATCTGGTTTTTATGAATACAATGTTAGAGTATTCTTATTGATGATTAAGTTCCGTGAATTAGGAATAACAGGGAGTATTAATTTATGATTTTTATCAGAATCGTTATCTTCGCCAAACCTATGGCTGTTCAATACCGGGTGACCGACATACGGCATTACGTGTAAACAGTCAGACCGTTGGACGACAGAGCAAGTAATATATATGAGACTGCAATGGACTGCGCAGAAATCTGATGTAAATATTTGATGTCTTGAATTCAATTACCTTGTATGTTAAATAAATATGTACTGTTTTTGTGGACTCAAAGAAATCGCATCATTGTCGATTCAATTCAATTGAATTTGGTCTTAGTTCTCACCATTCGCGAAAAACCATCAAATCAGCACAATTGCTCGATCAAAGACAACTTTAAGATCAAGTAAGAAACACACGAAATAGTAATATAAAACATTCCTCTTTATTCAACAAAATTTTCAAGGGATCAAAATCGAACTCAACAATCTGGTGGCCAGTGTGGGGATCGAATTTTTTTTTCTACAAAGTATTACAGATTTTGATCCAGAATAACTATTCGCATTTGTATTGTCAAGAACATTTTACATTGTTCGTGCGCTCACGTGACTTGAGAAGAGTATGAATCACCGCGCATGATTACTAGAGGTCAAACTGACGTCATAACTTTGTCAAGCTGAAAGTCGCTGCCGTTACCAGCCTTTGTCAAACGTCAAATCTCAAAAGCCATCAAGATCTTATGCACTCAACAAATCAAGAAAAAAATCCAGTTCGATCAAATATTGAACTACAATTCTGAACATCAATTCATTGCCGTTGATGCATGCCAGCACTGGCCGAAGACATAATTGATCACGAAAAGCTAAGTAACCATTGTTGGTGTTTTTAAAGCAACCGTAGTCCATTTGGCCATTTCGCAGGCATGTTTATTGATCTCATTTTTAAGTGTTACATGGTTTTTAATATGCATATATGTTGTTTTTGTTGTTCACCTAAGCGGGCGGTTGGTTAGGGAAACAGGATTTATGTTATGTCGCTGTCGGCTGACCGCAGAAATCCTGATCTTTTCTTGTAGGGCTAGTTGAATATTTCCAACTTACGAAAGATCCATTGTAAAAATTGATCAATGGCATACTCTGTTCGTACTTGAATTTATTCAACATTATCTGTTTAGCTGTGAAGGGTTGTATATACTCGTTGTATTATTATTGTCCTTATTTTCATTTTTAATTAATTCTTGTCTGCTGTTTGTCAAATGTCTGTTAAGCCTAATCTTGCTATCTCTCATCTGTACACGTAAAACTGTGACGTCATATGTAGAAAGTCCATTGTTTGTGCACATTTTTAAGATTGTTTTTGTTGTCCGACCTACTTTTGATTTCTGTATAGTTCGTCACTTCCCGTACTTTTATTCATTTCTTAGCATCATTTTTAATGTCAGTAATTCGTGATTGTAATGTGAAACTGTACTTGTAAATTCTTTTGTTCTACTGTGTTTTACTTTTACTTATTCAAATAACATTAATAATATAGTAAAATAACTATAAAATAATGATAATATAATACTTATGATTAATTAATTGAAAATATTTAATGACTGAAATAATTTCAGTATAGTGCTTTAGTAGTTCAGGTAACCACTAGATGTTTATTCTGCGTAAGGCATGGTGTTATAAAATATTGGTAAATAATTATAATTTTGTGCTTACAGTGAATTTGTTAAGCATATTAAGGGGTAATTAGCTGACTGGGCTAGTCACATTACCATATTGGCCATTGGGCATATATAATTGAGCATATAGATATTGGAGATTGATATAATTGACTAATTAGGTACTTTAATTATTTAACATGGCGACTTTAGAATCTTTAATGAATATGGGTAAACAATTTGGTTATAAAGGAGAAGCTCTTAGAGATTTTGCAGTGGCGGAACTAGCAAAAGCGAAACAAGAGGAAGCTGATAGAAAACGAGAATTGGAGGAACAAAAAGCGATAGCAAAAACAAGAGGAGGCTGAACGAGAAGCAACGGAATATAAAAGGAGAAAGGAACAGGAGGCAAGAGACGAAATGTTGCGTGTTGAAGAAGAAAATAAAGTGAAACGAGAAGAAAGAATAAGGCAACAAGAAAAAGAGTTAACATTTCTTCGTCTAGAAGAATTAAAATTAAAAGCTCAAGCTGCTACAATTAGCAATAATGAAGGGTCTCATCCTACACATTCATCAGAGCATACCAAAAGCTATTACATGTTTAAACTACCAGTTTATAATCCAAAGTCAGACGATTTAGCATGCTACCTGACAAGATTTGAACAAATAAGTAATGCTAATAAGATTGATAGATCATTGTGGGTTTTAAAACTTAAGGAATTTTTGGCTGGTGAACCATTAACCGCCATACAATCAATCTATGGATCCTACGGTTGGTAATAATTATGATACTGCAAAAGCTTTGCTGTTGAAACGTTTTCAACTCACTGAAGAAGGCTATAAGGAAAAATTTAAATCCATGCTTCCAGATTCAAGTAAGGATTTTTCTGCATTTATTGCTTCAATGCGGATGACTTTCCAAGGATGGATGGAATTAGCTGCGGTTAATAATTCTTACAATAAGTTAGTGGATTTAATTTTACGAGATAAAGTTTTATCTTCGGTTAGCAGACCCTTTCGTGAATTTTTACAGAAACGCAAACCTCCTACTTTGTCTGCTATGGAGGAAATTGCAGTTAATTATTGCATCGCACATCAGGGGTCGTGTTTTGCAAAGAGAACCATTATCAGTTGCCTCTAGTATGACATTCAATGGTAATGATAGATCAAAAGCTCAAAACCTTGATAGAAATTTTACACATAGGAGATATAATGACAACAATTATCATAGACAAAATAATTACAACCAGAATGATAATTTCAACCGAAGTAGACAGCAAATCATGCATCAGTCACCTCAATTTAGAAATAACCACAACGTTCAACAAAATGCAAACTGGAAGAAACCATATAACTTCAATCCGAATAACAATGGTAACAACTGGAATAATAATAATCAAAATTATAAATCCAGAAACAATAGCTACAATGGTAGACAAATAAATAATTCCGGTAATCATCACCGACAACGTTCTCATTCACGTAGACCACAACGGTTTGAGCACAGCGCAGGGGCGGCACTGACTAGCGGTATACGACCTTGTATTCAAGACAATAATAATGTGGTACATTCATCTTCTTGTTGTACAGTTGATGTTGATGTGGCAAATCGTTGCCAAAAATGCTTAACTCTTTTGCAGAAGGACATGTGGTGAAGTACGTACATCCTATCCCGGCAGTTAGTCTCGCTGCAAACGATGGTACCGGCACCTTGATCTTCAATAGAGGACTGGTCAACGGGACAGTGGTATCCGTTTTGAGAGATTCAGGATCAACTACCATCGGTTGCAATGACTCGATTTCGCGCCAACAAATTAAATGAATGTGGTACTGCATTTTCCAGTTTTGGTCTCTGCACCATTTTTGAGGATGATGAGGTTATTCCTCATTATAAAGATAACATTGATACTAGTGTATTGTTAAACAACAAGAATGATAAACCTATTGTACGACATGCCTTCAGCACTAATGATGATACTAAATTATCGACACACTCAGTGAAAGTTAACAAATCATTCCGGGGGAGATACCTTCCCTCGACAAAACATTACTGCCAATACCATGAATAAATCTTGGCGACAAGATCAGATTGCAACTGATCTTTAAAAAACTTATGAAAGTGTCAAAGGTGAAAAGAATTGTACAAATAAGATTGATAGCGTTAGAGTTGGGGTGAACTTAAATAATAAAATTAAAACCAATAATTCTGTCAGCAAAGCATTACCTTTGCCTAATAAGCAGTTATCTGCGACATGCTTTAAACCTACTGCCGGGTATACCGATAGGTATCATCCTAAGTTTGATCAGGACGATACTTCATCGAATAAACGTACTAAATCTATGAGAACGGAGAAAGTGGACGTTTCTCATGTGACCAAACATACACATAATCCTTATTCACATTGTAGTGACAATAAGACTACTTATATTGGTAAATGTGCTTATTCTCGCACCGTTCTAGTGCGCAACCTGCCACAAGAAACTACATGGCAGTCACTTGGTAATTTTTTTCACTGCACGGCAGACGTTAAGTTTGTGCGTCTGTTGCCACCTACCAATTACAGGTATGGTGAGGCTTTAGTAACATTTAGGACCAATAGAGATGCTCGTATGGTTATCGAGCGAGACAATGGTGTATATTTTCATCATCATTTTCTCAGGCTACAATTGATACCTGATTCTGCTTCACGCAGATATTAGCCTATTGATATTAGGACTTGTTATCACATTCTTTGATGACTCAGTATTTGCAGTCATCGTTTATTTTCTTTACTAGTCATCTATCTTATATGACTTAGTTGTTGTAGGCTTTTCTTATAGGTAACATTTTTGTTGTCCTGTCTACTATGACACTTTGTCTTTTTGTCTTTACGTTAATTTTACCATGCCTAAATGAGACAGTAACTTCTTTAATTGTTCTGCTTGTGCTCAGCCAATGCAGCATAAGCTTGTATATCGTCTACCCTTTAATGGATGGGCATGCTTGTGAATGAAACGTGGACTGATAATTGCAACACCGCGTTCACTAATTTTTTAGGAAAATTGTTGTTAAACCTCATATTTTGAGGTCATTGTATATTACTAAATTTTACGAAATGGATATTCCTCGTCAGATGCAGTATGTCTATGACTATGTATATGATGATGAACGTCTACTGTCCTGTATTGTGAATAAATCCATGAAACGTCGCCAGCTGTTACCATTACTTGACTTCCTCGTTGTGAGTCAAAGTGACGTCCTTGTGACCTGTGTACTGTAGTCCTGTGTGGACCTTCATATTCTATCAACACATCAGACAACCTACCAGACACGAGACACCCTTCCATACAGCCTTCAACATCCTCTGGTGTCTACAGTAGTAATATGACCACTACACATTGGCGACTACACAATTATTATTCTCTCTACACTTTTTTGGGTGCCAAATATTACTGTTACACTTTCTTTATTTCATCCTTCGTTGGTCTTTCACCGTCAATTTGTAGCTCTTCTTCTGCTGGTTGGATGTCCTTGGGGTTTATGGAGCTGGTACATTGAGAAGGTCTTCAAAATAGTCTGTCCACCTCTTCATTTGCTCTTGTATATTGCTGAGCAGTTTTCCATTCTTGTCTTTTATGATGCAAGTTGTTTGCTAGTATTTCCCTGTTAGCTTCTTTGTGCTGCTATACAGTTCTCTCATATTTCCTTTGGCTGCAGCATCTTCTGCCTCTCTTGCAAACTCCTTAATATACTTCCTCTTGTCTCTTTTGATACTTCTTTTTACTTCTTTGTTTGTTTCTGTGTACACTTCTTGAGCCTTGGCTTGGAACTTCTGGTTTTGCTTTTGTTTAAATCTGCTTTCTTGTTTTTCCTGTCTTTTATCTTATTGATGGTTTCTGTTGTTATCCATGCTTTTTGTTGTCGTTCCCTTTTCCCCACTATGTCTTCACATGTCTCATTCCATACAGTTTTGATGTGCTGCCAATAGTCTTCTGTTTTCTCTACATCTTCCAGCTGTTGGAGCTCTTGGAATTTGTTGGATATTGTGACCGCAAGTTTGTCTCTTGTTTCTTGGTTTCTTAGATGTCCTACATTAAATTGTTATCTATAATTTTGCATTGTTGCATATCTCTTGAGTTTCATTTTTACTTTGGCTATCAGGTGGCGGTGATCTGATACCACATCTGCTCCTCTATATACCTTTACATCCTGCAATGATGATCTAAACTTCTTGTATATATATGATCAATCTGATTTTCTGTTCTATGGTCTGGTGATATCCATGTTGCCTTGTGTATTCTCTTACGTGGAAACATGCTTTCTCCAATAGCCAGTTGATTTGAAGCACAGAAGTTTGAGAATAGTTCCCCATTTTCATTCATTATTCCTAGCCCATGTTTTCCCATGACTTCTTCAAAAGCGGTGTTGACTGTACCTGTCTTTGCATTCATGTCACCCATCAAAATTGTGATGTCTCTTCTTTTTACTTTTTCCATAATTTGCTGTAGTCTAGTATAAAATGCTTCTTTCACAGACTCTTATTTGTCATTAGTTGGTGCATAACATTGGATGACATTTACATTTATTTCCTTTTTAGCTGTTTTAAAGGTAGCTGTTATTAATCTGGGTCCAACAGCTTCTCATTCAATGAGTGCTTTCTGTGGTTCCTTAGCTATCAAACGAGCTACTCATTCACTGTGGTATGAACTTTCGTCTTCATGTTCTGAGGACAGCACCAATTCACCAGTGATGAGTTTCTTCTTGTCTACCCCTTTCCACTTTGTTTCACACATTCCCAGAACCTTGATTTTATATTCCCTCATTTCTGCTGCTACTTGTGCCACTTTCCTTTGTTAGTTTAATGTCCGAACATTCCAGGTGCCAAATCTGGAAGTTCTCCTAGAAGAAAGAAGGTTAGTCAGTAACACACTCTTTTCGGCTTTCTCTGTGTTGCATCATACGTCTCCCTGCGAGAGGACCTTCCCCTGTCTTTGATGGCTGTGTTTTATTTTCCGTAATTGACTTGTCCATGTTTGTTGAAGTTTTTTCTGGTTTAAATTTTTTACAGGATGGGGTAACCAGCCCCATGCCTAACCCTCCTTAGTCGCTTTCTACGACATGCATGGGAGGGAACAGTATTGCTATTCTTTGCTACTCTTTCGGGTCCCGGTAACACACGGGTGAGTTACTTACATAATTACACAAAATGAATTAGAAGTGAATTGTATTCCGTCAATTATCAGTCGCTTAGTGTATTTATTAGTAAATTAAAACATCTCTTTATGGGTGATAGCGGGTGATTAAATCCACATTACAACTGAAACATCTAAAACAAAAATAGCTATGCGGTATTTAATAGCACCTTAGCACCTAAAATCCGAGTGAATTATAATGATAAAATTAAGACATTAAATCACGTAAATGCTAATTTCTATTACCGAAATCAGAAATGAAACAATCTCCATGAAATGCTAATAACTCACTTTCACAATGGCTCTAGAATAACGAGCTAGATTATCCAAAATTTCTGAGCGACTTGATAACTGGTTTTGAGAGGACGCAGTATTTATACAGATTTTCTGCAATATTTCTAAAGGGCGCGACAAATCACGCCGTCGACGTATCAAAGAAAATCAACGAGTTTACTTCCGAGGTAAAGGATTTTCCTGTTTGTTCGCTCGCGAAGCCGAAACGACATAAACAGGACAGGGGCTATGCAAACATGTCTTCTTTGATTTCCTCCCTCTGCCGAGACCAAATACTTAAGTCCCATGAAATCACGGACATCAAATGTGGTCGGTAAGTATTATTATCGCCCTTGCATTTGCTACCGACGTCTGATCTGTTCCTCCCCAGTGCTTTCTGTCACTATCCGATGATTGACATCACAGCTCGCGTGAGAACTCAGGTAAACACTCTGGTTCGCTCCCCTCTTGTTAAGACTATCGGGTGCGAAAGTTTGTAAACGCTCATTAGCGCATATAAGCAGGAAAAATAGGCGTGGCTTCAAAAGTGAGTCAACAGACAGCGAATGCAAGAGTGGTCGGATTACTGAGGCTATATTTACATATATCCGTCACATCCGTGGAAGAATAATTTTACACGAGACTATAAACTATCATGGATATAAAAAGTGGTAAATAGACTTGCCAACTTTGATGAGTGAACTAAATTCAAAGACAGGAAACATTAATAGATGATTTAAAGAGATCAAGGGAAAACGTAGACTTATATAAATGGAAGTTGAGAGATTCATAATCTTCTGTGCTTCAATTCAGTTTGTTACCAAATAGTATGTTTACATATAAAATGTCTGCAAATTGTCGTGTATGCAGAGACAAAGACTTCAAAAGTTTGTTGGGGGAAGATGTGGAAACAGAGATTAAAAAGACACAGCAAACAAACAGCTGCTGACAAAAGTGTTATACCGAGATATCGTATAATCCTGTCATTGTTATACTTGTATTGTGCATACAAAGACACAATTTTAAGTAACCAATACAGTCCCACAGTGACTAAGAATAGGATTCCTAGAGTTGGTTCACAACATATTAATCAATACGATGAAATAAGGCAGTAAAACCGATTCAGAAAAAAGACATGAAATTACATGCACGGTTTTGCCTAGGAACAGAAAGTACCCCCTATATTTCAATATGAAAAAAAACATAATTAAGAATGAACAGGAAATCCAAATGTCAGTGTCCACTAAGCAGTTATAAAACAACGTCAAGGTAGGTGCAGACGTACTCAAAACAAGGATTATGGTAAAGACAGAAGAGTATTCCTCAAGTAGTCTCTGTTAGTTATTGCAGCCTTAAATAATCATAATAGCAACGGAGTAGACAACGTATTACAGGTACTATTAAAAGCCAGCTAACCATTAAGCAACAGAAACTACAGCGGATTACTGGGTACTGCAAGATCTGTGAAAGATAATAAGGTATATATATATATATATATATATATATATATATATATATATATATATATATATATATATATATATATATATATATATATATATATATATATATATATATATATAAAACTCCGCGTAGGCCGCTCCCAAGCCAGGCTGAAAAAGGAGGAGGGCGGCCTGCATGGAGGCCGTAAGGAGGCAGCCCCTCTACCATGCAAAGGCACAACAGGCCTATCACCTGTTTGCTTTAAACTTTTGATTATGAGAACTACAAGAGAGAAAACCGGACTGATTCTAAAGGCGACGAACTGGAACGGACTACGGACTACGACTTATGGAACTTGGAACACAAGAGGTATAAATGGGAAAGAAGAGGAGCTGGTGGAAGAGATGAGGAAAGCAAAACTAGAAATCCTGGCTGTAACGGAAAAATAGAAAAAAAGACAAGGAGTCATGGATCTCGATGGCAACACGCTGCTCAACAGTGGTGTACCCACATCTGAAAGAGCTAAAAAAAAAGGGGGGGGGGGGGGTTTGCATTGTGGCCAAAAACCAAAAAGATAGTATCAAGGGATGTAGCTTTGTCTCGGAGCGCATTATGGTTGTAAAACTAAAAGAAGGAGAAACCATAGTCAACCTGGTCATAGTGTATGGGCCAAATGAGGATGAGAGAGCAGAGGTCAAGGAGGAATTCTTCGAGCTGCTTCAAAGGTCAGTACACGACTGCCTAGATCAAGTAATCATGCTCGGACATTTCAATGCTAGAGTTGGAAATGACCATGCTAGATGGGGTGGAGTTATCGGACGATATGGAGAAGATACTCTCAATGACAACGGAAAGCGACTCCTTAGATTCTGCAGTGAGCAGAATCTGATCATTACAAACACAAAGTTCCCCCATAAGCGCATACATGCATACACTAGATGTTAACCAACAAAGAATGAGTAGTCAGTAATCGACTATGCCATTGTTAGGAGGAGCTCATTCAAATGTGTCCGGGATGCTAGAGTCTGGAGGGGCCCAGAGATTGGAAGTGATCACTACCTGCTTACAATCAAAAGAACAACTGAAAGAGTTGCTCAGCCTAGGAACTGCCCAACATCACGCAAGAAACTAAGTAAACGAACGGGAGAAATGAGCATTAGGACCTACAAGCTGAGAGAGCAAGACATTAAGACCAAATATCAGGGGCTTATTGCTACAACGGTGAGCAACACAGAAGAACAACCTGATGACTTGGAAACTCTCTGGCTTAAATTCAAGGACATCATAGAGACAGCTGCTGCTGAAGCATGTGGTGAAGTCCGAGTTGGGAACAAGAGAAAGTGGACACCCTGGTGGACAGAGGAAGTCAAAGTGAAAATACGAGAGAAGAAAATGGCAAGGAAACAATACTTAGGAGCTAAAAACACGACAAATGGAGAATTATAGAGAATATGTAATACTCAGAACAGAAGCAAAGAACAAGGTGCTAGCAGCAAAACAGAAGTCCTAGGAAGAATTTGGAGAAAAGCTAGAAAAAGATGCGTAAGAAAACCAGAAATTGCTCTATAAGACCCTAAAGAACGTGAGGAAGGAAAAACAATGCCCTCTCCAATTTATAAAGGACAAGCAAGGCAAATTGCTTACTGCCCCGAAGGAAGTAATGGAAAGATGGAAAGAATATTTCTCAGAACTCCTGGACGGTGAGCATGGTGAGCATGGTGAAGCATCACAAATGATAGCCACTAGCACAGAAGAGAAAACCAATGATGGTGAAGACGACATAAAGATGGAAGAACTGACAATCTCCAGAGCTATGCCAGTGGGAGATTTACTCCTGGTAGGTTCAACCAAGCTGGACTGGTCTGCGTGAGTAGGGGTCAGACAAAAGCTGGTACCCTGGTCCTCCAGGTTGGGGGTTTCAGCACAGCACCGACACCTCTGTCTATATAAAAAATTGCACATGTTACGGAAACAGCAACAAATGAAAAAACTTTGGTGCGGGACGGACATCCGGAGTCTCAGACTCGTATGACTGACAGTGGTGAAAGCCGAAAGGAAGCCATTGGCATGAAAACGGATGCCCTGACCGCAAAACACGAAACCAGAAATGGTTTTCGGAACGTCAGAACTATGAATGAGGAAGGAAAGCTGAGACAAATCACAGAAAAGATGAGGAACTACAAATTACATATCCTGGGAATAAGCGAGAGCAGAGGGACAGGTAGGGGGAGAATAAAAATAGCTACAGGGGAAACAGTACTTTATTCTGGCAGAGAGGATGGTCAGCACAACGAAGGTGTAGCCATTATCCTGAAGAAAGGAATGAAAAGGTCTTTACTAGAATGGAAACCGAGCAACAACAAACTGATGAGAACAAAACTGAGAGGTAGATTCACCAACACCAAAATTATACAATGATATTCACCAACAAATGACAGTGATGAAGAGATCAAGGACGAGTTCTATCAACAGGTACAAAAGGAAATGGAAAATACACCCAGGTACGATCTTTTTATAGTAACGGGAGACCTAAATGCGAAAGTTGGAATACACAATAATTATAACGAAAGAGTAATGGGGAAATGCGGCAGTGGAACTGTAAATGGGAATGGGGACAAATTAATAAGCTTCTGCAGTATTAACAACCTGGCCATTGGAGGAACACTTTTTCTACACACAGAAGTGCACAAGTTAACACGAGAATCACCAAACGGACGAGATAGAAACTAGATAGATCACATAATGATCAATGGCAGATGGAGACAAGCACTACAAGTCGTGAAAGTAGGAAGAGGCGCAGATGTGGGAAGTGATCATCACCTAGTAGTAGCAAGATTGAAGGTGAAACTCAGAGCTGCTGGACCAGTTGCATTCAAACAGAAAAGATATAACATCCCAAAACTTAAGGACCCCCTCACTAGAAAAGCTTTCGTGGTCGACGTAAAGAGACGATATCAGATTACCAAAAGCCAGGAAAGAACAGAGACCGATGTCGACCAGAGATTCAACACCATCTCAACAATATACAAGGAAAGCAACAAATCATGCATGGGATTCCAGGAAAGAAAGAGCCAAGACTGGATAACACCAGATATAGCAAAATGAAAGGAAATGAAAAGAAAGAAAACAGAAGCTAATTCTCCCAGGTTAATGACAATATATAGTGGACAGTACAGTCAGCTGGACAAGGAAGTAAAACGTCAAACACGTGCTAACAAAAGGACATTTCTGGATGACTTTGCAAGACAGGAAGAAGAGGCAGCACACAGAAATGAACAAAGCACAGAATACAACATAACTAAAATCATCAGCAGAAAACGAGGTGGAAGCAATATTACATTAGTAAGAGATAAGCAAGGAAATCTCATCACGACAGCAGAGGGACAGGAAACAAGATGGGCAGAGCGTTTCAGAGAAACTCTGAATAAGGAACCACCAGAGACACAACTGAATGTTCTTGAGGCTGAAAATGATTTAGATGTTACGACAGACATTCCACGAAAAGAAGAAATCATCACAGCGATCAAAATGTTAAAGAATGGTGAAGCGCCTGGCCATGATAACTTAAATGCAGAGCTATTTAAGACAGATTCTTAGCTAGCAGCAGAACTATTAGAACCACTATTTGCACAAGTCTGGAAAACAGGGACAACACCAACATAGTGGAGCAAAGGAATAATTGTCAAATTGCCCAAGAAGGGAGATCTTGCAGACTGCAATAATTGGAGAGGAATAACTCTTCTCTCAGTTCCCAGCAAAATACTTGCCAGGATAATTATACAGAGAATTTCAAAAGCAGTAGACCACAAACTGGAGAAAGAACAAGCAGGATTTAGAAAAAACAGAAGATGTGTAGATCATATATTTACCCTCAGGAACATCAGAGAGCAGTGCTCAGAATGGCAAAGACAGCTGAACATTAATTTCGTTGATTTTGAAAAGGATTTTGGCAGTATACATAGGGACAGTTTATGGCAAATACTGACGGCCTATGGAATTCCAAGCTGCATAGTGTCAATCATAAAAAGCCTTTATGCCAACTTTACGAGTAGCATTGTGAACAGCAACCTAACCTTTGAGGGAAGACAGGAGTACGACAGGGATGCCCCTTATCAACCACTCTATTTTTAACAGTCATAGACTGGGTGATACACTAGACAACAGAAGGCAGTCCAAGAGTAATAAGATGAACTACGTTTTCTACATTGGAAGATCTGGAATATGCAGATGACATTGCACTACTAGCACATTCACATCAACACATCCATGAAAAAAAAACGGATAGACTTAATAAGTTTAGCCAGCAGGTGGGCTTGAACATCAACTTGAAGAAGACAGAGATCATGACGCTCAATGTGAGCAGCCCTGAGCCTATATCAGTAAGGAATCAGCAACTGGAACAGACAGATGCCTTCACATACCTAATAATAGTAATAATAATAGCCCCTTCAGTCATAACTGACTATGGGAATGCGCCCCTGAGGTGACAGACCTCAGCTGCTTATTTTCCTGGTGCTCCTTTCGACGTTTTCTCCTCACCTCTGCTTCTTGTGTGAGCCTCTCTTCGCCAAATCTGAGGTGGCGCCGTAAACAGCATCGCCACTTAGTGCGATCGGCAGCTTCATCCTCCCATGTTGCTGGATCCATGTCCAGTGCCCTCATATCTCTCTTGCACACATCTTTGAACCTCAGCTGTGGTCGCCCAACTGTTCTCTTGCCATCTGCTAATTGTCCGTAGAAGATATCTTTTGGGATGCGACCATCTTCCATGCGGCGAACATGGCCAAGCCAGCGAAGTCTGCGCTGTCTAAGAAGCGTATACATACTTTGAAGGACAGCACGTGACAACACCTCGACATTTGTCACTTTATCTTTCCACGAGATGCCGAGGATGCGGCGTAGACACCGCAAATGGAAGGTATTGAGCCTTCTTTCTTGCTTAGCATAGGTCGTCCAGGTCTCGCTGCCATATAGGAGTGTGCTGGTGACGCAGGCATTATATACCGCAGCTTTGGTCTTCATTGTGAGTTTAGAGTTTCCCCAAACACGCGATGTGAGGCGGGCAAAGGTAGCTGCAGCTTTGCCAATGCGGCTGTCGATTTCTGTATCCAGTGAGAGTTTGTCATTGATGGTAGACCCTAGGTATGTAAAGTGGTGCACCACTGCCAATTCATAGTTATCGATAGTGATAACTGGTGCAGCACCCACATCCTGACTCAGCACATTCATTTTCTTTAGACTTATTGTGAGGCCAAAGTCCTTGCATGCTTTAGTGAAGCGATTCATCAAGCTCTGAAGCTCCTGTTTATCTTTGAGTGACGACTGCAGCATCATCAGCGAACAACAAGTCTCTTATAGTGACCTTTCTGATTTTTGTTTTTGCCTTCAGCCTTGAAAGATTAAACAGACGGCCATCTGACCTAGTGTGAAGACATATTCCTTCAGTTGCATCTCTGAATGTATGTTTCAAGAGTAAGGCAAAGAAGATTCCGAAGAGGGTCGGAGCCAGAACCCAGCCTTGTTTAACGCCACTTCGTATATCAAAGGGCTGTGACGTGCTTCCAGCATATTGGACTGTTCCCTTCATGCCGTCATGGAATGACTTTATCATTTCCAGCATTTTAGAAGGGCAGCCTATTTTCAGGAGGATTTTAAAGAGTCCATCCCTACTAACCAGGTCGAATGCTTTTGTGAGGTCTATAAAGGCGATATATAGTGGTCTTTTCTGCTCTCTTGATTTTTCCTGAAGGTGGCGGAGACAGAAGATCATGTCTTTTGTTGATCTGCCAGCTTGGAATCCACACTGTGACTCTGGATATATGCGCTCAGCTAACTTGTGTAGTCGCATTAAGATGACTTTGGCAAAAACCTTACCAACAATACTAAGAAGAGAGATGCCTCTGTAGTTATTGCAATCACTTCTGTCTCCTTTATTTTTATACAGTGTTACAATCTTGGCATCTCGCATGTCTTGATGAATAGTTGTCTCTTCCCAGCACTGGCACAGCATCCTATGCAGGGGATGTAATAGCGTGCTCTTACAGCATTTGATTAAATTAGGAGGAATCCCATCACTGCCTGGTGCTTTGCCAGAGGCCAAGCTATCAATGGCCTTGCTGAGTTCCTCTAATGTTGGTTCGGCATCCAGCTCCTCCATAGTTGACAGACTGTTGACACCATCAAGGGCTGCAGGCGTAACGGTATTGTCTCTAGCGTAAAGCTCAGAGTAGTGCTCGACTCACTTCTCCATCTGCTTACCCTTATCGGTTAGCTTCTCTCCGCTGATGGTTTTTAGCGGTGCCGTCTTACTTTTATGGGGGCCAAGTGCTTTCTTTATACCGTCATACATTTGTCTAATGTTGCCTGTTTGCGCTGCGATCTGGATGCTCTCACTGAGCTGGAGCCAGTAGTCATTTGCACAGCGTCGAGCAGTTTGTTGAACTTTGCTTCTCGTAGCCCTCAGGGTCTGCAGGGTTCTGGCACTCGGTGAACGTTTGTATTCATTCATAGCACTGCGCTTAGCTTCAATGACAGGTGCCATCACATCTGATGAAGCATCAAACCAGTCATTTGACTTTGCTGTTTTCTTACCAAAGGTGGCAAGTGCAGTACTTTGAATGGTGTTCCGTAGATGCTCCCAGTTCTCTGTAATAGTATCACCATGCTGAGGGCTACTGTGCACTTTCTCGAAGGTCGCAGTGAATTGAGCGATCAGGAAATGGTCTGACATCTTGCTGGTATCAATGCGTGGTTTCCCTTCATGTCTGACACGATAGAGTTTTCTTGGTTGTGCTCTGATTTTGCAGCAAACCAAGGAGTGATCTGTATCACAGTCTGCACTATGGTACGAGCGCGTGGAGAGCACAGACCTGAGGAGTGGCCTTCTGACGAGAATCAGGTCAAGTTGGTGCCAGTGCTTGGATCGTGGGTGTCTCCATGACACCTTATGCTGGGGTTTTGTCTGAAAGTAGGTGTTGGTCACGCAGAGGTCATGGTGGACGCACAACTCTAAGAGCCGTTGTCCATTTTCATTCATCTTGCCAATACCAAACCTGCCCAGACATGAAGGCCATGAAACATTATCGGCACCCACTCTAGCGTTAAAGTCACCAAGGAGAACAAGCTGTTCTTGCCTAGGTATGCTTTTGATAATTGCTGTTAGATTCTCGTAGAACTCATCTTTAGCTTCTGAGGCAGAGTACAGAGTAGGAGCATACACACTGACAAGGGTGATGGGACCTGTGCTAGTTTGCAGGCGGAGCGTTAAAAGGCGTTCTGATCCATTCTCGCCTGGTTCAACCATTTTAGTTAGCGATTTTTTGACCGCAAAACCTACTCCGTGTTCTCTAGCTTTATTAAGATCTTTCCCTTGCCAATAAAATGTGTAGTCCTTCTCGCTCACCGTTCCAGAGCCCGCCAGGCGCGTTTCCTGAAGTGCAGCTATATCCATCTGAAGTCGTTTAAGCTCATCATTAATTATGGCTGTCTTCCTTACATCATTTACATCCTGTAGGTTTTCGGATAGTCCAGTCAACATAGTCCGGACGTTCCAGCATCCCAATCTGAGAGTTTGCTTATTTCTATTTTTTCGATAATTGCTTGGTGCAAAGTTTTCTGTCCACAGTTCGGGTTTGACTCTAATCCCCATGCACCCAATGGGGAAAGCAGACAGTGGCGGGACAACACCTTATTGACTGGGGGCTGCCCAGCTTGAAGTGGGCGGTAGCTGTCCAGTGAGATCCTAGAACCTTTCCCACTGTCGGAAGTAGCCCCTGGCGCCATGCCCTACGCCAATTGGGCAAAATGCTTATAACCGGTAACTGCTACTTCCCGTGTTTTGCCGACACCTATAGGGTGAAGCTGGAGTGTCCTCTCCAGGGCGCGAGCTTGGGCACAGTTATATGGAGATCAAGCTGTTGCCCATGCAGCATGTTCCCCCTCTCCACACAGCCGGTAGATCCAAAGGAACGGCAGTAGCCGATACAGTTTGGTACCAGCCATGTCGCAGGAGTTGCCAGAATAATGTCGAATCGACATTAGACTGCCTTAGGGACATACCTAGTATGCATAGTAACACCAGACGGGGGAGCAAGCAAAGACATCAACAACAGAATGAACAAAGCAAGAACAGCCTTTTTTAGTCTAAACAACATCTGGAAGTCCTCTCAATACAGCACAAGCACAAAATTAGGTTTATATCAGAGCTGTGTGCTTTCTGTGCTTCTCTATGGCGCGGAGAGGTGGAGAGTTACAGAGAAGGAAATGTCGAAATTGTCCTCTTTTCACACAACATGCCTAAGATAATTTCTCCGAATCTTTTGGCCGAATACCATCACCAACCAAGATCTGCTTACTCGGAGCAAGTAAGAGGACATGCACACCATCATAGCTGGCAGACGCTGGAGCTGGGTTGGCCATGTTCTCAGAAGAGACCCCGATGCCATCACAAGTACAGCTATGCAGTGGACCCCTGAAGGAAAACGTGGGGTACTGGAAGATGAGACAGGTCTGTACTTCAGAGCTGGCATTTGCTGATGATGTTGCTCTGATTGCTAAATCAGAGGCACATCTCCAATCCAACTTGCAGGTCTGGAAGGAAGAGCTGGAGAAGAGAGGGATAGTCATAGGCAGCTCTAAAACAAAATCCATGGTGATATGACGAGAACAAAGAAGACATCAGATTAAGCTGGGAGAACAGGTCCTGGAGCAGGTCGACCACTTTAAATACATCGGAGCTATTATAGACCGAAATGGAGGCATCAAAGAAGAGTTGGCCACTCGAAAAGCAGCAGCTGGGAGACTATTTCAGGCCATAAATCGAGGATTCCTCAGCAAAAGAGTGGTTGGTGAGAAAACGAAGATGGCTGAATACCGCTCCACCTACATCCCAGTCTTGACCTATGGATGCGAGTCATGGGCAATGACTACAACCCACAAAAGCCAGATACAATCCTCAGAAATGAAGTATCTGAGGAAGGTGGTTGAAGTAACAAGAAGAGACATGGTACGCAACCAGACGATACGTCAAGGCCTAAAATCCCACCCCCTGCAGACATAAGTAGAACAGTCCCAACTTAGATGGTTTGGCCATGTCTGCAGAATGAGAGAAGATCGGCTACCACGACAAGCATGGGAAACAAAGAGCCAGTGATCCAGACCCACAGGACGACCCAGAGTCCGCTGGGAGGACAACATTAGACAATCTTTGAAGGACCGAAGACTAGAATGGAACCAGGCCAGGAGGAAGACAGCCTATAGGATGGTCTGGCGCTCTCTCTTTCAAACCTCTACACCTCACGGTAGAAGGGGAACGACTTAGTAAGTAAGTATTTATATATATATATATATATATATATATATATATATATATATATATATATATATATATATTATATATATATATATATATATATATATATATATATATATATATATATATATATATATATATATATATATATATACTTTTTTCTTACATGTATATGAAGTGACTGCATTCTTTGGTAAATTTCTTTACTGTCCGTGTTGTCCCTTTTCAGGTAGCCCCCAGTTATGTCCTGGCGAGGATAACGTCAAGGTCTTCAGTGATACTTTTGGCAGCACATCACTTTCCTTCTGTGTTTTTGCCTACCCCCACATTTCTGATTACTTGATATTCAATGACAGTGATGTTTTCAGAAATACGGATAACAATTTTGATTGGAATTATGAACATGGCAGTGCTTTCAGTTCATATAATGTTACTATCATAATAAACAACCCAACAAATGTGACATCTGGAGATCTTATTATTGGAGTATGCACTACCCAGGGCAGAGAGCATCGACTGAATTACACAGTCAAAATAAAAATGTTGAAAAGTAAGTAAATAAATCATTTCAGCAAACGATGTAATAATATTACTTTTTCACTTTTCACCTCCTTCTCCTTCTATCTATCTCCCTTATGTGAAAGTTCAAAAGTTCTCTTTCCATATTTAATTTATTTATTTTGTGTTTTTGTTTTGTAATCTCTTTACTGTGTTTCAGTTTATCCATGCATGTTCTCCCTATGCCTATTTTTTCTTCCTTGTTGTACTTTACATGGAATATGTTCTACCGCTTCTTACTGAGAGGTTGGTAAGAAAACGAAGATGGCTGTATACCGCTCCACCTATGTCCCAGTCTTAACATATGGATGCGAGTCATGGGCAATGACTACAACCCACAAAAGCCAGATCCAAACCTCAGAAATGAGGTATCTGAGGAAGGTGGTTGAAGTAACAAGAAGAGACATGGTACGCAACCAGACGATACGTCAAGGCCTAAAATGGCACCTAATACAGACCCAAGTAGAACAGTCCCAACTAAGATGGTTTGGCCATGTCTGCAGAATGGGAGAAGATCGGCTACCACGACAAGCATGGGAAACAAAGAGCCAAGGATCCAGACCCCGAGGACGACCCAGAGTCCGCTGGGAGGACAACATTAGACAATCTTTGAAGGACCGAGGACTAGAATGGAACCAGGCCAGGAGGAAGACAGCCGATAGAATAGCTGGCGCTCTCTCTTCCAAACCTCTACACCTCACGGTAGAAGGGGAACGACTAAGTAAGTAAGTAAGTCATTCTCTTTATAGAGACAAGACGCGGAGCTCTATACTGATTTTGTGGGAAGAGCATTTACTATTCCCTTACATCCTTCATTTAATATTTCTTCATTTTTCATTGTACTTAAGTTTCTTTCAAATCCTTTTCATTGTGTCTATGTATATTATATGTTGATATAGAATGAGTCATGTACTCAACCTCCATATAGAATGTTCTAGACTAAGTTGTCAGCTTCTGTTTGTTTGGCTTACTTCAAATCTTAATAGCCAGCTTTGTTTGCATACATTCATGTACCTTTCTCTAGTTTAGTAAATGATATAAGAGGAGAGCGGAACAACATCACAGGCGTTTCATTTAGATTTGCTCATCTGTCATAAGTGTATATTGGGGCAACTACAACAGTAGTTTAGATCCGCGGTAGCGCAGTGGTTAGTGCACTGGCTTCATAGCTCGGTGGTACATGGTTCGATCACCAGTTGAGGCCGGATTTTTTAGACTGCAAACGGCTCTGGGGTCGACCCAGCCTCATGAATTGGGTACTAGAGCAACTCTGGGAAGGTTAAAGCGGCCGGCGTTATGCTGACCACGTCACACCTAGTTACCTAAGAAGGGAAATTTACAAGAGTGCACAAGAGATGGTCAAGAAAATATGGGTCTAACACCGTATTCCCATTATTCCTCAATGGACGTGTAACGGGATCCGTTACCTTTTCCTTACAACAGTAATTTCGCCGGAAATAGCATATGAAATACTATGAAGAAGGTCTCCAGAAATTGGCTCGTTAAGACAAATAGAGTCCTGTTCGAGATAAAGACAAGAAGAAGAGAATGCGAATGCTTTCCACTGGACAGTGTTTTCTATTGAATTATGGAAAGACTTCTGTTTCTCCACGACCTTAGCTTCTGCCCGTAGATCCATTAACAGAAAGAGCCTCCAACCTCATCTAAATGTAAAATATTTACATATAAGTAAATATTTACCACCGACAACACGAATGATACATTAAAGAACTAGATCAAACGATTACTGGGTTTATTAATTAAATATCTACAAATATAGGGTTAGTAGTAATTAGAACGTGATGATGGAGAATGGTGATTCTAAAAAAACACACAGAGGAGGTATTACTTCTGTAGTTAGTTAAATAGAAGAATGAACCTATGTGAAGCGAAATGATAATGTGATATGATACTTGTTACCAAAATGATGAGTAATCTACACCGTCCACATGCCTCTAAATGCTTTTCTAGAGTAGGATTATTCACATGTGTGCATAGAATGTCCCAGGTATTTATAGGTTATGTTGAGTGGCTTATCTGATGCACACCATCATAGCTGGCAGACGAGGATGTTCTGAGTGAAACGTTTGTGTTACTGAGAACGTTTACGATTTACAGTCCTTCAATGTTTGACAATATCTATGTAGCGTTGATAAACGGTTGACAGTTGTCGTATGAAAAATGTCTGTTGTCTAATCTCCGAAGGGTACTGGCCAGATTGAAGATCGTCACGAAATGTTCTTGGTTTGTAGACTTATCAGCTTGAGTATGTACGCTGGATTCTTAAGACATACATTGGAGCAAGCTGCACTTGATATCTGTATATCCGTCTCAACGTGTAACTATGGAGTCTGCTTCATAAAATGCGCTTACGGGTGCATGGCACTGGGTATAAATATGAGAATCAACTTTTGAGCTCTTTAGCTTGACTCAGGTGGTAAGCTATCTAGGGAGCTGAACTTGATATTTGAATATGTAATCAACTTGTAAATATGAAATCTTGGATTTTAAAAAGATTCGCTAGCCTCCTTTTTCCCTTTCGCAAATTCCTTTAAGAACACTTTAGATTTCAGATACATGAATTTTAATACTCACACAGGACTGAACCTAATAAGACTAGGATTTTTGGATTTTTCTCTATACCACTCTATTGCAAACTTTGCACTGATCTCTAGCAAACCATACGCTACATTATATCTCTGGTTTAGCCAATGTGTTGGAAATCGTCTAACTCATCACCTCAACCAATTATCAAGAGCCCATCTGGTCGCCCAGGCCTTGGATCTCTCTTGTCCCCTGTCAGCGCGTGTCACTGGCTAAAGTGGGATTGGCTATTCGCCACAAATTTTCAATGCAGTGCGGCTTGACAAACAGGAATTTAATGATTGGGCAGCTAATGCAAAAAATCTTCCGCCTTCTAACTGTCACGAAGCTTGCTGTCCATTGTCACGTTGCATGTCAATTTACGTTTTATTATCTTGTTGTCAATTGCTGTTTTCCGTGAGGTTTTGCGAGCGTTCTCTGGCGCGCGACTTCTCCTTTGTTCCCTCGATTCATTCTTAAACTGCTCATTTATTTCTCGCTAGGTAATCAGGATGTCGCTTCGTGAGTCTTATGTCGCGTGAGTCTATGGCCGCAGGTCATTGTTCCCCAATGTGGTATGAAACAGATTTGTTTGAACAGCGGACTCGCCATGAAAAGGCTAATCACCACTGTCCAGCCGACGTCTCCTAGAATAATCAGTATATCCAGGCAGCCTGGCCATATCTGCCTAGGGACGTATGTATCAAAGGAAATCGTTCTATGGCCAGGTGCGTTTCCCAAGATTTATCACAAGGCAATGTGGACTTCAACAGATAATGCAAGGTGGAGCACTAAGTCCAAAGAGTGTAAAGTTACAAGTCGCGAGTAATAAAGATTACAGTTTAAAGTCCAGTCGTGATTAAAGATTGCTTGTACAACGATGAAAGAGCAAATGTCGCTAAAAATGAAAGGAAAGAGAGATGATTGGAAAGAGAGCGATAAGACTTGACGCTCGTTTATCACATCATCCAGCACCATGGGAGAGTATGCCCTGATTAACCTACATTTTGGTCATAATTAAAGTCTGTAAGTTTATGTTCTATTTTGTGTAACATCTACGTCATGTTATTTACAAATGATAGTAAATGTTATGATATATTTACATATTATATATTTGTTGAGTGTATTTTTCTCTTGAGTATTTACAATATAATTATTTGTATATGTTAGGCACATATTTATTTATCACGGTTTCGCTTGTCTGATTTAAGGCACAGAGCACGACAGTCAAGATCTAATTACGCTTGAACCGACAACAGTCACATCTAGATACGATTCTCTATCCGTGACGATCTTTATGGTGCTTGCTACAGTCGCTATTGTTTTAGCCACTTGCAGTATTACCTGTTCTGTGCTGGGAGTTATTGTCTACGTAAAAAGAGGTGGGATTATGTCATCACAGCGGTCATCATAGTCATTTATACAATGTTGCTTGAATCTTTTTCGCCATATTGTACACGCTAATGGGGGCTTGTGTGGTCACGAGTGAAAGTGTCTCAAGCTGTATGTTATAAATGATTTACAATATTTTTATTTTCTAATTGGCACACGCTTTCAGGAATTAAATTTCATTCTTTTTCACGTTCTCTGTTACATGTTCCTATCATGTTTTGAGTAATAACGTATTTCAGTTATGATTCTGTCTCGTATTTTTACAAGTAACTGTTTTTATAGCACATTTCTGTACATTATCTTCCTTGCTTTTATCCTTATTCATAAATGCCTACTTGCTCTGATTCCTGTGTGTCATTGTGGTTGAGTTTTTCATAAAAAATTCAATGTTTCTTCTGTAATTACTCAGATGAGAGACCAATATTAATATTTTATGTTCTCTGATTTTATTACTTTATACCAAAAAAATGTAATATTAAATTTCTTCATCTACCATCTGCTCCTTTACATAAAAAGTTGTAGCAATGTGTATAGTTTCAGTAATTATAGTTGTTTACAATGTACACTAAATGTGAATGTTTTAAATCAGTTTAACTCGAGTGGTAGTTTTTTTATGTTTGTTGCGCTATTCATTAAAATTTGAAACACTGTTTCAGAGAAAAAACACAAGGCTAAAAGGTAAGACACATCATTTTATGTTCCTTTATTACCCTTGTAAACTTTTAATTTATGATATTACTGAAACTAATTTGGCATTCAATTATTGTAATATGTATTGTTATTCTTGTCAATAAGGAAATAAAAACAATCAGCAGTGTATGTCCAAGCTGTAAGTTATTATATGTATGTATCCATTTAGCAAAATTTCTTATTTACGTCTTACAGTTTGGTTATCTAAGAATTTGGGGACAAACAATTAACAATTATCGATCACATGGTGATTTGAATAAAATTAGTTGAAAATTGTTGGGTAAATATCTTTATTTTCGGTTTCGTTTCCTTGTCACTTCCCAGCTGACGCCACTGCTCAGGCACCTCATATCGCAAGAGAGACAAATCTATTGTTGATATTCATACCAGTACTTTGTAGTCGCTGTTTAACTTGGCCACAAAAGCACAAAATATGAAGATCACAACATGCGATATTTTAAGCGCGAAAACAGCTGCAAATGTTCTCTAAGAACAAAAGAAGTAACAATGACATTTAGGAAAGTACCATGCAACAGCAAGTCGTCTGAATGCAAAAAAATATGATAACATAACAAGCTTACAACAGCAGAAAATATGGTTACAAAGAAGGAACGGTGGGTAGACGGTATTGAATTAATCTTGATGCAGCATGGTATCTTTTCTTCTTCCTCGTTCGACCTGAAAATGAGGTTGGTTGCGTTGTGTCCATTTACAGCGAGCTGCGATATTTGCGCCTTTCGGCCGACACATCCGACTTCATCACAGCATTTTTGGGATCGGGTTAGCCTTCTCTCTTCGATCCCTACTCACTCAGCCAGACTGCAGTGATGCAGCCTGTTTCCAGGACCACCACTTGGAGGTGCAGTAGGGTCTTGGTCAGTTCTAGTTCGCTGACCCTGACCCAAGCAGTCTAGCTATGGGTCGCTAACTGCATTACTCACTGTTGACGCATCTTAGGTCTCTAATGGTATAACACTGGCCAAAGAAACATATCTACCATAAGAGTTTAAACTGCGTCTCCCTACAATGAATATAAGCTGAAAAGTGAAAATAAAACCTGGCTGCGAATAATTGCCTTCAAACTGACCCATGCTGGACAATCTGTTTCTGTGTTTTCGTTGAACGTCTTTTTAATTCTGCTCATTTATATTTATATATCTCATTTCCAACCTCTACACTTCGTTTTACGGGAAAGAAGAGGTTCCGATTATGAGATGAGATATCTCATTTCCATATATTTACGAATCTTCCTCTATTTTCTCTACCATGTAAATTCCAGATCAAAGACTGCCTTATGATGCTAGCTGATGACTGTCTCAATGTGCTTACTTCAGTGTATGTTTCTCACTGCCTGATCCACTTCTAGTTCTTTCAGTAAATTTCACATTATTGATTGTGTCCTTCCAGTTTAGTCCTTTTTTTCTGCATAACCTTATATTTATGAACACACATCCGTTTCGCTATTATTTTTGCTGCCCTACATTTTTCTTAGCTGCGCAGAATAATAAACTTCAAGTCTGATTTTAACAATAATTTTTATTGTTTTTAAATTTTTATTTTTATAACCTCCATATCTCTTTCAAAATGCCAACCAAAAAATTACATACTTCTCTAAATGAGTGATTGCGCTGAATAGAAGGATGGAAATTGTATGACAAGATTACCAATGTTGAATTAATGGATAGAACCAGACACGTAACTTGTGTGACACAAGGTGAGAAAGAAACGCTGGCATATGACATTGCAAACACAGAGACACCATCTGATAACATTAAAAAGTCGGTCTTTGTTCTAGATTCAGAAAAAGGATCCCGTTACACGCTTATTGAGGCATATTGGGAATACGGTGTTAGGATCGTATTTTCTTGACCATCGGCACACTAGGGGTGTTGTGGTCAGCATTCAGAAAGATAAGAAAAATACAGTTAGGCAAAAAAAAAGACATGGAATTTCGAATTGGAGACAGATATTAAAAGTATTTTTTAAAAAAGGGCAGGAATTACCGGCCTGAACAAGTTGAAGGTATGTGTTCCACTTGGAACCTATGAATAATGATGATGATCGTGATAAAGATGATAATGATCTCTTTAACTTTTCATATACATCTCCAGTGAGCTTAAGAATGACATGGGTAAATCCAATGAAGTCCCGTTGAAGAAATATATTTTGACATAGGCCTCCCTGAACCGGGTATTTGGTTGTATCCAGACAACGTAGAAGGCAGCAGTGAATTAATAACTGGTTGTCGCCGGAAACGAAGATAACAACAGACTGACTGTAACATTGATTACACCGGAAATAAACTGAGATAAATAATGAAAACGTAACTCAATCAAAACATTAAACATTTGTTGATTAAAATAGAAAAAAAAACATAGACATTTTAACGTCATGATCAAGCAAACATGCCTTTTGAATCACCGAATTTTACACACGTGCAGATAGTTACAATTCAAGAAAAAATACATACACAAAATATGTTGAGAAAGGAAGAAAGTGTGATATATATATATATATATATATATATATATATGTGACAGCGCCATCTTGAGATCTGTCGTTCTCGGCGCTGGCCCCATCTGGGCAGTCATGTTGTCTATGTGGTTTAGTGCCTTTTGATCACGTTATCTTCAAGCAGATTTATTACAAGGCCATAATAAGCCTACGAATTAGCTGTGTTTTTGCTCTAGTTGTGTATATCTGTGTTTTCATGCATTCTGGAGCAATAATCGCGTGTGTTATCTGTGTGGCGCAGATTAATGCGCGTAAGCGCGCAGTAAATTGAGTGGTTAGGCCAGGGCCTATAAAAGGGGTAGCAAGTGGCGAAACTGGGATTGTTGAGACAGCCGCCCAGTAAGAACAGACGAAGAAGACACACAAGAGCCAAGCTGTAAATGCCTTGAGCACATGAGTTAATTTAAATTAGCATTAGTTTTCTAGGATTCTGAAATTATATCGATGTGGCTATTTTAATGTTTAATGGAATAAATAGATAGATAGATAGATAGATGTGAAAATTTAAGAGCGATTATTTCATTCTTCAGAAAGGCAGACATAGTGTGAGGCTATTTCACTGCGAAATTTAGATAAGATTAACAATCGCAAGATAGCAACCTCGTGGTGATAAAAGGCGGTGATAGCGAGTCTGAGCAAACACGCTCCGCGTGTTAAACCTATAATATGTTATGCCGAGCGACACGCGGTGTATTTAGTTCCAGTTTTTGGTTAAAGCCAAGAATATTATTCTTTAATGTAAGAGTAATTTTATTTTATCCTTTAATGTAAAAGTAATTAAGTGTATTTCACGATTATTGATTATTCTACTGTTTATCTTTAGTGGTTACTTAGAAGGGAGAATAGTCATTTAGATTTCTGGTGCGTAAGGCAAGTTGAGACAGGTGTTTCTCTGTTTGCTCCCGGTGGAGCATGGAAACACCAATGCGGCTGGTGTCCACCACAAGTCAACAGAAGCATTTTTATGCTGTTACAGTGGTTGTTCCTGTAATAATGTGTTTCATGTGATGAGTTCCCAATCTCGTCAGGGGTCACATAGGACACGTTTGTGGCCAGGCGCACCGGTCGTCACTTACGACATGTTCAGAGTGCGGGAACGAGTGTTGATGTGGGTCGGTTGAGAGGTAGTAGTTAATTCTCATTATTGAGATTATTTGTTGTACATGTATTGAAGAATATTATTTTATGTCCAGTTGATTATTATTGTTATGTGAACATGGTTTGTGAGAGCACGTGGGCGTACCAGATGTATATTTCTCTTCTCCGCTCCTAAGGGAGCATGGGGCCACCGGTGTGGTTTACCTCAGCATGGAGCATTCAGATGCTTTTGCAGTAGTGGTTTCGGTAGCAACCTATGTTACCCGGTGCGATTGCCAGCCTCATGCACAACACCATACTAGTCGCATTGGACGACACGCATGAGTGTGTGAGATAGTTGATGATATCAGGTGGGCGCATGTTTTCTTTATGGTAAGTGTTATTATCCATGCTATTGATGTTCACTTAGACATTGTTTTATTTATTGTTTTTCAGACAGTCTATGAACACTGACTGGGTGTTCGTTTGATTGTTTGTTGGATTGTTTGTTTGGTGTTCGGTTCTGTTCGGTAGAATTAAATGTTGATCTGCATAAGGCTTTGGGTTGCTTGAATTGTTAAGTCTGCTGCTGAGAGGGTTGCAAGCAACCAATAATTGCAACCCCTGTCAAACGATCCTTTATAAATTTTCTTAGTGCACGGGTCTTGGGTGTGAGGTACCCCTAGCGCCCCTGTCACACATATATATATATATATATATATATATATATGAAAAGTGAAAATGAAAAGTTCCAAACTGTATGGGTGTTTTTTTTCCTTTGTCCTATAGACGTAGTTACTTCAGACTAGTTAGGTTCTAAAGGAGGGAGGAGGTGCAATTTTGGGGAATGTTGACCAATAATTATTTTACCCTTAATTTGATATTTGATGTTAGTAATATATATTACTATATCTTTACTTTCGTATTATACTTTCTGTGGTGAAAAATACAGTGATACAACGTTAAAATATCTCCAATTATAAAGATACCGGATAAGATAACATGTAGGGATAAAATTATACGTAAGATACGAGGATACATTCTCGCCTACGCCAGCGTTTTCTAGGGTCATTGAACACTAACTAGTTAGAACATGCAGACGAAACGGTTTACCCTTTTAGACGGGAGGGAAACGGAGATAAAAGAAAAGAAAATATGACAATCGGAACACGTGTTTGAATCTAAATGCTAAAAGACGCAATTTGTAGTTTTAAAGAAAAAACAATCACGCCACTAGTTGACAATATGTAAGGAATTGGTAGAAAAAAGACCTTAGCTCTTATTAGAAACAGTCGTATCTTGGACGTTTTACGGTAATTAGTTGTTTTGTTTGAATATAGCGGCAAACGCCGTGGACGAAGGTTCAAAAACAAATTTCAAAAACTAACCTTGAGAAAAGTAGGTTTTTCTTTAATAATAAAGTTATGAAAATAAAACCTAGCTGGTTTGATAGCCCATCTTGAGCAGAGAAATAATGTACTTTTAATTACGCAGACGGACAGATAACACGGAAAATATTGACGAAAGACCGTATTGTTCCAATCAGACTAGCGAACAGTTATTTGTGCATACTTTCACTAAGGTTACATTTTGGCGTCCTTGAGCCTAAGAATGAAAAAAACAAACTGCGTTGGACGAGGGGCAAAGCAGGAGGATAGTAGCTAAAAATAACTTAGTGGGGCAGGTTTGTGTAGTTTTTTCATGTAGTTAGTCCAAAAAACAAGTGAAATTTTGGAGAAAAAACCAAGTTGAGACAGACGGACCGACAGACAAATACTACACACTAGACTGAGATTTGACTGAAATTTGACTTTTAGTTTGAATATTTGAAAGGTATAGAGGGGAAGTCCGCTGATTGGATAAAAACATTTATATTATTGAATGAGAGACGCACGCTTGTGCCATTTTTGTAAGACTGTCCTTTAACACAGTTCGTTACTGCTAAATGAGTGTTTTCCAGAAGATATATATATATTCTCAGTGGGACGCCATACTATAGCCAGCAGCTCAGCTGAGTTTTGCTAGTACAACGTAACTGTGTTTTCACATTTTGAATTGTGGTAAGGAGAAAAAATTCATTAAACCCTTTTATTTAACAATTAATAATTTGAGTGATTGATACTGCCATAAAATGAAAAATGATTACGACAAGTGAGTGCTTATTCTAGGTCCCCAGCGACAGCCAGGGCCTAGAGATAAACACAAAATAATAGAAAGCATATCAAGGACTATAGAAGACAGATTTATATTTGAGATCAGTGGGAACATAACACCCACCTTATTGAATGGACGAGGAAACTATTGAACATATTTCGGATGTTATGCAGTCTTTGGAAACTGGTACTATTTGATACCACCTGGGTGAGATGTGATATGTTGGTCAGAGAGATCTGTCCCAATTTTTGTAAGTTCTGTATTATTTGTTGTGCGTGTAAAATTAGTGCATTAAGCAGTGTGTGACACATGGCACAAATTTTGGTTTCAGAGTTTCTGGTCTGGCACTACGCTAGTGCCAGATGCTTTTGTAAAATTACAAGAGTGGATGCAGAAGCAGCCTAGCATTTACTCCAGCTACTGAGAGAAGTGGGCCATTAGAATTCTGTAATACATCGACACAGGCAGATAAGTGAATATCTGGCCTGCTGGGGATTCATCAACGGTGTCCCCCATAAATAAAGACATAAAACCTTGTTGTATACACACTATATTCATAACCCTCCTGTTACGTACATTTATTACCTAAGGGGGTAGTCGTCGGTCCTACCAAATGTACGCACCAGTCTTGAGATAGTTATATTATTTGTGCGTTCGATTGATTCACGCACTGACGTGCACAAAGCAGTGAGTGTTGCTTTGGACGCACGTGTAACCTAGTTGAGGAGTTTGTGACGTCAGGTTTTGAAGTGGAAACATGGAACTGGCTTGTGTCCATGATTGTAATTTGATATTGTGTATCCAATGGCATGTTGAAGGAAGCCATTTATTATTGTGATTTGTATTGGTCTTCAGGTCGAAGCCAATCGCAGTTATGTCACGTAAGTTATCGCCCACTTCTTATTTTAATGCTGCATAAAAAGGCCGCTCTACTACTAATCTAGCGGGAATTTTATCATTCCTAGAATGGATCTACAGAGTCGCTTGCCTTTTAGATTTGGATCGTAGACGGAGAATTCCTACGAGTAGAAGAAGTTATATTGATTACCTTATGCACATGTTTTAAATGCCGTACATGCTTCAATGCCAAAGTCGTGGCACGGATGTAAAGAGAGGTTAGCCGATTCCGAACTCAATAGCTGAATAGATTGTTGTGGGTGTTGATAAGACTTAATCACTTGAAGAATAACTAAGAATGATCAGCAACTTCAAAGTATGACATTTTGTACCTATAACCTATAACTATGATCGTATCGTTTCTTCGTATGTGCCATGTCAATAAACTATATGTCCAGCAATCACTGACTTATGTACTGCCCAGTTTACCATCGAGTGATCAGTTCAAACACTACCTGTTGTAGTCCGTTTTACAGAACAGTTTGTTGACATTTTCGTTCAGTTTACCATTCGCGTTGTGAAGACCAACACCATTACCATAAACGGCTACAACACCTCCACTCCCAAAGGAGCATAGGCCTTCAACAAACACATGCCAAGTCCTCCTGTCACGTGCCATCATCTCAAGTTCTTTCCATGTTCTCCTCATCATTTTCACCTCTGTTTCCAACTCTCTTCTCCATGTACTTCTTGGTCTTCCTCTGCCTCTCTTGCCCTGGGGGTTCCAGAACAAGGACTGCCTTGTAATGCTATCAACAGGTTTCCTCAGTGTGTGTCCTATCCATCGCCATCGTCTTCTTCTCATCTCTTGTTCCACTGGCACTTGTCCAGTTCTTGTCATCAGTTCCACATTGGTAACCTTGTCATACCATTTTAATCCCTCTATTCTACGCAAGCACCCATTTATGAAAGTCTGTAGCTTTTTGGTTGTTGTCTTTGTTGTTCTCCATGTCTCCGAGCCATACAATAGGACTGACTTCACATTTGAGTTGAAGATTCTTATTTTCGTGTTGGATCCTATTTCTCTTGATCTCCATATATTTCCCAATGCAATGAAAGCTCCTCTTGCTTTTTGTATTCTTATTTTGATATCGCTGTCTGTCCCTCCAACTTTGTCTATATTACTGCCAAGATATGTGTATGATTCTACATCTTGTATTGGCGTTTCTTCAAGTTCAACCCTGTTTTCATTACCTGCATTTATTCGCATTATTTTTGTCTTTTCCCTGTGTATTTTCAGACCCAATTGCTGTGACCTCTCATCGAGTGTTTTCAATTTGGCCTGCATCTGATTACGGTTATGGGACAGGAGAGCCAAATCATCAGCAAAATCCAGATCATCCAACTGCTTAGTCAGAGTCCACTGGATTCCATTTCTGTTGTGTGTTGTCGATGATCTCATAACCCAATCTATTGCCAGCAAGAAAAGAAATGGAGACAAGAGGCATCCCTGTCGCACTCCTGTTCTTATCCCAAATGGTTCTGTAAGCTGTCCTTCATGAAGAACTCTGCACGTCATGTCTTCATAGGTTTTCTTATTAAATTAATGATTTTCAGGGGAACTCCATAATGCCTCATCAATTTCCAAAGTGATTCTCTGTCCACACTGTCAAATGCTTTTTCGTAGTCCACAAATCCGATGTATAGTGGTGAATTCCATTCCAGACTTTGTTCAACTATTATTCTCAAAGTGGCTATCTGGTCTGTACATGATCTGTTTTGTCGAAAACCTGCTTGTTCATCTCTCAATTTCTTGTCTATGGACTCCTTTAATCTCTCAAGGATAATCCTGTTCAATACCTTTCCTGGCACTGATAGTAACATTATTCCTCTATAATTTGTGCACTCTTGTAGATTTCCCTTCTTAGGCAACTTAACCAGATATCCTTCCTTCCATTCTGCTGGTATCTCTTCTTTTTCCCAGACTTTACCAAGTAATTTATATAACATCTCTGTAGCCGTGTCGATATCTGCTTTGATGGCCTCTGCTGGAATGCCATCAGGTCCAGACGCTTTTCCATCTCTTAGAAGCTTTATGGCTTTCTTTATTTCTTCCTTCGTTGGTCTTTCACCGTTAATTTGTAGCTCTTCTTCTGCTGGCTGGATGTCCGGCGGGTTTTGTGGAGCTGGTCTATTGAGAAGGTCCCCAAAATATTCTGTCCACCTCTTCATTTGCTCTTGTATATTGCTGAGCAGTTTCCCATTCTTATCTTTTATGAGGCAACTTGTTTGCTTGTATTTCCCTGTTAGCTTCTTTGTGCTGCTATACAGTTCTCTCATATTTCCTTTGGCTGCAGCATCTTCTGCCTCTCTTGCCAACTCCTCAATATACTTCCTCTTGTCTCTTTTGATACTTCTTTTTACTTCTTTGTTTGCTTCTGTGTACACTTCTTGAGCCTTGGCTTTGGAACTTCTGGTTTTGCTTGTGTTTAACTCTGCTTTCTTGTTTTTTCTATCTTTTATCTTATTGATGGTTTCTGTTGTTATCCATGCTTTTTGTTGTCTTTCCCTTTTCCCCAGTATTTCTTCACATGTCTCCCCTTCCATACCGTTTTGACCTGCTGCCAATAGTCTTCTGTATTCTCTACATCTTCCAACTGTTGGAGCACTTGGAATTTGTTGGATACTGTGACCGCAAATTTGTCTCTTGTTTCTTGATTTCTTAGCTGTCCTACATTGAACTGTTGTCTATAATTTTGCATTGTTGCATATCTCTTGAGTTTCATTTTTACTTTGGCTATCAGAAGATGGTGATCTGATGCCACATCTGCTCCTCTATATACCTTTACATCCTGCAATGATGATCTAAACTTCTTCTTTATGCATATATGATCGATCTGATTTTCTGTTCTATGGTCTGGTGATATCCATGTTGCCTTGTGTATTCTCTTATGTGGAAACATGCTTCCTCCTATAGCCAGTTGATTTGAAGCACAGAAGTTTGCGAATAGTTCTCCATTTTCATTCATTACTCCTAGCCCATGTTTTCCCATGACTTCTTCAAATCCAGTATTGACTGTACCTATCTTTGCATTCATGTCACCCATCAAAATTGTGATGTCTCTTCTTTTTACTTTATCCATAATTTCCTGTAGTTTAGTATAAAATGCTTCTTTCACAGACTCTTCTTTGTCATTAGTTGGTGCATAACATTGGATGACATTGACATGAATTTTCTTTTTAGCTGTTTTGAAAATAGCTGTTATTATTCTGGGTCCCACAGCTTCCCATTCAATGAGTGCTTTCTGTGCTTCTTTAGATAACATAAGAGCTACCCCTTCACTGTGGTGTGAACTTTCGTCTTCGTGTCCTGAGGACAGCACCAATTCACCTGTGATGAGTTTCTTCCTGTCTACCCCCTTCCACTTTGTTTCACACATTCCCAGAACCTCGATTTTGTATTCCCTCATTTCTGCTGCTACTTGTGCCACTTTCCCTTGTTCGTTCAATGTCCGAACATTCCAGGTGCCAAATCTGGAAGTTCTCCTAGAAGAAAGAAGGTTAGTCAGCAACACAGACTCCTTTCGGCTTTCTCTGTGTTGCATCATACGCCTCCCCGCGAGAGGACCTTCCCCTGTCTTGGATGGCTGTGTTTTATTTTCTTTATTTGACTTGTCCATATTTGTTGAAGTTTTTTGTGGTTAAAATTTTTTTTTTACAGGATGGGGTAACCGGCCCCATGCCCAACCCTCCTTAGTCGCCTTCTACGACATGCTTGGCAGGGGACAGTGTTACTATTCTTTGCTCCCCTTTCGGGCCCCGGTAACACACGGGTGATACACACTATAACTAAGTCCATATTTCCAGGACAATGAACTTTATAAAACAGAGATTGGGCATGATGACACCACCCCAACTAAACATCCAGTGCTAGTTTCGCCAAAGACACTATAGTCAATTTTAATATCAACTAAAGTAACAATATATTGATGTATAAAATTTTCATTTGATTGTTCATATATATATGCCCTTTATTGATAAATACATATTATTTCATACGTCCTGACCAGAAGAAACATTTGGTTCAGGACTAAATAAATTTAAAAGATTGAACATCTAAACTTTTAAAGACAGTGTTAGTTGATTTTATCATAGAGATTATTATTCTTAATATTAGACTTAGTATTTACATGTGTGTTTCTGTGTATCTTATTACTTACACATCACAATTCAGTACCCTAGACATTTTACGTAGCTAACATACATAATAGTAGAATAGGTCTGTTTGAGGTCATAAGTGGTAGCAGAAAGGCCTCCTGTAACTCACATAGACTGTTATCATCAGGAGCCTTCACAGCTGACCTCATCCAGGACACTAGGTAACATAACAATCACATAATAACATCAAAAACCACTACAAATATTGGGGTCCTGTCCGGGATTTGAACCCTCTCCCACTACAAACATTGGGTAGCTCTTATCCCGGGATTTAAGTTTATCAAAGATATTAGGGTCTCCTGGTTTGGGAATTAAACTAGTGGGGACAGAGTTGTATAAATTTAAAAGTGTCCCTTAAAATAAAAAGTGGAAAATAAAAGTTGATGAATCTTCACAGCCAGTGGTAATTAATTAATTAATTAATATATTACCTTAGTAATTATATACTTGGTTTTTCCATAGTCATTGTTAATTTGTGTGTCAGAGTATGGCAGATCTAGCAAAATTTAGATCGGCTGCTGTGCTGACGGCGAAGGAGGTGAACATGGAGGGTCAAGTTTTAAATCAGTATGTAACTTCAGAATGTGACAAGTATATTGAAAGGGACGATAGGGGTTGGCTGAAGAGAAGAGGTTACAAATTGAGGCTGATAAAGAACTTAAGAGGCTGCAGATTGAGGCAGAAGAAAAACGACAGCAAAGGGAGGCAGAAGATAAGAGATTGACTGCCGAAAGGGAGGCAGAAGAAAAAAGACAGCAAAGGGAGGCAGAACATAGAAGATTGCAAAGGGAGCACGAGTTACGACTAAGGGAGCTGGAATTACAAGGCCATGCTCCTGAAAATGGTGCCAGCCCCTTTCCCTCAGATGCCACGCCTAGTCAGGGAGCCTCAACCTCAGCTATGGGGTTTCATTTAGACCATTTTGTTGAGAAAGACGATGACATCGAGGGGTACCTCAGTAGATTCGAATTATTAGCTACTACGTATGGGTTAGAGAGAGAGAGGTGGAGTCTTAAGTTATCCCAAGGGCTTAGAGGTACTTCTTATGAAGTCTTTGCTAAGATGAATAGAGACGACCAAGACAATTATGACATGCTAAAGCAGGCTTTGTTATTAAGATATGAAAAGAATGGTGAATTTTATAGTAAGAAGTTTAGAAATGCCAAACTGTTGTCTGGGGAGACAAACCATCAATTCTCTGCCAGACTGGAAACCTATTTGGAGAAATGGACTGCTCTGGGGAAGACCCAAGATCTTAAAGAGATGATCATGATAGAGCAATTAAGAGAGTCCATGGCTCCAGACCTGAGAAAATTTCTCATGGAACCAGGTGCAGAGAGGTTGGGGGAGGTTTTAAATGTCGCTGAGAGGTATCAGGCAGCCCAGGCAGAGGTAAGTGGCACTAAAAAGAAGCATATAGAAAATATTAAAGCTCCACAGCAATTTAGTAAATTTGATACCAGAAAACAAGGTAGTAAAGGCAGGACAAAATTTAATAGGCCACGAAATGATTATCGTTATAGAAACTCACAGTTCAATGACCAAAAATATAATGAAAGGAAACCATTTAACCAAGGAAAGAGATGGTGCAAATGGTGTAAGAAAGATAACCATAACACCGAATTTTGTAAAAGGAAACCTTCAAACATTGCTGCAATGAAATCGGGGAACCAGAGATTAAAGGTTAATCCTAATGGACAGCAGGAACCTTATCACCCCCCAGTTTGTGAGGATGTTATTTGTAATGGGGTCACCATAAGGTGCCTAAATGATACAGGTTTTGATTATGATTCAGTTGTAAAGTCTAGCCTAGTGGATCCAAGTCAGTATACCATAGAAACAGTGGAAATACAAGGGGCGACTAAGGACATACCACTCAGGACACTTCCCATCGCAAGGATAACGGTGAAAACTCGCTATGTGGAAGGAGAAATCAGAGCAGCAGTGATAGATGAACCAATCTACCCTCTGATATTGGGGTGTAGATACGTCTTCTTGGGGAATCCAGAGAGACCTGTGATCATGGCGACAGTGCAGACCAGGTCACAGAAAAAGGAGGAAGAAGGCGAACCTATAAATGCTCATCCAGAAGAGATGTGGAAGGCACAGGCTGAAGATAGGACACTCAAGCCATGTTTTAAAAAATTGCCCAAATGCCACACACCTCCAAGCAAGGGAGAGTACTTTATGAAGGACAAATTGCTATACAGGAAGACAGGAACTAGATCCACTGGTCACGGACAGTTGGTTCTTCCCAAGGTATATAGGGCAAAATTAATAAGGAGCTTACATGTTGGAAAAGATGGTGACCATGAGAAAGTAGGTACCATCTGCCAAAAGGTTGCTCGAAAATACTATTGGCCAGACGTAAATGTCGACATTGAGAACTTTGTAGAAGCATGTGGCGTATTTCATGATATAACACCCACAAAGAGAAAAAATGTGCAGGACCTAGAAACGCCACGGGGCAAACTTAGGCCTGGAAGGAAAAATAATTATAATAAAGTAGACAAAGTGGAATGGAAGCCCCCTTTTCACACCCAGTCTTCACTTGAATGTATTAACATGGCTACTATGCGACGAGTACAAAGAGTAATTTTACCCCAGAATAAGCTGACAATCCCTCGGTCAGCATTATATAAACTGGAGGAAACTAAACTAGAGCGAAGATCGCTCACAAGTAATCTAAAGTGGGGAGACAAACCCAAGGAAAAAATTGGTAGTGGTCGATTTGTGAGTGATGATTCTAGGAAGAAAAGTCCTCACTATAATGCTTCTAATGGAAAGGGCCCGACGGGTGCCATGAAAAATAAGTATGAAAATGTAAAAGTCCATATGTAAATTATTAAGGACCTGGACAGATGAGAGAGCAGAAGAGACTGTTACCTCATCATATCAATATGTGAACGAGCTGACCACTCGTCTGAAAGCTGGATGGAAACTGGCAAATGATAATTTGAGACAAGCCAGGAAGAAACATGCAGCGTATTTTAATAGGAAAGCGAAGGACAGAGAATTAGCTGTGGGAGAGAAAGTGCTTCTTCTACTACCCGGCAGCCAGAATAAGTTGCAAATTGGATGGCAAGGTCCATATACGGTTCTAGAGAAGGTGTCTAGAACAAACTATAAAATTGACAAAAAGGGGAAGGAAAAGATATATCATGTGAACCTTTTAAGGAAGTATCTGGACAGACCAATCCAGGAAAGCGCCCCCTTACTGACCTTGGCTATCGCAACTAAAATGAAAAAGGAACCACTCACCTCACATGAATATCCATTACATCCTTGTGAGACAGCAGCACAAGTAAAAGTCAGTAAGCACCTGACTAAAAACCAGAGGGAGAGAGTTCAACAGGTTCTGGAGGAACATACAGATGTATTAACAGATAAACCAGGACATACAAATTTGCTACAGTATGACATGAAGCTGGTAGACTCAAACCCAATCTGTATGAGAGCCTATTCTGTTCCGTTCGCTAAGGAGAAGGCATTGAAAGAGGAAATAGATTATTTGTTGAAGGAGGGAATTATTTCTCACAGTGAATCTTCTTTTAGCTCCAGTGTAGTTTTGTTGAGGAAACCGTCTGGGGAACATAGACTGTGCATAGATTACAGGAATCTGAATGCTGTCACAGAAGGACAAGTGGATCCATTACCAGACACAAAACAGTTATTTGCCAGATTGAACTAGGCAAAATACTTTTCGAAGGTGGATCTTAGCAAAGGCTATTACCAGATTCCAGTGAAGCCTGAAGTTAGACCTTATTTAGCTTTTAGCACCTCGGAAGGACATTATGAATTTAACATGCTACCATTCGCACTGAAAAATGCTCCGAGTGTATTTTCTAGGATGATGCGCAAATTGTTGGATCCCTTGAATAATCCATGTATCACGAATTTCATGGATGATATTCTCGTCGCCACAGAGACATTTGAAGAACACATTAACTCTCTGAAAATGTTATTTGATAGGCTCAGAGAAGCAAACTTAACTGCTAGACCAACAAAATGTTGTATTGGATGCAAAGAGTTGGAATTCTTGGGACATACTGTCTATCAGGGTAACATGACCCCTGACCCCAAGAACTTGGAAAAACTGCAGAGAGCACCTAGACCACAAACAAAAAAAGACGTGCGATCATTCGTGTCGTTATGTGGGTTTTACCAAAAATATATCAAAAATTTTAACTCTATATGTGCTCCTCTGACTGATCTGACTCGCAAGGGAAATCCAGATAAAATTGTTTGGTCATCGCAATGTGAATTGGCATTTCAAGAGTTAAAGGAAAAACTCACTAGCAAGCCTATTCTCAAATTGCCTGATTTGACTCAGGACTTTGTGGTGAGAACAGATGCAAGCAATGTAGGCCTGGGGGCGGCTTTGTTGCAAAGGTCCTCTTCATCCAATGGGGAACTGAAACCAGTCGCTTATGCAAGCCGCAAGTTGAATAAAGCGGAACAAGGATATTCCACAAGCGAAAAAGAATGTTTAGCGTTAATCTGGGCAATAAAAAAGTTCCAAATCTATCTGTATGGTAGGACTTTTGTGGTCCAGACGGATCACCAGCCACTAGTGTTCTTATCTCAGGCCAAGCATGAAAATGCAAGATTTTTAAGATGGTCTTTATTGTTGCAACCTTATCAGTTTAATATTGAATATATCCCGGGGTCACAGAATGTCGGTGCAGATTTCCTCAGTAGGCACCCCTGTGATCAAAATTAGAGTAGTTGGCAGGCGTGGGGTTAATTTTATCTATGTGTATCACTGGTTTTGGAACTTGCATTAGTGCATGTTCTCAGGTGGGGAGATGTGTGGTGAAAAATACAGTGATACAACGTTAAAATATCTCCAATTATAAAGATAACGGGTAAGATAACATGTAGGGATAAAATTATACGTAAGATACGAGGATACATTCTCGCCTACGCCAGCGTTTTCTAGGGTCATTGAACACTAACTAGTTAGAACATGCAGACGAAACGGTTTACCCTTTTAGAAGGGAGGGAAACGGAGATAAAAGAAAAGAAAATATGACAATCGGAACACGTGTTTGAATCTAAATGCTAAAAGACGCAATTTGTAGTTTTAAAGAAAAAAAAATCACGCCACTAGTTGACACAATGTAAGGAATTGGTAGAAAAAAGACCTTAGCTCTTATTAGAAACAGTCGTATCTTGGACGTTTTACGGTAATTAGTTGTTTTGTTTGAATATAGCGGCACACGCCGTGGACGAAGATTCAAAAACAAATTTCAAAAACTAACCTTGAGAAAAGTAGGTTTTTCTTTAATAATAAAGTTATGAAAATAAAACCTAGCTAGTTTGATAGCCTATCTTGAGCAGAGAAATAATATACTTTTAATTACGCAGACGGACAGATAACACGGAAGATATTGACGAAAGACCGTATTGTTCCAATCAGACTAGCGAACAGTTATTTGTGCATACTTTCACTAAGGTTACATTTTGGCGTCGTTGAGCCTAAGAATGAAAAAAACAAACTGCGTTGGACGAGGGGCAAAGCAGGAGGATAGTAGCTAAAAATAACTTAGTGGGGCAGGTTTGTGTAGTTTTTTCATGTAGTTAGTCCAAAAAAACAAGTGAAATTTTGGAGAAAAAACCAAGTTGAGACAGACGGACCGACAGACAAATACTACACACTAGACTGAGATTTGACTGAAATTTGACTTTTAGTTTGAATATTTGAAAGGGATAGAGGGGAAGTCCGCTGATTGGATAAAAACATTTATATTATTGAATGAGAGACGAACGCTTGTGCCATTTTTGTAAGACTGTCCTTTAACACAGTTCGTTGATATGTGCCCGCGTCAGTTGAATGCGGCACTAGTAGTTATATTGATTTTATGTAATCAGAGTCAATCTTTCATATGCTGTGGTGGTTCAAGTGCTAACTGGCGTTCCGCCAGAGATGGTGATACTTGACCTTTTGTTATTTGTTTCAACCCAGGAATGTTCTTCCCTTTGAGTTTCGTGATAAGCAAAACAGTTTCAGCACAACAACGTATATCCACAAGAAATTATTGTAAAGTTCCACAAACAGCAATGTAGAAAAATTCAATTAGAGTTTATTGATGTAATTAGACAAACACTGTAAATTTCACAATGATGATTGGTTATCCGATATGAAAAAATATGTAATCCAACTGAATAATGTAGGTACATCCAGATAGAATAATATATGTATATCTACCAGAAATAATTTACTGATTTGTTTACTCAAAAACTTGTCTTGGTATCCTGAAAGACGAAGTTCTCCTAACGCTATCAGTAAAAATCCTCTAGTCTAAAATCATGGTATCCTTGGAATCATAAGTCCTGAAATCGCTACCTATCGCCCACAACTCTTCTATTTATACTATTTCTTCTTTTTTCCCGCCTTTTTTCACACGACACAATAATTAACATTTGCACTCCGTTCCTCAGCTTTTCGACCTTTTTGCACACGACAATCTGTTATTTCGACTTTATTTTCACATGTGTGATCTTTTCCAACTTAACAATAGGATAAAAAAAACCAGATCACACAAACATTCATTTCCCACTTTCGCGCTTATAAAACCCATTCATTATTATCTGGGACTGACCTACGTTTACCCTGTTAGAGCAGTAACTGCCAACTGAACTCTGAATGAACACTGCGTTTTGTGTAAAAATGTCTTATTTGCTTTTAAGGTCTGTCATTATGACCTGTAGCATTTTCTAGCACATATAAATGCTTATCGTGAAGTAGGAGGGACAAAGCTAGCGTGAAAGGTCAAGCGGTCACATACGCCCTTGGCCACACAAATGTATCCCAGAGGGAGACATTTGCGTACTATCAACTAAGTACCTCATGCTAGTGACTATTATAAAGGACTAGGTCTATCCTATTGGTAGAGTCTCTCAGAGAGAAAAAAATTTAAAAATAATAAATAAATAAACAATAAAAAATAATAATAAATATTTTGTTCGTAAAACGAGGGATCCCAGTATATTTATAATGCGTAAAACGGGGAGTACGTAAAGTTTGTTGATACACTTCGCCATTGAACAGTATTGATGTATACTACTTCTTAACAATATCAATATGAACAACGCTGTGCGTTAGTCATCACCATAATGATAACATACTTAATGATAACATTTAAATAAAATAAAAAAAAAGTAAAAAAAAAATATATAAAAATAATCGCATACGATTTTCATGGGTTGTGCAAACAACACAAATAAAAACAAAACAAAAAAATACTTTGGCAATATTTAACAGAATTGACTAATATTCATTTAGTATTAAACAATCTTAAAATGTAGTAGCTGCAACGAACATCAGCCTAACAGCATAGAACTAATGGTCAAACATCAGAACTTGGTACGCAAAAAAAATGTAATATACGAGCTCGTATATATATATATGGGAATAAACATACATGGCAATGTTAATCCATACAAATGCAAGTTCATAATAATGGACAACAATTTGTCAAGAAAATATACTGTAGCGTTCCGCTTACAACGTGACAAATTGTCAGAAAAATACAGGGACACCAATATGTGATGTTTATTTCTCAATACAAGGTATAATGGACAACAAATTGTCAAGAAAATATACTGTAGCGTTCCGCTTACAACGTGACAAATGGCCAGAAAAATACAGGTATATCTATATGTGATGTTTATTTCTCAGTTCGAGGTTTATCAACATGTGAACATATCCGTTATCATGTTAGCGATTTCCCATGAAATCGTCATGGTTTGCATGTAACAATGTAGTATTTCGCCAATCCGCGAACTGTGTTGATTAGCATATAAGTTTTAACCAACTTGCAAAATACTTGCATATCACCAAGTCAAATTTAGGTGAAAAAATATATATGTCTCAGTTATTTAGTGGAGGGGAAGGGGGAGGGATGTATATTGGGATAAATGACGGAGTATGGTTTATCACCGTGGGAGGGTGTTGGGGATTGTGCGCGATTTTCCAGTACTCATTCAGCTGAAGTGGTTCGTGGTGCAACCATGCGAATGCTGCATACATTCACATGCTTGCAAACCTCGAAACAATCCTAAACAGAGGGGAACGAATGTCAGTCATGGGAATGGGGGGGGTGGGGGGCGTGGGGGGGGGGGGGGGGGGGGGGGGGGGGGGGGGGGGGGGGTAACAATGTCCTCATTATCTTTTACCGATGTCCGCTGTGGACATTTCATCTTCTTGTACACATGGTATTTATACACAAAACCGCTTAAAATTTAAAACACCAATTATGCTAAGCAAAATCAATAGTCCTGACACTCTAGTGTGTCGGGTCACCTCTGGTGTGTCTAAGGAATGCGAGAAGGGTGAAGGGGTTTCCCAGACTACGAAGAAGTATTTATAGAATTTGATAGACACGTCAACATAGGTAAATTCCTTTTGAAGTGGGGGATGCTCAGAATAGTGCGTCGATTTAGAAACGCTCCGTCTGTGATGGAGAATGATGGAGAAGGTGACAGGAGAAGAAAAGGCGTATGAAGGTGTAGGGAAGAATAGATTTGACGTCTGATTTGTCATATATCTGTGAGAAAGGGTGTCGGCTTAAATAACGTGAGAAGCCATATACGATCATTCAGGTTGTAAAAAGCATCATTTTAAAAAAATCGCCAAAATACATTCTCGATGCGATTGAACATTACAAAACGGCCTTTCCATAACACAAAAGGAAAGCGGTGAGTTAACACATTTTTAAAAAATCTCTGATGTGCAAATTCAATAAACGGTCTCCATAAAATTGAACAGGTTCAGATTTTTCTTGAGATTTTCTCAAGGCAAAAGTGGTGTAATTTTGTACAGTGGGTACTCTTTGTCGATTATGTCACTATACAGTGCAATTAGTTCCTTTTTTAATGATGCATAGGTCTCCTCTGGGTAGATGAGGGAGCGTCGTCGCAGAAAATCCGTCACAAGAGATTCCGATGATAAGTATGCAATTTTGATCTTTTCCTTGTCACTTGTAGCATTTACCATGGAACTAAACTTGTCTATGTTCATTAGCCATCTCCGAAATGTCTTTGAATCGCCCGTGAAGGGGGTTATAACCGAGCGAATTTGGTTATATTTATTATAATGATCTACATTTGATAGCGTGTCTGTTATTCGTTGCAACGCTATCATTGTGGGTTCGGCCTCTACAGGTAAGGGTATGTTAGCAGGATGGACGTTTGCCTGTTGCATTTCCTGTTGCTGTTGTAGCTGCTGTGCATATAACGCCTGTTGTTGTTGTTGCTGTTGTTGCTGTAGCGTATACAACGCTTGTTGTTGCTGCTGTTGTTCTAGGCTTGGATCCATTTTATTGATTATGCCTGTCTGTCTTCACCAAAAAAAAGGGCAGGTCACGGCGCCAATTAGTGTTATATGTGGCCGTGTATGTTTATACGGCACTAGTAGTTATATTGATTTTATGTAGTCAGAGTTAATCCTTCATATGTTGTGGTGGTTCAAGTGCTAACTGGCGTTCCGCCAGAGATCGTAATACTTGACCTTTTGTTATTTTTTCAACCCAGGAATGTTCTTCCCTTTGAGTTTGGTGATACTCAAAACAGTTTCAGCACAACAACGTATAATCCACAAGAAATTATTGTAAAGTTCCACAAACAGCAATGTAGAAAAATTCAATTAGAGTTTATTGATGTAATTAGACAAACACTGTAAATTTCACAATGATGATTGGTTATCCGATATAAAAAAATATGTAATCCAACTGAATAATATAGGTACATCCATATAGAATAATATATGTATATCCACAAGAAATAATTTACTGATTTGTTTACTCAAAAACTTGTCTTGGTATCCTCAAAGACGAAGTTCTCCTAACGCTATCAGTAAAAATCCTCTAGTCTAAAATCATGGTATCCTTGGAATCATAAGTCCTGAAATCGCTACCTATCGCCCACAACTCTTTTATTTATACTATTTCTTCTTTTTTCCCGCCTTTTTTCACACGACCCGTCCTTTTTTTCACACGACACGATAATTAACATTTGCACTCCGTTCCTCAGCTTTTCGACCTTTTTGCACACGACAACCTGTTATTTCGACTTTATTTTCACATGTGTGATCTTTTCCAACTTAACAATAGGATAAAAAAAACCAGATCACACAAACATTCATTTCCCACGTTCGCGCTTATAAAACCAATTCATTATTATCTGGGACTGACCTACGTTTACCCTGTTAGAGCAGTAACTGCCAACTGAACTCTGAATGAACACTGCGTTTTGTGTAAAAATGTCTTATTTGCTTTTAAGGTCTGTCATTATTACCTGTAGCATTTTCTAGCACATATAAATGCTTATCGTGAAGTAGGAGGGACAAAGCTAGCGTGAAAGGTCAAGCGGTCACAACTGCTAAATGAGTGTTTTCCAGAAGATATATATATTCTCAGTGGGACGCCATACTATAGCCAGCAGCTCAGCTGAGTTTTGCTAGTACAACGTAACTGTGTTTTCACATTTTGAATTGTGGTAAGGAGAAAAAATTCATTAAACCCTTTTATTTAACAATTAATAATTTGAGTGATTGATACTGCCATAAAATGAAAAATGATTACAAGTGAGTGCTTATTCTAGGTCCCCAGCGACAGCCAGGGCCTAGAGACAAACACAAAATAATAGAAAGCATATCAAGAACTATAGATTTGAGATCAGTGGGAACATAACACCCACCTTATTGAATGGACGAGGAAACTATTGAACATATTTCGGATGTTATGCAGTCTTTGGAAACTGGTACTATTTGATACCACCTGGGTGAGATGTGATATGTTCGTCAGAGAGATCTGACCCAATCTTTGTAAGTTCTGTATTATTTGTTGTGCGTGTAAAATTAGTGCATTAAGCAGTGTGTGACACATGGCACAAATTTTGGTTTCAGAGTTTCTGGTCTGGCACTACGCTAGTGCCAGATGCTTTTGTAAAATTACAAGAGTGGATGCAGAAGCAGCCTAACATTTACTCCAGCTACTGAGAGGAGTGGGCCATTAGAATTCTGTAATACATCGACACAGGCAGATAAGTGAAAATCTGGCCTGCTGGGGATTCATCAACGGTGTCCCCCATAAATAAAGACATAAAACCTTGTTGTATACACACTATAACTAAGTCCATATTTCCAGGACAATGAACTATATAAAACAGAGATTGGGCATGATGACACCACCCCAACTAAACATCCAGTGCTAGTTTTGCCAAAGACACTATAGTCAATTTTAATATCAACTAAAGTAACAATATATTGATGCATAAAATGTTCTTTTGATTGTTCATATATATATGCCCTTTATTGATAAATACATATTATTTCATACGTCCTGACCAGAAGAAACATTTGGTTCAGGACTAAATAAATTTAAAAGATTGAAAATCTAAACTTTTAAAGACAGTGTTAGTTGATTTTATCATAGAGATTGTTATTCTTAATATTAGACTTAGTATTTACATGTGTGTGTCTGTGTATCTTATTACTTACACATCACAATTCAGTACCCTAGACATTTTACGTAGCTAACATACATAATAGTAGAATAGGTCTGTTTGAGGTCATAAGTGGTAGCAGAAAGGCCTCCTGTAACTCACATAGACTGTTATCATCAGGAGCCTTCACAGCTGACCTCATCCAGGACACTAGGTAACATAACAATCACATAATAACATCATAAACCACTACACTTTCACTGACTACTAAATATTACGTTTTGCTTTTGTTAAATGCCGTTGGACGATATTGCACAGTTCCCTAAAGAGGGTATATTCTCAAAACGTGTTCTATAGTTATGAGTATGTTGCATAATTGAGAAAATGCTCAGTTTTAAGTGTCATTTTTTTACTATTTACAGTTATCACTAGTATAATTACAACTTACTGTGTAGCTTCCTCCAGCTTTGGCGTTTAGTGAACTTTTCTCTGAAGCCGTTATTTAAAGACTAATAAGATGTATGTTACAAAGTTAGTAGAAAAGGAATAGGGCTTCTGTCAAAATACAAGCATTTCAAATTGATACTTGTGAAGTTCAGATGTGAGTACATACATTATAAATGCATGATGCCAACCTAAAGAACGGTCTTATGATCCCAGGCATGTCTAGAAATACTATACAAGAGTAAGACTGCTGCTTCCTGGAGTACGTCATAAATCTGATTCAGTACGTAATTATTTTCAGCTCTGGACGGAATTATTATCCTTCCGGCCAGCTAGGCATCCCCCCCTCCCCCCCCCAAAAAAATGCTTTGATGACCGGTCTTTGTCTGGTGTGGACTGACAAATACTGTATAATAGGGGAACAATAGAAGTGATTGCGTCATTAATAAGGCTAAGCTGCCCATTGTAAACTTCCGGTGTTGTCTTGCGTTTCGCACTAATGACCGGTCATCAAAGCATCTTTTTGGGGGGGATGCCTAGCTGGCCGGGAGGATAGTGTGATTCGCTTGTATAGCTAGGAGGTGTTGTCGTACGGAAGGTCCGGGGTTCAAATCCTGAGTAAACCACTCACGTCTGTTGTTTTTCTGTTGTCTAGTGTTCTACTTCTTTATTTCTTACGAGTGCCTGAAAACATACCTTTATGTTTGTCTAATATTTATTTACGGAATTATTATTAAGCCCCAAAAATTTACATATATACTGTTCAAAAAAAAAAGAAACGCAACATTATTGCAGTGCTAATGGACACCAAATTTCAAACTTGTACCAAAATTTTATTTTACGGAATTAATGTTTCAATCTTGGCATGAAGAAACTTTCAGACTTTAACAGTGAAATGATGTTCATTAAATTTGGTTTGGACTTTTATTCTTTGCGACTGAGGCCTCCGTTTCAGTAAGGTGTATGGCCTCCTCTGGCCTCTATCAGAGAAAGACATGGATCCGATTAGCTGTTGGATCTGTTGTTGTGGGTGTCACAGACGAACTCAGCTGGCCCTGAATCGTTGTAGCACGACCCTTTGTAACGACCCCTTCGTATAGCACCAGAGCCCCGAATAGTTTGGTAACTCTTCATCAAACGGGAATTTATTTTTAACTGGACTCATTGCTATGAAACCGTTCCACGCAGATGGCCAACACGTTGGCCGATTAATATGTGGACAGTTTATCTACCGGTCATTCTGGTCATCGCATTGATTTAAGGAAAGATTAAATCACGCGCACGGACATCGCCTGAGCAACGATATGAAGTTATTTTCATTAACTTGGGCAGTGGAGGCGTTGCCTACTTCAAACAGAGAGAGCGGAGCAGGATCAAACAGACACGGAAGTGGTTTCAGGAACGTTGAGCGGGAGAGATCAAAGCAGTAGTGGTCCCTGAAACGAACGGGGAAGTTTATTGCCGGCATTTTCCGCACTTCCATGTTAAGCGCTAAACCGACCGCAGACGGAGCGAACGGGGGAAGATGTCGGATGCAACGAACGGGGAAACGGGAAACCAGGGGACGGCACCTCTCTTTAGTCTGTCGGTCAGATCCCCGAAAGTCTCCTGAGATCTAAAAAAGTGTCAACTTTCTCATGCCCCCCTCATCTTTAATTCCATTTTAAATATATACAGATCACGTAGAAAGCCAGGCTATCATTCAGTTGCCAGAGATTTTAGATTCACTAGCTATGTAGAAATTTTGCTAGATTTCCATCTGGAATTGGTGGCTACCATTGGAGTGTTTCTTTTCTGTGCACGAATGATCACCTTTGCGATCCCAGTATTATTAATAAATCATACAGAGAGTTACATACTCGGTTCTTAAACTTCCAGACAGTTTGCTGAGACATTTTTTAAAAAATTTAATCTTGTGGCGGTCCGGTGCGGCCTAGCTGTCATAATTACATGAAAGAAAGCCTACCCAAGAACATTTAAAATATTATCATCAAATTTTAATTTCACTCTGTGAGATAAACTGGAAGATGAACAGTGCCAGTAGCAATAATTTATGTACGGCTCTAAATGTGAGAGAATACCGATTTACCTGACTGTGACCGAGCCTAGTTTTTCCTCACTGGAATAAAAACTTTACCGGTCAGTGGCTATCATCACGCATTGAAGGATTATACCATCACCTCATTTTTCACCCCTATGTCGTACTGCGTCAGTGCCATCCCATAGACTCGTTTCTTTATAATAAAAACCAAGAACTCTTAGAACTTCAAGTCCGGCGATAAGCGGGAATATTTGCTCTCAGTGAAACCTCGCATTATCTGGGGCGGGACATAGAAGGACTAGACAGTTTTCACATGTCAAGAGTTTAATTATGGTGTACCTAATTCTATGGATTGTGATGATGCTGCAATCGGTAAGTGTGTGGTGTATATGAGTGTGGATCCTCACAGAGTGTGTGAATGACAGGAGATTTATTTTTTGTCAGAAACCATTTGTCAACTGCCTACCGGGTAATACGTTTTTCTGTATACCCGGCATTGTTCCTTTAAGTGGGATAATTTGTTAACTCGGTTTTATCCCCCCCCCCCCCTTTTTTTTCTTTGCTTAGTAAAGGGAAGACACAATTGGGATAACAGTATTTTAGTCTACCACCATACCTAATGTTGTAACACCTCTTTCAGAGAAATTAACTTAATTGTTAGGTTACATTACCTATGTTCCTGATAACTATCTATCTTGGGACTGGGTTTACCTTTGTCTAATAAGCGGGAAGGGCTTAGTCGATACCAATCTTCTTTACCCCATCCTCACCTTGTTAATTATATTTTCTGTACTTATGATAATTTTTATGAAACCTGTTGGATGTTGTGATTGAGTTTAATGCTAATAAACAGCATAAACATACATAGTACTGGCCAAGGCCCAAATCCCTCACATTTGTTTAAGATAGTTGTATCCACGTCGTCTGTGTGTCTAAAGCACCAAATCGGTGTGTGCGCAGATGTGTGTCTGGAAAACTGGCAATTAATTGTTTGACCAGGAGAGTGGAAGAGAAGATTGAGAGAAACGATTTGTCGTAAATAAGTCTGTCTTTACTCTCCTCCAGCACTCTGTGGAGCATTATATTTAATCTCTACATTCCTATCACTGAGCTTTTTTCACCATCATTCTACACTCTAAACCGGACTACTATTTCTAAGACTCTTTCTCTCAAAATAAATTTACGACAGTGGGATGGCTGCCCACTCTTCCCGCAGTGCAAGAGACAACTGTCGGAGATTGGCTGGAGCCACGTCTCGCTGGCGGAGTCGTCTGCCGAGTTCATCCCATAAGTGTTCTATGGGGTTCATGTCTGATGACATGGCTGGCCACGGAATGGTCTGGACGTTGTTGTCAGCGAGGAACTGGGTGGTGAGTTGTGCCACATGAGGTCGAGCGTTATCCTGCTGAAAAATCGACCCTCGTGCAGCCAGAAGTGGAAGGACGTGAGGATGAAGAATTTCAGCGACGTATCGTTGGGCATTCAGGCGTCCTTCAATTTGCACCAGGTCACTTCTTCCCATGAAGCTGATCGCCCCCCACATCAGTACACCTCCACCACCATGTGGAGGAGCCTCATCAACGCTGTTCTGGGCGTAGCGTTCAGGGACTCTGCGGTAAACTCTTCTCCGTCTATCGTGTCGCTGGAGCACAAAATATGATTCATCACTAAACCAAACCCGTCTCCAGTCATTTCCAACGGTCCATTAACGATGCTGGTTCGCCCACTGCAGTCGGTTTTGGCGATGCCGGTCCGTAAGAACAGGACCTCTGTAGGATCTTCTAGCCCAAAGACCAGAGTCGTGCAGCCGGTTCCTGACCGTTTGATTTGAAATTCGACGAGCTGTTGACATTGACTGGGCTGTGGAGGACGCAGATGCAAGTCGATTCCTGAGGTGACGCAGCCGTATGAAGCGGTCTTTGGCAGGAGTTGTGACTCTGGGTCTTCCACTGCGCGGCCGGTCTGCCACTGAGCCAGTTTCTTGAAATCGCCTCCAAAGGCAACTAATTGTGCTTCATACCCCATTAAATATTCTGGCCACTACACTTTGTGACTGTCCAGTCTGTAAACGTCCAATGATGATGAATCGTTGTTCTGTAGTAAGATGAGCCATACTTGCGCATTGAATTTTCAACTGAATTTATTCGAGGAGCGTCAATCTTTTATAGGCATTCAATAATATGGTCAGAGAGTTTTGTGTTCAGTAAGTTTCACGGGATTCTCATGAACCTGTTACGAGTTATTGTCAAAAATGTTGTTTTGACCTTGACCTCTGTCATGACCCGACGAATCATGAGGTGAGTACAATTCAGGTAACCACGTGAAGTTAATGACCAGATGGACACAGTCGATAGGTTGACTGATGTCCAATCAGCGAATATCTTTTATAAAAGTAACACCAAAAAAGTTGCGTTTCTTTTTTGAACAGTCTATATATATGTACATAATTTACTTTTACTGACAATGTGTGTCTAATCATGAAGTATAATACTTTATATACCACATTAAAGTACATTGGATGGACAATATGAATATATACACTTTTCTAACTAATTTTATGTTATGTTTATGTTATGTCAGATAATATGTACATAGCAACAAAGATAACTTGAAATTTTGAACTGATATTTTCCACTTACCTAAGGCTTGTAACATAAATTATTGTCATAATACAGTTTCACTGCTCTCTTTGTGAAGGTAATTCATTTAGAAACACAGAAAAAGTAAGAAAATTGTGGTTGATCACACAGTTTGTTCACTGTTCACATATTAGTAACATATCCTGTGTGTTTTCGGCCATTATAGTGATACGACAAAACACGACGAGAAATGAAGATAAATGTGAAAAATTCCCTTCAAACTCAAACAAATGAAGTTGAAGCTTGTTGAAATGTGCGCAGTTTTGTGTTTACTTCCGTTCGAGATAAAAACCGGTCAGTATAAAATATCAGAGTGGAAAGAAGAAACGAAATAAATCAGAGTCTTTTGAAAGATCTTGCGGACACAGCGGTCGGCCATTGCATCTTTTAAAAGATCTTGCGTACGGAATCAGTTGTCAATGTGAAGTTATATATGGGCCTGGCAACTTCCTCATCTAAAACTAATTGCTGCAGAAACCACTTGTGACACAGCATATTGCCTTGGCCTAGATCTCCTCAAGTCAGCCATCTGTAGTATTGACTCCATGCTCTATAAGGTGCTAAACAACAGATAATGATGGTTGATATATAGTAAAACTGGCTTTTCGTCAGTGGCGTATTACTGGGGTGGGAGGGAAGGTCCGACCTGGGTCACAGAAACGAGAAGTGTGCATTGAACACTATTATAGCAGTACTGCATTTTTTATTATTCTACTTCCAAGCATAACATATTCTTCTGCGTGTTTATTTGTGGGGTGGGAGTGCTCCAATTAGCATCCGCCTAGGGTAACACACACTTTAAGTTTCCCCACTTTGGGTAAATCGAGGTTCTGGGACTGTGTCAAACAAAGTGGAAGGGGTAGACATGAAGAAACGTATCACAGGTACATTGGTGCTGTCTTCGAACCATGAAGACGAAAGTTCACACCACAGTGAAGAGGTAGCTCTTATGTTAACTAAAGAAGCACAGAAAGCACTCATTGAATGGGAAGCTGTTGGATCCAGAATAATAACATTTTCTTTTAAAACAGCTAAAAGGAAAATAAATGTAAATGTCATCCAATGTTATGCACCAACTAATGACAAAGAAGAGTCTGTAAAAGAAGCATTTTATACTAGACTATAAGAAATTAAGGAGAAAGTAAAAAGAAGAGAGATCACAATTTTCATGTGTGACATGAAAGCAAAGATAGGTTCAGTCAACACCGGCTTTGAAGAAGTCATGGGGAAATATAGGCTAGGAATAATGAATGAAGATGGGGAACTATTCTCAAACTTCTGTGCTTCAAATCAACTGGCTATAGGAGGAAGCATGTTTCCAAATAAGAAAATACACAAGGCAACATGGATATCATCAGACAATAGAACCGAAAATCAGATTGATCATAAATGCATAAACAAGAAATTAAAATCATCATTGCAGGATGTAAAGGTATATAGAGGAGCAGATGTGGCATTAGATCACCACCTTCTGATAGCCAAAGTAAAAATGAAAGTCAAGAGATATGCAACAATGCAAAATTATAGACTACAATTTAATGTAGGACATCTAAGAAATCAAGAAACAAGAGACAAATTTGCGGTCACAATATCCAACAAATTCCAAGTTCTCCAACAGCTGGAAGATGTAGAGAATACAGAAGACTATTGGCAGCAAATCAAAACTGTATGGAATGAGACATGTGAAGAAATACTGGGGAAAGGGGAACGAAAACAAAAAGCATGGATAACTACAGAAACCATCAGTAAGATAAAAGACAGAAAAAATAAGAAAGCAGATTTAAACACAATCAAAACCAGAAGTTACAAAGCCAAGGCTCAAGAAGTGTACACAGAAGCAAACGAAGAAGTAAAAAGAAGTATCAAAAGGACAAGAGGAAGTATATTGAGGAGTTGGCAAGAGAGGCAGAAGATGCTGCAGCCAAAGGAAATAAGAGAACTGTATAACAGCACAAAGAAGCTGACAGGGAAATACAAGCAAACAAGTTGCCTCATAATAGACAAGAATGGAAAACTGCTCAGTAATATACAAGAGCAAATAAAGAGGTGGACGGAATTTTTTTTAAGAACCTTCTCAATCAATAGACCAGTTCCACAACCCCCCCCCCCCTCTACCCCCTTTCCACCCCCCCCCCCTCCCCCAGACATCCATCCAGCAGAAGAAGAGTTACAAATTAACTGTGAAAGACCAGTGAACGAAAAAAGAAAGAAAGCCATAAAGCTTCTAAGAGATGGAAGGGGAGCCGCGCTGGTGTAATGGCTTCGGCGTTGTACTGGCGACCAGGTGTTCATGGTTCAAACCCGGGCGTCGGCGTTTGAAGAAATGTTTACGGCCGGAAATTTGACTGAATAGCCTGAACGGCTCCTGTGATAAACCCTCTGTGGATGGGAAGGAGCGAAGCTCCTGACCGGGTTGGAAGGAAAGTCCTCAGGTTCCCCAGCCTCGCAATGACATATCATTGGGCCGAAGGGCTGAAAGCCCAAGTGCCGCTGGTTAAGAAAAAAAAAAAAAGAAAAAAAGAGATGGAAAAGCGGCTGGACCAGATTGCATTCCAGCAGAGGCCATCAAAGCAGATATCAGCACAGCTACAGAGATGGTATATAAACTACTTGGTAAAGTCTGGGAAAAGGAAGAGATATCAGCAGAATGGAAGGAAAGGACGGATATCTGGGTAAGTTGCCTAAGAAGGGAAATTTACAAGAGTGCACAAATTATAGAGGAATAATGTTACTATCAGTGCAAAGAAAAGTTTTAAACAGGATTATCCTCGAGAGATTAAAAGAGTCCATAGACAAGAAACTGAGAGATGAGCAAGCAGGTTTTCGACAAAACAGATCCTGCACAGACCAGATAGCCACTTTGAGAATAATAGTTGATCAAAGTCTGGAATGGAATTCACCACTATACATCGGATTTGTGGACTACGAAAAGAAATTTGACAGTGTAGACTGAGAATCACTTCAGAAATTGATGAGTCATTATGGAGTTCACCTGAAAATCTTTAATTTAAAAAAGAAAACATATGAAGACATGACATGCAGAGTTCTTCATGAAGGACAACTTACAGAACCGTTTGGGATATGAACGGGAGTGCTACAGGGATGCCTCTTGTCTCCATTTCTTTTCTTACTAGCAATAGACTGGAACATCGACAACATGCAACAGAAATGGAATCTAGTGTCAGCTGGATGATCTGGATTTTGCTGATGACTTGGATCTTCTGTCCCATAACCGTAATCAGATACAATACAAATTGAAAACACTTGATGAGAGGTCACAGCAATTGGGTCTGAAAATACACAGGGAAAAGACAAAAATAATGAGAATAAATGCAGGTAATGATAATAAGGTTGAACTTGAAGAAACACCACTACACGATGTAGAATCGTACATATATCTTGGCAGCAATATAGACAATGTTGTGGCACAGACAGTGATATAAAAATAAGAATACAAAACGCAAGAAGAGCTTTCATTGCATTGGAAAATATATGGAGATCAAGAGAAATCGGATCCAACACGAAAATAAGAATCTTCGACTCAAATGTGAAGTCAGTCCTATTGTATGGCTCTGAGACATGGAGAACAACAAAGACAACAACCAAAAAGCTACAGACTTTTATAAATGGGTGCATGCGTAGAATAGAACCATTAAAATGGAATGACAAGGTTACCAACGTGGAACTGATGACAAGAACCAGACAAGTGCCAGTGGAACAAGAGATGAGAAGAAGACGATGGCGATGTATAGGACACACTGAGGAAAAATGTTGATAGCATTACAAGGCAGTCCTTGTTCTGGAATCCCCAAGGGCAAGAGAGGCAGAGGTAGACCAAGAAGCACATGGAGAAGAGAGCTGGAAACAGAAGTGAAAATGATGTGGAAAGAACTTGAGATGATAGATGATAGATGTCTGTTGTTTTTCTGTTGTCTGGTGTTCTACTTCTTTATTTCCTGCGAGTGCCTGATAACATACCTTTATATTTGTTTCATATTAATTTACTTGAGATGATAGCACGTGACTGGAGGACTTGGCATGTGTTTGTTGAAGGCCTACGCCCCTTTGGGAGTGGAGGGTTATGATTGAATGAACGTTGTGGTAAATTCATTTGTGAAAATTACTATGTTCTACATCAAAGTAGAATGGGCTTGCATCAGTTAAATTAGCAATTTATGGGAAAAGTTGTGTATTTTATTAAGGCTTAAAGGGACACTCAAATAATCCGTTCCATAATCAAAATATTGTTGTGGTTAGTTATATTCTGACGTACTGTGCGGTTTACATGGCATCCTCCTCACAGTCAGAATTCCCTTATAATAAACCTAATACCCTCAACATGAGTATTTTAAAATCAATGTTATCTTCTTATAGGCGTTGTTCAACAACATGTTGTGAGATATTCCCTTACATGTATAACTATCATTTTACCATCATCATAATTTCCACTATGAATATTTTTGTAGGATCCAAGAGGCACCATATATTAGCATCTGTAGTACCGAAACAGATGTAGGTGAGTACAGCGAGTTGAAGAGAGTGGGTGTTGGTGCAAATATGAGCATGTGTGCTTGAATAAGTGTCGTTAATTGTTATGCTTATGTGCAAGTTTATTTATTTATTTCAGTGCTAATTAACTGTTTTAATAAGGTTTGTGAGTGATTAAGTATTTTAATGAATTGTGTGAGTAAGAGAGAGTGAGAGAGAGAGAGAGAGAGAGAGAGAGAATCATTATGAGACTTTTATTAAGTAAGCCACTGTATTACTAGCTGAGTTGATACATGTTCCTCCCATTCTCCTGCCACAAACATTTAGCATCACCATATCTAACAAGGAGTTCATGTTCTACCATTCTTCTCTGGACCTACTTTGGCCTCCCACTTTTCTTTTTCCTTGTGGGCTTTCGTTATCAATCTGTATCCTCAGTTTATTCTCCAGCTATGTTGACCAGTTCTCTTCTTTAGATCTGTCATTGTTAGTCCATCTAGCCATCTTATATAGATGAGTGCCTGAGGCATCTATTAGTGCATATCCACAGTTAAGATGTGAGATATTTCCTTTCATGCCACAATATTATATCATATAGTAGAATAGATTTTACATTTGCAACAAACTGTTTAATTTTTATTACTTCCATGTTGGTTGAAAAGTGTTGAAAGCTCAATGTGGATTAATTAAACGACTCATCTAAAGACTGTCCAGAATTAGGCTGGTAGTTCATTGTGCTCTGGTTCTTGTTGCTGTAAAACTTCAGTTTTGTGATTTAATAATTCGATTGGCGTTACCAGCCGTAACCTAATCCCTTAACATTTAAGTCTCATTTTGATTTCTTTGGCTCTCTCTTATGACCATATTGACTTCGCGTCGTGGCTTGTCTGAATTGATCTGCAGTAATGGTCCAATATTAGCCCGACAGGAGGAGTAAAATTATGAGGTTTCCATATGTAGCAACAATTGCTCAGGACTACTCTTGGCATTGATATAATATGAGAAAATGCTCTTATTTCAGGCAATCTCACTGACATTTCTAGGATAGCAAGTACAACAACTGCGTTTAATATGTTTGTTGTAAATTTTGTATCCCTCGCTCACGTCTGTGAGATACGTTATCGACTCGTATTTATTGAGGTCTCAGTTAAAGTAACTCAGCAAAGAATTAATGTACTAGCTCTGTGTATATGTATTTTGAAGAAAAAAAAAACGAGTCATTCGGGTGCAACCATCACTTTCATTCAACCGAGTTGTCAATTCTAATGAAGGATATATATATATATATATATATATATATATATATATATATATATATATATATATATATATATATATATATATATATATATATATATATATATATATATCATCATCATGTGACGTATTCTTTCCAGAACGTTGTCTCCATTACAGCTGCTCTGAACGCATCACGATTCTGGGCAAGTCGACCTGCATCAGCCAAAGACAAGTTCAGACTCTCTGTGATGTCCTGGGTCCACCGTCGTCTAGGTCGACCCCTTCCCCTTTTTCCAGGGACCATGCCTTCCATCACTGTTTTTTCCAGACTATTATGTCTTTTTATATGACCGAAAAATTTCAGCTTCCTTATTGCGATGGTATTTAGGAGCCAATGTTCCTGTACATTTAGTGAGTGCAGTACTTCTCTGTTGGTCTTTTTTCTGTCCAGGGTATTCTCAACATCCTTCTGTAGCATTTCATTTCGAATGATGTAATCTTTTTTGCAACTGTTTTATTGAGTGTCCAAGTCTCGCAGCCGTATGTTGCTACTGGGAATATACATGCTCTGATCAGCTGTAACTTTGTTTCTTTGCTTGTGCCTTGCCATAGGTTTTTCATCTGTATTAGCTTATGTGAAGCAATTGCAAGTCTTCTTTTAATTTCTACTGCACAGTCGCCAGAGCTGTTAATGATTGATCCTAAGTATTCGAATTCATTGACACTTTCCAGTTCTTCGTTATCAATTTCAATTTCTGGTTTGGTCTTTACTTTGTCTGTTGTCAATACTTTGGTCTTCTTGGTGTTTAGGTATAGATTCTGGGCCTCGCTGTGTTTTTTTGGTGGACAGAAGTAATTGTTCAAGTCCTTTGGGTTGGTCGATAGGAGGACTGTGTCGTCAGCATATCTGATTTCCGGGATCTGGTACCCGCCGATGTTAAATGAGTCAAACTCTATGTGTTCTTGGTCATCTCTTACGTTTCTCATGATATTCTCGGCATAAATGTTAAACAGGTAAGGGGAAAGGGTACAGCCTTGTCTTACTCCTTTCTGTACTTCAAACCATTCTGATGTTTCCCCCTCTATTCTTACGGCTGCCTGTTGTTCTTGGTACAGCAGTGCGATGAGTTGTATAAGGTGGTTTGGAAATCCCATATTTTTCATAATAGCCCATAACTGCTGATGTTGTACACAATCGAAAGCTTTTGTGTAATCAATGAAACAAGTATGTAGGTCAACGTTGAATTCTCTACACTTTTCTATGATGATCCTCATGTTGAATATATGATCCCTAGTGCCTCTACCTGGTCGAAAACCCGCCTGTACTTCATTTATTTCTGTTTCTAGCTTTTGTTGCATCCTTTTCATTATGATTTGTAAAAGTATTTTGCTGGCATGGCTTATAAGAGCTATAGTTCTGTAGTTTGTGCACAGTTTTAGGTTGCCCTTTTTTGGCAAGGGTATGTAAATTGATCTTTTCCATTCCTTGGGCCAAATTCCGCTTTGCCAGATCTTGCAGCATAATGCATGGTATATACGAGCGCTGCCTTCTCTTCCTGCCTGTATCATTTCAGCTGTTATTTCATCACAACCAGGAGATTTTCCACTTTTTAAGTGTTTGATTGCATTCCGGACTTCCTCTATGGTAGGTTCTGGTTCACGTTCCGCTTCATTCATGACGTTGTTATCTGCCGCTTTGTTTATTTCCGTATACATTTCTTGACAGTACTCCTTCCATCTGTTCAGAATATCTTTACGTTCTGTTAGAGTGTCGCCTTTCTTGTCGTTTATTGCTCGAGGTGATGATTTAAAGTTGCTGTTTTTCAATGTTCTTACTTCAGAAAACATATATATATATATATACGCGTTCGCTATTATTTTGTGCACTGAAAGCAATCACATGTTAGGCTAGTTTATTGTTTTAAATTTTAAGCCAATCACCGTTTAGAGTAAATTATCTGCTTCCCAATCATTATAATTATTGGTGTGGTGATATATGGTAGTGTAACGAATTTTTATCCTTACCAGAAACATGTATGTCGTACCTTCTGTCCTAATACTTCGATCTTGTCGTAATCAAGACAAACTTGGAATTGGTCTTTTTCCTGCAGTCATGCCGCCAAATTAAATATTAGTTACCCGTTTAGTGACCATCGCATACTAATCCTGACAACATTCGTCACCGCTTTTTTTTTCACCTGAACTGAAACGACTACGTAATACGAATGTCTGTGTCAGACATTTTAACTGCTAATAACAATGCCCGTAGACTAACGTCTGGGTATATCTACAAAAACGTTTCAGGACTGTTTACCCGCGGTAGTTTTACGCTATTGTCCTCGCCACACAGAATATACTTTTCAAGATTAGGTAGATAAAAATGTCACGAACAGTCAAGCTTAAAAACGGTGGGTGTTTATCTTAGGAGAACTCCCTTGATGAAAGATATATTTAGGCAAACTGACGTAGATGAGATTAGCATACGGACTGACAGAAGAAATGGGCGAATGAATAGGACGTTCCGTGTGACATAATTTTTGGGTCGCTCTCTTGTCCACTACGGCCGTATCCTGTGACAGTCGTTATACTGACTTATTACTCTTTTCAGTGGTCCGCACCCTTTTCTTTCTCTGCTATATAGCAGATATTTTGTATTTTCAAACATTCTTTCACTCCTTTCAGTAATAATTCGTCTTGTCTGTTTAGCTGCCCATCCCTGCTGAGAGAGCAGACAGGTGATGCAATATTGAACGATAATCATGTTGGTTAATCTCGGGTGTGGCCGACATTAGACTACAGATAACACTAAAATCGCTCAGACAGTTGTTTAATCGCTGATTAGGCCTGGGTGCGTTCTTCGCCAAGATGGTAACACGCTGACATTTTGAAAGCCACTACGGGAAGATAACTTATTTTTCAGTGCACAAGAATGACATAATCGTTTCCTGCACACCTTGAGGAAAGTAAGATGTAATTATAGGCATTTGCAGAGAATGCAATCGGATGTTTTATTGCCATGTATGGGAGAGATGACTACATAATTCCAATCGGAAATAATTTTAAAATTACCCCACAAGACACGTATGTTTGAAACGATTGGAGCTCTGCTTAGCATCGTAACAAACAAATGTGGGGGAAGACTTGCAATATAAACTGACATTTTCGCAAGCCTAGTTCACTGTGAGAATCGCTTGAAAAGACGACCACCAGACTGCCAGAAGTTAGAATCAGCATGTCACTTATCAGACCGGACTTTTGTTGGAGTATTGTGAAGGACTTAAACAGCCCAGGAAAACTCTATCATTATAGTAATGAAAACCGGGATCTGAGGAGACTGAAAACACGGAGTCATAGTGGGAATTCATTGTTAACATAACAACACTCCAGAAACGTGTAAAAAGGCATCTGCTAGTGCCTTAACTTTATTCCTCTGAGCAAACAGTCAGTGAGCCAAGATTGGCATGGATTGTGCATTTTACATTCTATATTTTTCAATACTAACATATGAACTAATATGTATATATTGCCATGTGAATATTAATATGTAAAAATTGCTAGTGGATGTCCTAGTCATTTGAGGCTGGCAACCTCAGCGTATAGAATGATCATTTCATGAACCACCACTGCAAGGGCTGGTGACTGCTTTATTGCTAGTTTCCTAAAGAGAACTAAAAGCGTAGGTAGTCACAAGTTCCATATTGAGCAGGGAGGGAATGATGAAAGAAATGATGTACATTCTAGTGAATATATTTACAATTACGAACAGTGTAAATGTCTATGTAGACATATTCACTGTAAAATTAATGAAAGGTTCAAGCGTTTCAACCAGTGTAGATGTAAATGAAAACATATTCAATCTATCTATGGTGAACATTTTTCAACAAGTGTTGATGTAAATGTAAACACGTTCTATCAATACTATTAACCTTTTCATTTGAATGTAAAATAGATATAAAGCTATTCAATTTAAATGTAAAGAAAGTTTTCTCTCGAGTGATTAAGCTTAATTCTCATCGAGGGTAAAATCTGAGTTAGATGGGATTGTGGAGTAGAACCATGGGGACACATGCGTATGTGTCGGTAAGCTCAATACTCGTATTCGTTTATCTTCTTTTACCATACTAGTTGGTGGTACCAGCTGACGGTACTAATCTCTGGAACAAAGTGAGGGAAGAAGTGGACTGACGTCGAGCTAGAAACCATCCTCAGAGGGTCTTAAAGGCGCGGGATCATCTTTGAAGTTACTCACTGATCTTACTTGGAACGTGCTGAGCCTTCAATCTTTACCAGAGACGGGAAACTCCAGTGACCTATCTGCCCAGAACCGAAAACCTCCAGCAGGAGAAGAAACTACCATTTGCAGCTAAGTCAAAAGTAAAAGCTGCCAAGTGACGTCTTACATAAAACACCCTACCATCACACGATGATGAGTGTTTTCTGTTAAAGATTATTAATTGTTTTTAAACTGTTAAAACTTAGTTGATTATTATATTTGTTAATTGTAAATATACAAATTTAACGTCGATTTAATTATTTTAAATGTACTACATGTTTGTCTCAGTCCATTGAATACACTCTAAACAGAGCTATACCAGAATAATAAGAATTCCACTGAGTAAATCAGTGTGGGGGCTTCAGGGAGCTGAAATTAATAATTGCTTAATTCTTCATAAAAGGTGGCGAATCAGATATAAGTTAACAATTGCCCTGCCCAATGCAGCATTTATCTTGACTTGTGAAATATGTTATGGATACTACCTTGAGATAGAAGCATCATATTCTTCTATCTACTACTCTGCCAAGAGTAATCTTGTGCGAAAGTTAGACACCTTTGAAGACCCATATTAGATACTCTTGAGTTTTGGCCATTGTGGGACCAGTATTACAAAGCAGAGGAGGCAATTCCGTGACACTTGATTAAACCTGTCAGGAGCAGACAAAATCCGTATATTATCAGTTTTTATTGTCTGTCCTTTTTTTGCATCTTTTTTGTAGTCATTAAAGTGACTTCTTTTTTTTTTTTTGGGGGGGGTTAAAAAAAAATTATGTGCACGTGTTTAAGGGGTGGAGTTACAGTGAAATGCTATTCTCGTTATTAATCAGAGGATTTAAATGAAGATGCACAAATATAACCCACATCAATTTTATATACGCGTAATGAAGAATTCGGCGTCTGTGGCTTATTGGATATGAACGCAGTTTCATAATCCAGATATACCAGGTTCGAAACCTGCTGCAGGCGGTTTGGTAGCAGATCGCTTTGTGTGGATTTTTAACAATGGTATAAGCGCCGTACCGTTCAGAAAGCAATGGCAAACTACTGAATGAAAAAAAATTGCCTAGAAAAATCACAAACAGCCAATAAAAGCTGGGGTTGATTGCCACGTCCTGTAAAGGATAAGCAACTAACTTTTAATGAAGAATTTGAAAGTATTACATCATTGGTTGCCTTGGAAACGGTGGTCATTTTGGATTATATTTTTATATATCAATTTGCTAAGGCTCTTTTATTTATTAATCCATTAATACCACATTTAAACTGAATGTTTATCACAATGTTTTTTTTAACTTTTATCAAATTAGATGTTTGATAATGTATGCAGATTGTGAGATATATAACTTTAAAGTTTGTAGTTATAAATAAAAACCTTTTTTTTTTCAAAATTTAACAATAGCATTAATGCATTTGCAATAAATAAAAATTTTAATAACATTGCAAAAATAGGATCGGAGAAAAAAATGTTTTATCTTATGGAAAGTATTTGCGCCAAATCGCATATTGATTGGCTAAATAAAATGCAAGTTATAAGAACTTTAGTAATGTAAAACAAGGTTCTGAGAAAACCATGTGTGGTTAATAAATCTTTGCGCTACTGTCCAGCTGTACTTTCCCTATAACATATACTGAGTATATGGATGCATCTGAAGTCCTATTCAGATGCTGCTTCACCCAAAGCACAAACTAAACCTTGAATTTTTCTTCGTTTAACGTTGAGCAGCTTCAAAACATGGCTCCTGTGTGTCTCTAAAGAGACAAAGAAGGAATATAACTACAGTTCACTTGAACATGTCGTTAGAGGCAACTAATGTGAGGTTCTACATAGAATTTTAGCCTCATCGTGTCAAATAATGTGCTACATAAAACCTTCACTAGAAGAGCACAAGAAGTATTTTATTACTTGTTTCTTTCAAGGCCATGGCGGCAGTGATGGGGCTACGTGCTATCTGTAAAGAGCAAACTAGAAAGTGAATGAGGAATGAGTTTCAACTGTAGACTTATAGCTAGATCTATTTAATATAGATAGAAAGAGCCATTTTTAACTTGCTGCAGTATATTTACTTTCAGAGTTAACCACTGCACAAGCACCAAACAGGCATGCTACCGTGATATCTGATCTGCTTGTGGAAAATACATATGAAGTAGTGGCATGATGTGGAAATGAATACGGTAATCCATTAAAACTTTATTCTTCATCTGTTTTCTTCGCTTTAATCTATGGGTGACATTTAGGTCATTAGTTTGTTCATGTCATGGTCTTGTTTTGTAAAATCCATCATTTAAAGGCCTTTCCGTGTTTTCTTCATTTTTAATGCTTGTTTCGATGTCTCGTGCAAATGTGTATATAACTCACCCTGTTTTCTTTTTCCTAGAGATACCATAATAACGTGTCTCTTTTCTCCTTTTACCAAAATTCTGGTAGGTCACAGAAGTCTCGTCTGTACCTCCCGTACCATGCCTTGGGATTCAAACAAATAAAAATACAGACCAGTGGATATCAAAAGAAAGAATTAAAATCATCATTGTTTCAAAGATCTAGAGGACATCAAACACGATAAAACTCTGCTATTCTATTTCATTAAAAAAATGATCATATGCCCTAATCACAGATCAGTTTATGACAAGTACTAATGGAGAAAGAGGAGTTTGGTAGCAAAATTAGACTTTCTCATAAAAGAAGCAAAGATAAACAAATTAGTATGGACATGGCAAGATGGTTACGAAAATAGTCTTTGTCTGAAGAGATGAAATCTTCAAATCACAATTAACAATGTAAATGAACTGTCACCACGCAATGCATTAGGCGTAATAATGATGATGCCAGTTCCAAAGCAGTTAAGAACCATTTTCCAGTGCACATTAACCCACTGTCACACGTGATGTCAAAGAATGAAACATCACCGCCTGAAGACTGATCACATGCACTCATCAATACGATCAACGATTTGATTGCTCCTATTTTGTTCTAAAGAAGTATGAGACTACCACTACAGCCAGTGTACATCTATAAAGTCTATGCCAAACCACTGCATGTGTTCATGCAGTGGATGTTGTATTAACTGGATATATATGATGAGTTTGCTAGCTCAATCCTAAAATTAGTTACCTCCTACAGAACGCCAGATAGGGATGGCAGTGCTTTTGCATTTTTAGTTTCGCCTCTTTTCCTTCAACATAAACAAACGAAGATGTTTACCAACTTTCGTGACCAGTCAGTCATAACAGGGAGCGAATCAGGTTTGTTTATCAAGTTTCTCACGCGAGCTGATCTGTCAATCATCGGATACCTGACAGACCGCACGTGGAAAACACCGGATGTTTTTGGAGTAGACGCTCGGGCAAAAATATTTCCCCGAGTACCCTTTGAATTTCATACACAGAGGGGAGTTAACTCTATGATCTTCAGATACGGTCAAAGTCTCCGAGAACTCCGTTACACGGTTTTAAGTCTCTGATATCGATTAGCAACGCCCGACAGAGCGACCATGAACACTTTCATCTGGGGGACTCAGGTTTCTGATTCTCTGCTATGCACCATAGTGTGAAAAGTAGCATCATCTATCGATCAGAGAAACGATAATATATAAACTATTGTTTCTTAAATGGATATTCTAAGCACGTATTCTAGAACCATTGTGGAAGATTTGTTAATAGCATTTCGTGGGGATCGTTTCATTTCTGATTTGTGGTAATGGAAATTAGTATTTACTTAAATTAGTATTTATTTAATGTGTTAAGTTTTACCGCTATAATTCACTGTGATTTTCTAGCGTTAAAACTAGTGAAATGCAATAACGCGTAGCTATTTTTTACCAGATGTGCAGTTATATGTAATTTCCATCACCCGCTTGCTCACACAAGAAGAGACGGTTCTAGTTGACTGATTATATGTTAGGCGCGACTGATAGTGGCAGAATAACATTCATGTTATATTTCATTTTGTGTATTTATAGTAAGTGACTATTGTTTAATACAATACGATGACCAACAGACGCCGACAATTTAATAGCTATTAACGGCAGGCGATATTTTGTAAGTACGCGTATGGACAATTAAATAATAACTGACATTGTACGCAGATCGTTAAAGCGAGTAAAGGGCGGGGAGAGTGCATACTTTCACCCGACCTAGAAACACCGAGCTAACGAAAGCTGACCATATAGGTGTAAAGAAAGTCCCCGTGTGCCTTTTAAATTCATTCAGGACTGACGGAGTGGATAAAAGATCGTCTTGTCCCGTCCGTGCATATATATAGCTATATAGAATAGTAGTTACCTCTACACCTCACGGTAGAAGGGGAACGACTAAGTAAGTAAGAGTAGTAGCATTTTTCCATGTGTTTTTTATTCTTAGCAGACCTGATCACAAGAGCGGCCAGCGGTCTTTTTCATCATTTACTGATGGGTTAGTGTTGTTTTTTTCTTGGCTTGAGTGATAGCCCTGGGTTTTCCCCATTTTTGCCCGACATCATCGACCACGCCAGGATACGCGTTGGTGGGTAAAGGCATTAACGCCACGGTTTGAACGATACCAAACCTACTGGCTTTTTCATCACTAACATAAATGTCGGATGGCAAATCGCAATGCCTAGATCGGTGTAAAATGAGTGAGAGACAAAAAACGGAGTAAAGCAGTGAGAGGAAGAATATATATAAAAAAAACTAACTAAAGCATGCTTAGAACGTGTTGGTAGTATGACATGCGACAGTGTGTTTATATAACGCCAGACGCGTGGTTGGATTTTGAATTCTTCGCGAGGGGGCAAAATCCCCGTCATAACCCCGCTTTTTATACCTCCGTACTAATTTTTAAACGTAACTTATAAAACGATTTGGCCTTAGTCCAGAATCGCCCGTCTTGACAATACAAGGAGAGAGGAGCCGAGATGGTAGTTAAAAGTGATAAAATCACGCCATCTTGTAATTTGAATTGAGACTAAGAGCAGGCGGTAGAACGGAGAGAGGAGAAAACCTTGATATTTTTCCTTCACAAAAAGTAAAGAATGGTACAGAGAGATAACAATAATGGTTAAAGGGTTATGAACATATTACTTATCATAATATTGTATTCTTCCTTATAATAACTTAGAATGCTATTTCATTACTGCTGAGGTTCAGTATAAAAAAAATTATAAATAACGAGAAAAGATGAAAACGCAAACGATGAGGAAGACGATAATAACACTTATATATAATATGAAGGATAGTGATCTAAGTAATAATCAGTTTTCAACTTTTCGATAACCCAATTATTAACAAAGTTATTGAAGAAAATAGAAAGGGACAACAGACTAACAGACACGGTCGTAACCTCTCGGTTTGAAACCAACCTTGGGAGAGTACCTTTTTTCAAAATAGCGCTGTTATTTGAATGAGAGACGTAGTGGGATTAGTTTAAATTTGATTGGGTGAGATTCGCATAGCATGCGAGCGTGATAAAACCACGGTCTTGCTTAGTTAGGGTACCACTTGTAAAGATATTTCATTGAGAAAGGTTAAGCAGAGCAATACTTGAGCGATTGCCTTTGCAGGCGGGAACGGCAGTCATCGAACCTGTACCCATTTATAGCCAGTAACCTTAAGTTGTGAAATATTTAATTGAATTAGCGGTAAGAGGAACCATTTTATTGATGTATATTTATATTCTTATGTATGTAGAGGCAAACCCAGATAAGGGCCCTACATAAAAAATTTGTGTTGCAATATCCAAGGTTCAAAAGACATGCAAAAAGCCTATTATGGAGTCAATAAGAGTACAAATTGAGTTGAATATTATTATGCACTGTTATTACTGTAAGACCAAAAAGTTGCTGGCAGAAAACAATATTAAATTAAATCATGAGAACATAAATAAGATGTCCCATCAAAGAGATTGAACTTATTATTTGACCAAAGAAAAGAAAAGAAAGTATCCCAGCTGAATATATTGAAGATTTTAAATGACAGGGGCGTTGTAACCGTATGGAGAAAAGAAGATAACCGCTGAATATGAAATGGTTAATATAAAATTAAAGACTGTAGCTAATTTGGTTAGCTCTTTCATCTGATCAAGATACATGTTTGATAATGTAAGATAATAAGAGGTAGAGATACATGATGAGAGTGCTTAGGGAGATTGTTCCTATTGTTCGCAGGGGTCCTTCCCAAAGTAACAAGTGTGTCAGAATCTGGAGTGACAGAGTGTGAGTCAACCTGCTGGTTGGTTCCATCTCACGCCTGATGGTTGTCAACTGACTTCAGAGAGCACTTTGGTGTAGAAGTGTTCAATTACCTCAAACAAGTTACCTGATTGACCACGGAATCAAAGATAAGATTCATTGCAGGGCCACATGTCAATTCAAACTAATTTATTCTCCACCAGTAACAGACAATGTGTTTATGAGATGATGTGACAACCAGTCTTTCCAACTAGAGACCATACATACTTCACTATTGTGTAGCAGGGAAGAGAAATCTTGGAACTTTTTAGTATTAAGATTGATGGACATTTCCATTATTATGTATAATAAATTATGTACAAAGATCCAATTTCAAATTTAAGTTTTAAACATTCCTGCCCCAAAAGATTTGGAGTGACAGGAAATTAAAATTGTAAAATAATAATTTAACTATAACTCCTGCCTTGTTAATTTCATCGAGCTAGCTTTCGTGGTTGTTTACATTCATTCATTATTACACTTTCATCCCCCTAGACATCCTGGCAGTTAAACTTTGAATTAGTTAAGGGAATTACAGCACTGCGTGAGATCTCGGGAGGTAGCGTTAGGTACCCTGAGAATTCATCACAAAATTTCAACTATTAGACTCAGGGTCTTACATAGCTTGACCTCACGCTGTTAACACTTACTCTTTTAAAACAACACCTTAACCTTCCCAGCATTACATTGCTACAGGGGCCAATTTGGGCACGGAAAACTGACATTATGTATATAGTCAGGACAAATTGTAATTCCAAGGGATATCACCAAGAATAGTTAAGCGTGATTGAGTGGGCCACTGTATGACAGAGAGAGAGAGAGAGAGAGAGAGAGAGTGAATAATTTTTCTTGGTTACGGAAACCTTACTGTGACGGGTAGGGTGTATGTGGGTGGATGTAGAAGATCAGACAACACTCATACACCGCTCGACTAGCTCACTGTCTAAGGAGTAATGCACCAACTCCAAACACTATATCAATCTCCGTGAACATAGTATATCACAAATAAGTCACAATGGGCGCAGAGCCATTACAATCATTTGAAACAAAACAAATCCCGAGTATTCTACAATCACTCTGATTCTCGGAATATCTACAGCCACATAATAGGATACTTCATAAATCTATTGCACAACTCTGGCCCTCTACTCACGCACTACTACAGACATCCACCCTTTTCTTCTCTACGCTCTTCGCTGTCTCCTGTCTACTCTCTACTGACTCAACACACTACTGACCCAACATACATCTCTCTGTCACTGACCCATTTCATTTGTATTTACCAAACACGTGAAAACCTTCCACACTCCACTGAACTTCATTCACGCATATATATAGCTAGCAGCTTGTCTTAATCTCTGTTCACAACATTGCTTGTGGCTAAAATATGACAAGGCAAGCATACTCAACTCATAACAACTCAAATAATAAACTCCCGCTGGAGCATGAGCATATTCACATGTGCAAAAACCCCCTCAAAACACTCTGTGACATCCACCCCTTTCCCCACGTGAAAAACTGGGGTTTTTCACCGAGGAAACAGAGATGGGAGTCCTATACATCATCAAACCCAAAATACATCATCAAAATAAACAATGCTTCCATTCACCATATCGAACCTCACAATAACAGTATACCAATTATTCTCACGACAATCACATTCAATATCTTTAAAATTAAACAAAATTCATTTCCACATCAGAGAAATGCATGCATAATCTTCAAAATTCATGTCAAGTCATCAAAATACAAAAACAAAACTACATGAAAGAATGCTCAATCGAAATCAAAATCCGCTCGTCTGGTATCTTGTCTTACTAGTGTGGTAAGTTGGGATTATATAAATAGTTATAGGGGACTTAGTGTACTGACTGAGATCAGCTGTGAAGGTATCTGTATCTAATAAGTGTGGTGTGTTACAGATGACCTTACTTTGCTACCACATTTAGACCTCAATCAGACTTATTCTGGAATATTGTGATGACTACGTTGAATGTCTAGGGTTATGATAGTAATGAAGTGTAAGTTCACAACAACCAACAGACAGATTAACACTGTTATTAAGATCTACAACACTTTATAACACTATGACAAGCACATACATATAACACTCTAGAAGACTAGCTTAAGTAAGTCAAGTGTTAACTTTTAAATTATGTATTAGTTTCTTTCAATAATAGATATCCTGATCCAACTACAGAGTGAATCAGGAATCACAATCAAATGTAAACACAATGTTTATGTACAAAATTTATACAAAGGATCTTTGTCCTGACATATAATATTATTACAATATGTGTGTAGGGTTGTGATGTTCCCTTCAGGCGACCATTGTCCTCTCAAGGCTGTGTGTGGTCCCGGTTGCAGGGTCCTCCCAGCGCAGTGGAGGCAGCGAATGGGTGCTGTGCCAGTACCAGATTGCTCTTTTTCGCGGACCTTCGGTCCCGAGAGAATTTTGGCTGGAGACGTCTCGGTAGCGAAGTGGTTTTATAGCGGCAGTACACACGAGGGCAAGTTCGGGGCACAGCGAATTGATCAACCGCTTGCTTGTCACATTGATTACGGAAACAACAATTGATATTCTGTTGTACCAATAAACGCCTTTAGGCTTAACGGAAACACGGATAATTTCTTGTTGCCCTAAGACGCCGCAAGGCGTAATGGCCACTGACTGCTTGGTCGGTCTTTGGCTAAGGACGGAAGAAGAAGAAGAAGTTGTGATGTAGTATTATGAGGTAATACTGGCTTTTGAAGCTAGGTTGTTGTTTGTCATCACCACTTCATGTGTTTGTTACTGGTGGAAATACTATTGAAGGGTTCACAGTTTCTTTTTATTAGTAAAATAATTACTGTCCCTCTTGATTTAGTATTACTGTCAATTTTAAGGTGGGTTATACAAGTGTGAGCTGCTCTGGCTGACAACTTCTTATCTCATATGTAGGCGGCAGGAAACTGTCTCCTCTGCTCGCTTGCTTCTCAGTTATCTTGAAATACACCACTGGTCGATATCTTAGACCCGGAGTCTGCTGCCAGCCCTCTGGATCCAGCCAAACTCAGACCAGGTGCTGCTCTAATACTTCAGTACCACGGTCCCTGAAATAAGAAGGTTGTACCTCCTTCTTCAGAACTAATATATAATATATTTCCACACTGAAAGTACAGGACATTACAAACACAGAGTTCAGCGCTGTAGGCCAACTGTTAGCTTCTCATGTGACAATATACACCAGTATTCCTCTCCCTAATGGTTACAACGCCTCTGCAATTCCAGCGTTAATTCCTTCTATACAATAGGATAGGTGTCATGTTACTATTTGGCAATCCCATATATGCCTATGCAGTTATACTCCTCTCTGACAAGCTTTTACATGGTGGAGCAATATCTAGGCTTTGCCTTCTGTTTGCTACTGAACCACACACATACAGACACAATTTATCATTTCATATTCAATTTTCATATTATATATATATATATATATATATATATATATATATATATATATATATATATATATATATATATATATATATATATATATATATATATAGAAGTAGAGAATGCCATTCATATGATACAAAAAGGAAGATCAGCAGGCATGGATAACATAAACATTGAAATGATAGAAGCTCTGGAGAGCTTTGGTATAGATACAATCACAGAAATATGCAATGATATATACAATACAGGATATTTACCACACGACATGAAGACATCAGTTTTTATAACATTGCCCAAAAAACCAAATGCAACAGAATGTTCAGACTTCAGAACAATCAGCCTGATGAGTCATGCAATTAAGATACTGCTCAAAATCATACAGGAAAGAATAAAAAGTAAAGTAGACAGCGAAGTCCAAGAAGAACAGTTTGGTTTTAGACGGAACAGTGGAACAAGAGAGGCAATATTTTGCCTAAGAAGATTAGCAGAAAAATATACAGAGGTCCAAAAAAGTATGTATATGTGCTTCATTGACTATAAGAAGGCTTTTGACAGAATCCATCATGAGAAAATAATTGAATGCCTCAAAGACATAGGTATTGATGGAAAAGATATAAGAATACTCACTAACCTTTATTGGGAGCAAACTGCCACAGTAAGATCGGGAAGGAATTATTCACCATACATAGACATAAAAAGAGGTGTCAGACAAGGTTGTGTGCTGTCCCCCTGCCTATTTAATTTATACACCGAAAAAATTTTCAAACAGATACAGGAAATACTAGGACTGAACATCAGTGGAAGATCAATAAACAACCTTAGATATGCAGATGATACCGTGTTGTTAGCTGAAAGCGAACAGGAGTTACAAGAACTAGTGAAGCAAGTGAACAGTATAAGTCATGAATATGGACTCGACATTAATATTGAGAAAACTAAAACTATGATAATTAGCAAAACAGACGATAAACCCACATTAAAGATAAGCGTAAATGGGAAAATCCTGGAACAAGTCAAGAGCTACGTATATCTTGGTCATATAATAACAGAAGATGGCAGATGTGAAACAGAAATCAAGAAGAGAATAGGAATGGCCAAAGCTACATTCAACAACATGAAACATATACTGACATCCAAACAGTTATCTCATAAATTAAAACTGAGAATCATAAAGTGTTATATATATTCTGCATTTCTGTATGGTGCAGAAACATGGACGATGAATAAGCATTTGGAAGAAAGAATTGAGGCTCTTGAAATGTGGATATATAGAAGAATGGGGCGTATCTCATGGAAAGAGATGAAAACAAATAAGGAGGTCCTAGAAAATCTAGGTATGAAAAGAGAACTAATGAGAGAGGTCTAAGTCCGGCAGCTAAAATACTTTGGCCACATAAAAAGGCATAACACCTTGCAGAAGACCATAACAGAAGGGAGAGTTGAAGGCAAACGTTGCAAGGGGAAGACAGCGCTATAAGTGGGAAGATAACATCAAGAGATGGACGGGAAAGAGTCTATCAGAGTGTACCACCAAGACAAGAGACAGAAGACGTTGGAGATCCATTACAGCCAACCTTCGTTGTGGAGATGGCAACTGATGATGATGATGATGATATATATATATATATATATATATATATATATATATATATATATATATATATATATATATATATATACATATATATATACATATATATATACATATATACATATATACATATATACATATATATATATATATACATATATATATATATATATATATATATATATATATATATATATATATATATATATATATATATATATATATATATATATATATATATATATGAAATATGTCTACCACAATTCACGGACATATTAAATAAGTAACGTTGACTGGCGATGTATTCTGGCACAATTTTGATCTGCCTTATCCCAGGCTTTTATTAGAAAAATATTAGCTTGATCTCAACGCACATGCTTCTCACAAAATTTATTTTCAAAACTGGCCCTGAACTGACGCTTCTATTTGACTATATCGAACGTTCTAACCAATGAGACCATGTTTACATGAGCCTTTGAAAAAAACTATTCATCCTATTAGTTGCCATTAACAACAATATTTGTATTTGCAGTTAGACCAATAAGGTTTCGCCTTACATATGACTACAGCCAATCAAATCATATCTAACTTGTTGGCCTCATTTCCCCTAAAGCAGTGTTTTTCAAACATGCCATTATGAGCAAATATGATCTTGTGCTGTCAGACAACCCCACTATAGTATTTTGGCCATAATTTGTTGATTACTAGACTATTTGCGTAACACATAACATATTCTTTGTCTGCAAGTCCTAAGGCACCCAAATATATAATTTTAATGGGGCTAAGTGGCTTCGTTCAAAATATGTATTTTTCTATGATAGTCGTGCTGTTACCACCTGTTCACTTCCATACTAAGGGATGTCTTCTGTACTGTCAGACTAATGTCAGGAGCTTAGACATAAATCAGTAGAATGTCAGGTTTCCCAATAAGAGCTTAAACCTGTTTTCAAAACCTAACCTCGTATCGTTAGTGTTTTTTATTTACTGTTTATTTGAAAAAATCAGGTCTTCATGCCTTTCGCGTGGGATTGGCGATCATTTTTTAATCGCGAGACGACGTGGGACAATTGCATGCGTTCCTCCGTGCATCTTTCTCTCTCTCTGATAAGCCCGTCTGTCTTTTAGGTTAACGTAGTGTGTATAATGACATTAATGTAGTATTATATCTAGGTCATTAAGCAGTGTGCCTATCAATGTCGTCTAAGAAATAGAGTACCAGTTTTATTTTTAGAAACGCGTGTAGGCTTTTGCGTAGAGTGTATGCAGACGAAATAGAAAACGGAGGGTCTCTTGTACAGTCATTATGGCGTTATAAAACGGAAGCGCTATTGGGAAAGCACTGGTCTTTCACCATTCTTCTTCCTTTTGTATTATTTCGTTCTACTTTACATTTATTTTCTAATTTATATATGTGGATTAGAATTTTTTCACCACAAATTCTCCCCACTTAAAACAGACATCATATGTCAGTCTCTAATTCTATATACACATAGAGAAATTTAATATTATTCCTGGTGATCACTGTGATTCTCATCACACGAATGGCGGTTTAGAAAATCAGCACCCAGGTTAGTTTTTCCAGAAATATATTCTATGCTGAACTGAAATGGCTGCAAAAGCAGTGACCATCGGAGTAACCTCGTATTTTCATTCCTAGCCTGCGCTAGAAAAGCCAGGGGTTTGTGATCCGTTTGCAACTTGAATGCCTTCCCATACAAATAAATATTGAATTTCTTGATCGCCCATATTACTGCAAGACATTCTTTTTCGCTAGTTGAATAATTTTTTTCAGCTTTATTCAACTTTCTGCTAGCATATGCCACTGGAGTTAATTCCCCATCCAGTGAATCTGACTTCTGTAATAGGGTAGCGCCCAAACCGATATTACTTGCATCCGTTCTCACAATGAATTCTTGACTTAAGTCAGGTAATTTCAAAATAGGTTTGTTGGTGAGCTTTTCCTTCAATTCTTGGTATGCTAATTCACACTGTGCTGTCCAGGTAATTCGATCTGGATTTCCCTTGCGTGTCAAATCAGTTAACGGTGCACATATGGAGTTAAAGTTTTTGATATACTTTTGGTAGAAACCACATAATGAGACAAAAGATCTCACGTCTTTCTTTGTTAGTGGCCTCGGGGCTTTTCTTAGTTTCTCCAAGTTCTTGGGGTCAGGAGTCATGTTTCCCTGATAGACTGTGTGTCCCAAGAATTCTAATTCTTTACATCCAACGCAACATTTGGTTGGTCGGGCTGTCAAATTCGCTTCTTTAAGTCGATCAAACAACATGTTCAGAGAGTCAATGTGTTCCTCAAATGTTTCTGTCGCTATAAGGATATCATATTCCAATAAGTTTGTATGCCCCGGACGGTCCGTTAACATCTATGTATGATCATCTAGAACCTGTTGCACTCTCTCCTTCTGATCTTTCGTTAAATGTGTACTGATTTTCACCTGTGCAGCTGTCTCACAGGGGTGTAATGGATATTCAAATAATGAAAGTGGTTCCTTTTTCATCTCCATTGCAATAGACAAGGTCAACAAATGTGTCTCTTCCTGATTTTCTCTTTCCAAATATTTCTTCAGTAGATTCACATGATAGATTTTTTCTTTCCCCTTCCTATCTATCTTATAATTTGTTCTAGACACCTTCTCTAGAACTGTATATGGACCTTGCCATCCAATTTGCAACTTATTCTGGCTACCGGTAGAAGAAGCAGTACCTTCTCTCCCACAGCCAAATTCCTGTCTTTAGCTTTCTTGTTGTAATAGGCAGCATGCTTTTTCCTGGCTTGTCTCAAATTTTCATTAGCAAGTTTCCAGCCAGTTTTTAAACGAGTGGTCAGCTCATTCACATATTGGTATGATGATGTAATATTTTCCTCTGCCTTTTCATCAGTCCAGGTTCTTAACAGAGCTTCGAGTGGACCTTTTATTGGCGTTCCAAATAATAATGTTGCCGGGGCCATACCGGTTGAACTATGGGGTACCTCCCGATAAGCAAAGAGGGCGGCGTGAAGGTACTGGTCCCATGTATCTGGTTTTTCATGTGCCAACTTTCTCAGGATCGACATCAAAGTACCATTAAATCTTTCCACTTGGCCGTTTCCTTGGGGATGGTACAGGCTACAATGGAAGTGTTTGGCCTGAAAGATCCTGAAAACTTCTTCTGTTAGTTTCCCCTTGAACTGAGAGCCATTATCAGTCAAGATTTGGTTGGGAAAGCCTAACCTGTCGAAAATTGTGAGTAATGCCTCTGCCACATGTTTAGAGTCAATGGATGACAGGGCTACCGCCTCTCCCCACATAGAACAGGTGTCCACCAGAGTCAGAATGTAGCTGTTCCTCCTCTTGGTTCGAGTGAGAGGTCCCATAATGTCCACGGCAACTCTCTCAAAAAGTGTTCCCACTATGGGCATTTCCCCTAGAGTTGCTGGTGCAGTCCAATGCTTAGGTGCTACTCGTTGGCACTCTGGACAGGATTTTACATATCTTTTGATATCTTCAGTTATCCCTGGCCGGAAATAGTGACAAGCTATACGCTGTCCTGTTGCGCTGATCCCCATATGACCACTGAAGGGAATCGCATGCCCTAGTTCCAACACTTTATTCCTGTATGAAGTGGGAAGGACCAGCTGTCCGTGACCATTGGATTCAGATCCAGCCTTCATATAAATCAACTTGTTCTTCATATAAAATTCTCCCTTGCCTGGAGGTGTATGACATTTGGGCAATTTCTTGAAACACGGCTTGAGTGTTTTGTCCTCCGCCTGTGCCTTCCTCATCTCATCGGGATGAGTATTTATTGGATTATCCTCCTTTTTTTAAACTGTGATCTGGTCTGCACTGTTGCCAATATCACAGGTCTCTTGGGATTCCCCAGGAAGACATATCTACACCCCAATATCAGAGGGTAGATTGGCTAATTTATCACTGCTGCTTTGATTACTCCCTCCATATATCGCGTTTTCACATGTATCCTAGCGATAGGGAGTGTCATGGTCGCTACTTCCTTGGTTGCAGCTTGAATCTCCATTGTTTCTGTGGTGTATTGATCTGCTTGCACCAGGTCAGAACTCACAACTGAATCATAATCTAAACTTGTATCATATAAGCACCTTATGGTGACTCCATTACAGATTGCAACTTCACACACTGGGGGGGGGGGGGGGGGGTACGGTTCCTGTAGTTCCTCAGGTTTGACCTTTGTTCCCTTCTTCCCAGATTTCATAGCAGCAAAATTAGGAGTTTTATTCCTACAATTTTCAGTGGTATGATTGTTCATCTTACACTTTTTACACCACTTCCTTCCTTGGTTGAAAGATTTTCTTTCATCAAATTTCCTTTCATCGAATTGTGGGGTTTTATTTTTCTTTTCATACCGTGGCCTATCAACCTGGTGCTTAACTTTGTTATGCTCTCTATGATCAAACTTATTAAAGTTTTGTGGTGCCTTAAAATTGTCTACCTGTTTCTTTTTATTACCTGTTACCTCTGCTTGAGCTGCCTGATGTCTTTCAGCAACATTTAGTAACTCACCCAGCCTCTCTGCACCTTGTTCCATGAGAAACTTTCTCAGGTCTGTAGCCATGGACTCTCTTAGTTGTTCTATAAGGATAATTTCCTTAAGATCTTGGGTTTTCCCCAGAGCCGTCCATTTCTTCAAGTATGTCTCTAACCGTGCAGAGAACTGGTGATATGTCTCACCTGACAGTAGTTTAGCATTCCTGAACTTTTTTCTATAAAATTCTTCATTCTTTTCATATCTTAACAAAAGAGCCTGCTTTAACATGTCATAATTGTCTTGATCATCTCTGCTCATTTTGGCAAAAACATCATAAGCTGTGCCAGGAAGCCCTTGTGATAACTTTAAGCTCCACCTTTCTCTCTCTAACCCATACGTGGTAGCTAACAGTTCATATCTATTTAGATAGCTCTCAATATCATCGTCTTTCTCAACAAAATGGTCTAAATGAAAACTCATAGCCGAGGTTGAGGCTCCCTGACTAGCAGTGGCATCGGAGGTAAAGGGACTGGCACCATTTTCAGGAGCATGGCCTTGAAATTCCAACTCCCTTAGTCGTAACTCATGTTCCCTTTGTAATCTCTTCTCCTCCTTTTCTGCTTCCCTCTCAGCAGTCAATCTTCTTTCATTTCTTTCTGTAGCTTGCCTTCTTTCCTCTGCTTCCCTTTCCGCAGCCTGTCTCTTTTCTTCTCTTTCTGTAGCTTGTCTCTTTTCTTCTCTTTCTGTAGCTTGTCTCTTTTCTTCTCTTTCTGCCTCCGGCTTCTTCTCTTCATACTGGAGCCTTTTAATCTCTTTTTCTGCCTCCAATGCCTTAGCCTCTTTGTCAGCCTCAATCTGCAACCTCTTAATTTCTTTTTCAGCCTCTAACTTTCTTTCAGCCTCTTTTCCTAATCTTTCAGATTCTAATTTTCTTTCTGCTTCTTTTTCTAATCTTTTTTCTTCACGTTCAATAAATTTGTCACAATTAGTAGTGACATAAGCAATCATGACTTGCCCGTCCATTCCCAACTCTTTAGCAGCCTGCATAGCAGCAGATCGAAATTTTGCCAGGTCCCCCATTTTCTAACAGGCAAATTTATACAATGTTTAACTAAACACTTCAATCTATGACTAAGTAAACTAAGGACAACCACAAGCACTGAGAGCTCAACCTTATTTATTTTCCACCCAAGAATACCTTTTTAATTTTTATAATTACCAGAAGTGAATTACCGCCAATATATGTAATAGGAGAAGATTCAAAATCCCGGACAGGACCCCAATATATGTGGTAAGTTGGGATTATATAAATAGTTATAGGGGACTTAGTGTACTGACTGAGATCAGCTGTGAAGGTATCTGTATCTAATAAGTGTGGCGTGTTACAGATGACCTTACTTTGCTACCACATTTAGACCTCAATCAGACTTATTCTGGAATATTGTGATGACTACGTTGAATGTCTAGGGTTATGATAGTGATGAAGTGTAAGTTCACAACAACCAACAGACAGATAAACACTTTTATTAAGATCTACAACACTTTACAACACTATGACAAGCACATCCATATAACACTCTAGAAGACTAGCTTAAGTAAGTCAAGTGTTAACTTTTAAATTATGTATTAGTTTCTTTCAATAATAGATATCCTGATCCAACTACAGAGTGAATCAGGAATCACAATCAAATGTAAATACAATGTTTATGTACAAAATTTATACAAAGGATCTTTGTCCTGACATATAATATTATTACAATATGTGTGTAGGGTTGTGATGTAGTATTATGAGGTAATACTGGCTTTTGAAGCTAGGTTGTTGTTTGTCATCACGACTTCATGTGTTTGTTACTGGTGGAAATAATATTGAAGGGTTCACAGTTTCTTTTTATTTGTAAAATAATTACTGTCCCGCTTGATTTAGTATTACTGTCAATTTTAAGGTGGGTTATACAAGTGTGAGCTGCTCTGGCTGACAACTACTTATCTCATATGTAGGCGGCAGGAAACTGTCTCCTCTGCTCGCTTGCTTCTCAGTTATCTTGAAATACACCACTGGTCGATATCTTAGACCCGGAGTCTGCTGCCAGCCCTCTGGATCCAGCCAAATTCAGACCAGGTGCTGCTCTAATACTTCAGTACCACGGTCCCTGAAATAAGAAGGTTGTACCTCCTTCTTCAGAACTAATATATAATATATTTCCACACTGAAAGTACAGGACATTACAAACACAGAGTTCAGCGCTGTAGGCCAACTGTTAGCTTCTCATGTGACAATATACACCAGTATTCCTCTCCCTAATGGTTACAACGCCTCTGCAATTCCAGCGTTAATTCCTTCTATACAATAGGATAGGTGTCATGTTACTATTTGGCAATCCCATATATGCCAATGCAGTTATACTCCTCTCTGACAAGCTTTTACATGGTGGAGCAATATCTAGGCTTTGCCTTCTGTTTGCTACTGAACCACACACATACAGACACAATTTATCATTTCATATTCAATTTTCATATATATATATATATATATATATATATATATATATATATATATATATATATATATATATGTATATATATATATATATATATATATATATATATATATATATATATATATATATATATATATATATATATATATATATATATAGGAAATATGTCTAGCTTACCACAATTCACGGAAATATTAAACAAGTAACGTTGACTGGCGATGTATTCTGGCACAATTTTGATTTGCCTTATCCCAGGCTTTTATTAGAAAAATATTAGCTTGATCTCAACGCACATGCTTCTCACAAAATTTATTTTCAAAACTGGCCCTGAACTGACGCTTCTATTTGACTATATCGAACGTTCTAACCAATGAGACCATGTTTACATGAGCCTTTGAAAAAAACTATCCATCCTATAAGTTGCCATTAACAACAATATTTGTATTTGCAGTTAGACCAATAAGGTTTCGCCTTACATATGACTACAGCCAATCAAATCATATCTAACTTGTTGGCCTCATTTCCCCTAAAGCAGTGTTTTTCAAACATGCCATTATTAGCAAATATGATCTTGTGCTGTCAGACAACCCCACTATAGTATTTTGGCCATAATTTGTTAATTACTAGACTATTTGCGTAACACATAACATATTCTTTGTCTGCAAGTCCTAAGGCACCCAAATATATAATTTTAATGGGGCTAAGTGGCTTCGTTCAAAATATGTATTTTTCTATGATAGTCGTGCTGTTACCACCTGTTCACTTCCATACTAAGGGATGTCTTCTGTACTGTCAGACTAATGTCAGGAGCTTAGACATAAATCAGTAGAATGTCAGGTTTCCCAATAAGAGCTTAAACCTGTTTTCAAAACCTAACCTCGTATCGTTAGTGTTTTTTATTTACTGTTTATTTGAAAAAATCAGGTCTTCATGCCTTTCGCGTGGGATTGGCGTTCACTTTTTAATCGCGAGACGACGTGGGACAATTGCATGCGTTCCTCCGTGCATCTCTCTCTCTCTCTCTCTCTCTCTCTCTCTCCCTGCTAAGCCCGTCTGTCTTTTAGGTTAACGTAGTGTGTATAATGACATTAATGTAGTATTATATCTAGGTCATTAAGCAGTGTGCCTATCAAGGTCGTCTAAGAAATACAGTACCAGTTTTATTTTTAGAAACGCGTGTAGGCTTTTGCGTAGAGTGTCTGCAGACGAAATAGAAAAAGGAGGGTCTCTTGTTCAGTCATTATGGCGTTATAAAACGGAAGCGCTATTGGGAAAGCACTGGTCTTTCACCATTCTTCTTTCTTTTGTATTATTTCGTTCTACTTTACATTTATTTTCTAATTTATATATGTGGATTAGAATTTCTCACCACAACTAGTAACATCAGATTGTTGTATGGTTATTGTTCACCTGGTCAACTGGCTGCTTGTGACTTTTCCAGAGCGCAGAAAAAATGAGTGACAACCATCTAAGACCAATGTCGAAGCATCTGTCCTGAGATAGACAATAGTTTTAGGCACTGTAATTTTAATATTCTGCTATCAGAGGCCCCTTCAGCCATCATATTAATCTCAGCCTTGGTCAGACTCTTTATTGTAGCTGCTCCATTTAGACTGACGATATCCCCGGCTACTACCAAAGCTACAACATTAGCTCTCACCACCATCACTCCATCTACGACGTGCCCTACTATAAAGAGGGTTACTCTCTCTCTCTTCTGTGTGCCCAACGGCAATCTTTTCTGAAACTACATCTGTATACTTTTTGAGCTCTTTTTTCACTATAGCTTGATATGTTGCAACAAAATCCCCTGCTTATCTCTTGTACTCTGTATTTGTTTCTAAATCCATTACGACGTTCACTTTGAAAATTACCACAGTAACCATTACTTTTAACCCGGCTTCCTCTTAAGTTTGTGAAATCTCTCAAGTCATTGGTTTCTCTTCTGTAATATTTCTCGTGTGACATAAGAGCACCATGACCTACTCTGCGATATTTTCCAATTAGCTTTCTGTGCTCTCCTTTCATCCAGTCTGTCTCAGGATATTTGACAGATCCATAACATTCACCTTTTTTCTGGCAAAGTAAAGTTTACCTTCATTTCCTTTACTGCACTTTTCGGAATATTCATCTTACGTTTACCCGATTTCTTTGCTGAATTAATATGGCTCCCAATATTAGTTTCTGATTGACCAAAGTATTTTGAAAGTGATACATGCTCTTGTTGTGGTGAAATTAAATTTAATACTTTAGTATTAGCAACCAGGACATTACCAGATGACATGCTATACACAGGAATTACCCTAGGTTGAAGCCGCAGTAAAATGTCATCAGATTTTCCCTGCACTCTTCTAGTTCTTCCATAAGTACCGTATCTTTGTTTGTGCATCCATAGTTTGATATCCTCAGCAGTACGTTTTTTGATACCATGGACATTTTCAATTGTCAGGTCGGCGACTGGATCTTCAAGAACAAAAGCTTTCACTCTGCCACACAAGAATGGAGTATCAATATCTATGTATGCTAGAGGATAAATTTCAACTCTACCACCAAATGTGATGCACCGAGCAGTTTGAACCAACAAACAAGACTCATCAATACATTATCCACGCACGCCAACCGTCGTACAACCTATATCCCTCAACACTGACACAACGTTATGTCCTACGTACCCTGTATGCAAGACTAGACTACCATCTGTATGAATTGCCGATAAACATAGAAGTGGGTGGCCACAAATCAGAATTGGTGTCTCATCTTTATTAAAAAGTGGTCTGCACCCTTCACATCTCTCGCTGTTGAATATATCTAAGACTACCACCGATTTTGCGCGTTAAAACTTCCTATTAGGACAATCAAATTGAAGGTGGCCAATACCATTACATACAAAGCATCTGTATTCCTCACGCTGGCTCTTCTGTGGACTACCCTTAGTACTAGTCTTAAGCTCGGCCACAGACTGAGGTTCAGGCTTGTCACAAAACTTCGCTCCATTGCATGGTGACCAGCATTTAAACAACCAGAAGGTCTTCTACTACCTAACTTTGTTATATTCTGCTGTTTCGGGGGATGTACTGAAGTCTGTTTCTGTCCATCTCTTACTTACTGCCTTCCTATCATAGGGTATCTCCCCACTACGAGAACTTTGTCTCCGATATGGCCGTGTTTCATAACTCCGCCTGGCCGAACATGTCGTAAAGGTTTCTGGCACCACCGATTTATTAATCCGTCAGTCTGGATGTGATGTTGCGTATTGCTGCCCTAACTGTGACATTGCTGAAATAATCTCCGGTTTTCTCTCCTGAAGAAAGCCAACAAATTGGGGCTACATGAAGACATTACCTTATCACGTACGATCAAATCACATAGGCCATCAAAATCTTTAGCAGTGCCCGATAGGTCAATCCACCTGTTCAATAACATTTTAACATCTGTGAGGGAGCCGCGCTAGCGTAGTGGTTACAACACCGCTCTGGCGACCGGGTGATACAGGATCAAACCCGGGCGACGGCATTTGAGGATTTTTCGTCGACCGGGATTTGGACTGGATTAACTCGAGACCTGGCGAGGACATTTGAAGGAGTGTCGTCGACCAGGGACTGGCGGCTCCTGAGCCTACCCAGCTGCAATGGGTACCTCCGAAATCGGCGAGTATTTGCCTGAATGGCGAGGGACACCTGTCTCTGTACAAGAAATAAAGGGATACTCACGTAAAATCAATGTCAGGTTAGACATAAATAATAACCTGAGATTTCGCCTCGAGTATTAGCGGGCGTACGAAAAAAAAAAAAAAAAAAATATCTGTGATAAACTCCGCAAAATCTTGCTCACTACCTGGCATCGCACTGTGGAACTTTAACCGATAACCGTGCTCATTTAACCTGTACTTGTGTAACAAAGTTTCCTTCACTATGTCATAAATTAATCTATATTCCACAGTTAATTGGAAAACTGTTTTTAATGCTGACCCTGTTAAATAATCTGTCAACAGTGATCCCCACAGTTCTATATTAATCTTTAAGGCAGTTGCCTTCAATTGAAACCTCTCCAAAAAACAGTCCATAAAATCTATGGATTCGGTGAAAATTGGGAGTTTCAACTTGTACATACTCCCGTACTCTTTTTTTGATGATGAGTCTGAACCCGACTTGTCTAAATCAAGTATTTTCAAGGACACCTCTTTGTCCGCTTCTATCTTTTTAATTTCTTTCTGTGCTTCTATCTCTTTTATTTCTTTCTGTGCTTCTATCTCTTTTATTTCTTTCTGTGCTTCTATCTCTTTTATTTCTTTCTGTGCTTCTATCTCTTTTATTTCTTTCTGTGCTTGTATCTCTAATCTCTTAGTTTCTTCCTCTTTTTTTCTCTCTCGCTCCTCATGTCGTTCTTGTCTCTCCTGCGCCTCTTTAAATTGAGCCTGTGCAAATGCTAAGAGATCTTCTCCGGACTTTCCTATCCTCTCACCAACGAGGATAAAATCCATAAGTGTTGACATGATTATGAATATATCTGACTTAAATGTACCTTAAATACTCTAACCAAAATGTCAAAATAGCTCAAACTTCAAAATAATATCTTAAATAACCACTAAGATGACACCTTACTCACTGTACTCAATGTCTATCCAAATACATTATTAGCGCTACAAAACAAACAATGAACTAAAAGATGATGATAAACAGTACACTCTAATCTTACAAACAACAACCTAGTAGGTCGGTAACAAGACAAAGGGAATGCGTGATAGAAGTAATATTGAAATATACAGTACCAGACCTTTGTAACGCACGAAAACAGGAGATTGAAAAAATTATCGTATTTAGAGGATAGTGTAAGAAAAACAGGACTGAAGAATACACCATATACGCAGAACGCCAAAGAGGGAATATAACACACACCCAACCACAAATTGCACGTAAACAACTAATGCAAAAATGCACACTTTATTCGTGAAGGGCAATACAACTGATCCTGCCCACAGGATAGGACCCTTTCTAAGAATAAATAGCGCAAATACCTACAGATGAAATCAAAACACAAATAAATACCATAATCGTCACGTCTAACAACAACACTGAATCAATGAATACCAAGGGAAGCCTATAAAGCAATTTGGATAAATACATGAATTAAGGCCTTAGAATGATTAACCAAAACAAACTAAGGTTACACAGCTTTTTCTGGTGTACTGGAATAAAGGCTATGGCAATCAACTGATCTGATCTGTTGTCTCCAAGTCACCTCTGCAGCAGTAACTTTAGGAAGCGCAAAACACTACAACAATTCCTGTGAGTAAAATGTTAATACACACTTAGAATATAATTCAAACTATTAGAACACAAAATAAAAATGGAACAGAAGAACTAGAAGAAGGATGACAGAGAGGATTAGCACAGTTATAAGTAAAGTAGATATCAGCAATATGTAAGGTAGACAGGAATGGCACAGTTATAGGTAGAGCAGATCTACAGTTAGTTCTAACTGCAATCTAACCTAACCCTACATCACGTATAGGGTCATATAAATAAAGAGTGAAAATACACGACAGTAGAACAGCAACACTGAAAATGAAGTAGAAAATAAGTGATACTACGGAAAGAAGAAAATAGCAGAACTAAAGAGAAGAATGTGAAAACAGAAGTACTCAGTATACGAGAAGAACTACCGATTTCTTAGGAAATACACTGTCAGCACTATATAAAACAAAAATTCCTTTTTAATTATAAACTTAGTGTAGGATACTACTAGAACATTAGCTAATTTATCAGATACCTTATTAATACCTAGACTGTACACCTAGGCTTAATAATAACCATCTTCCAAGAGTAACAAATGAGCAACATCTAAATATTCACAGAACAATTACATAATACTTAAATTTGAAGCGTGTAGATCTGTTTATAATGTCCTCAGCCAGTCCCAAGGCCATGAAAGTATGAAGACGACATACTGCACAGTCACAACACACCCAGTTCAGATTCTGTAGCACCACCGGCTACACACAGTGAAAAACAGGGCTCGTGTTTTCCACTTCACAATGTGTCGAGTAGAACACTACAACAAGGTTTCCTCTGATAGCTCCACAGATTTCTACAAATCTACTTCTTCTGGTCACCACAGATTCTTCTGGATACACAGTCTGCGCATCCTATACGTCAAAACAACTAGCTTCTACAGCACACTTTTCGACGATCATTCAGACAACGCTGAGGTCACGCTTTACACAGCGTGCTTACCTATTTTCACCAGCGCACGATTACTGTGAGGTGTATAGTTACCGTAATCCCGTCAAACTTGGTTGCGGTGACAAACAAATTGTAGGTTACTGACTAAATGATTTTTGTGTTTGATTACTCCAGTGCTGTACTACTTTGGGTTCACTTGAAACATCCAAATAGACGGCCCCAATGTGACGGGTAGGGTACGTGGGTGGATGTAGAAGATCAGACAACACTCATACACCTCTCGACTAGCTCACTGTCTAAGAAGTAATACAAAAACTCGAACAACTGTGTCAATCTCTGTGAATATATTATATCACAAATAAGTCACAATGGGCGCAGGGCCATTACAATCACTGGAAACATAACAAATCCCGAGTATTCTACAATCACTCTGATTCTCGGAATATCTACAGCCACATAATAGGATACTTCATAAATCCACTGCACAACTCTGGCCCTCTACTCGCGCATTACTGCAGACATCCACCCTTCTCTTCTCTACGCTCTTCGCTGTCTCCTGTCTACTCTCTACTGACTTAACACACTACTGACTCAACACATATCTCTCTCTCACTGACCCCTTTCATTCGTATTCACCAAACACGTGAAAGCTTTCCACACTCCACTGAGCTTCATTCACGCATAACTATAGCTAGCAGCTTGTCTTAATCTCTGTTCACAACATTGCTTGTGGCTAAAATATGACAAGGCAAGCATACCCAACTCACAACAACTCAAATAATAAACTCCCGCTGAAGCATGAGAATATTCACACATGCAAAAACCCCCTCAAAACACTCCGTGACACTTACCAACATTGTGGTTTTTTTTTGCTTAAATTTGTTTACTTTACTTGGTAGCATATGGTAGGAACCTGTTTACCTTACTGTCTACTCTGTAATATAGTGCTAACCTTTGACCTTTGGGTTATTTACTTATTAAGTTCTTTTCTCCAGAGGGGGAGGGCACATTTATTCTGTTATTTTCATATGTATGTAAATCTGATTTTTTTATATCTTCTTTAGATATTTGGTGCCGTCAAGTTTAATGATAATAACCAACAAAAGAAACTTAACTTTGTGTGTTGGTCAGACCCAATTAACCGTAGTTTTTTCACGTTTGTGTGTCTTGTTGTCACATAGCTGTGTGTGTGTGTAGTTAAACTTATATTTACATGTATGAGGAGGGAAAGATTGTCTTGTACTAAATTAAAGTCGTATAGATTGGCTGGACTAGAGAAACCTACTCATTCCAGAGACAGGTCTTGTCCTTAAACTTTTCACCCGTGAAATATATTTCTCACACCTTTATTTCTCACGTACTTATCACCATCCACTCTACTCAGACGGGACGTAAAATAACTGTCCAAATCTATCGCTTCGACAATGTTAATCTCTTGATGTTGTCTCTTCACTTATAGCACTGTATTTCTCTTGCACATTTGCCTTTAACTCTGCCTTCCATTATAGTCTTCAGCAAGGTCTTTTTATATGGCCACAATATTTTAGCTGTCTCACTTTTATCTCCTTCATTAACTCTCTTTTCATTCCTAGTTTTTCTAGGGCATTGTTGCCTATCATTTGTTGACTACCAATTTGTTGAACGTCATAATGTTGAATGGCGTTGAAGACGTAGTATGGTGTCTGTAGTCTGGTTTGTGTAAGATGCAGATGTGTATTCAAACAGTTGTTATCACAAACAGGGCAATCCACACCAGGACGTCACATTAACTCACGATGGGTAAAGTCAATGAGATTTGCAACAGCTAGTGACGTTTTCTTGTATAATTTATTGTGGACGCCACATGACAAAATGTATACGCGAAGGTAGGTACATCATAGGTACAATCAAACAGTCATTGTTACAGCAACATATTCAGTACAGCAATGGACGGTAGACAGCATCATAGTAAAGATGAATTACATGCATATCAGTACATCATAGGGCTGTAAATGTATTCAGGCGGAAATCTCCATCCCTTTCTATAACAGCTGGAAGATATCAATATGATAGGAGATCAAATCCTTTCTCCTAAATCTAACCTCAGCAAGACAGGGACGTCTTCTGAAGTGTATCAATAATGTCCTCAAAAATCCTCCAAATTCCTTTAGTTATCCAAGATATCAAATCTTGAACAAGCAGCAAAGTTTAGCAGGCAGATAGTTCTTAAGACATGCATCCATCGATGCAGTAACAGCGAACATGATTCGTGAGCCGACGAAAAACTTCTCATAGCGTAGACCCTCCTATAATCGGGCTACAAACAAAATGTCAATCTCGAAAGATATCGATAAATGTCAAAAATGTCATTACCTGTACTTCAGGAAATAAACATATAACTCACAGGCTTCCAAGCCCTAAGAATCACCACAGATATATCATCTCCGAAGGAACAATATGAATAGGACATCATTTCCTGAACAGTTTAAGCACAGACGCTGGCAAACCAAACGCGTCTTGCTTATCACGCATCTGCCACACTCTCTGAATGTCGGGACGGAACTCGTGCAAAAAAGCGATCAAGCCCAGACATGCGCAGACAAGCGCGACTCGAACCGTGTTCAGCCAACTTACTAACCAAAGAATATTCTGGAGAACAATCGTACAGATTCGAGCCTAATAAGGAAATGAATCTTGAAACATTGCGATTGTCAACTGTTTATAAGAACTGACGACCTGAGCGCTCCGTATATGGAGATGACTAAAAATCGTTCACACAAACTATCGGCAACCATCGTCACACGATTAGACAACTAGTAGAAATAAAAAAGTGACTACAATACATGAGTTATTTCCCATGCATTAGAAAATAAATACATAGATGAAAAACGTTGCAACAATCGTCGCAACAGGCATCTTTATTTGCTTTCTTCTTTTTACACCAGATGTGCCCTATTCTTCAATTATGTCCCCATCCCAAAACCCTCAATTCTCTCTTATGACTGCTTGTTTATTGTCCATGTTTCTTAAATATTAAGCTGAAAATAACAGGAAACGGAAGAATGGAGGTCAAAAGTTATCTGTACAACAGTTTTAAGCAAGTGATGGATTAAAACACAAGAAGGGATTATGGAGAATGTTAAAACTTTAATACAGCTGTCATCTTCATCAGTACGGGTCCGTTCCCCAAGGGATATAATCCTCATGTCATCTTACTGTCACATGCCATCAGCTCAAGGTTCTTTCCATATTGTCCTCATCATTCTAATTTCGTCGTCAGTTCGTTTCTTCATGAAGTGTTTTGGTCTACCTGTGCTTTTCTTGCCGTAAAGATTTCAGAACAGGAACTGTCAAGTAATGCTATTGACAAGTTTCCTGATTACATGTACTATTCGTCTTCGGTGTTTGTCATCTTATAAAAAACTAGAAGCTGTACACGTTCTTCCTAAGTGGAATCTATAAAAGAACTGTGCCCTTTTTAAACATAAAACTCTTGAAATTTATTTGAAATAATATTCCAATGTTTTTTTAAACTGTTTGATGAAACTTGAAAAGTGGGATAACTAAAACATAATTGTCCCGTTAGCTGTGTATGTGAGGGGGTTGAAGCGCTCACAGTTTGCCAAGACGTGGGACACTACGGTCCCGCTGCATAGTAACGACACGCAATTAAAAGTACACAATACCACACAAAAACACAGATAAAATGATTAAACCTCTCATGATGCATAGCGATGAACACCTCGAAACAGTTACTTGAATCCAAGATTATGCTACGTGTAACACTAAAGTAAGAATCTATAACTCAAATGTCAAGACTGTCATATGTTATGGCTATGAAACACGGAGAACAACAAAAATGCCAATCAACAGTGTCATAAACTTTCATAAACTGATGCTTACATGGAATAAAAAGTTTGACATGGTGTATTAAAATCACCAATATGGAACTGATTGAAAGAAAGAGACTAATACCAGTTGAAAATGATGTGGGGAGAAGATGTTGAAATTTGATAGGACAGACACTGAGGGAACCAGTTGATAACTTTACAAAGCAGTCCTGTTCCGGGAACGCCAGGGTAAAAAAGTGAGGAAAACCATTTAAAAAAAAAAAACACACACACACACTAAGAAAGGAATTAGATAGAGAAAAGAAGTTGATAAATAAATCATCGAAAAGAAACTGAACGTACAGGACAAAACCGGAAGTCTTCACATTTATGTATTGTAAGACTGTGCTCCACAGGAAGATGAAATGTAATAATGTTGACGTCACCTTATGTATTCACATTTGGAGATGATTAAAAGATGCCGTCATTTCTCAGGTGCTCACATTTTCTGTTATCATCTCTTTTGGAACATTGTTTTTAATCAAGCTCTGTAAATATAGTTCTTTCCACTTTCTTATGTTGCCATGCAACATGCCATATCATTAACCATTTTTAATTAATCCTCAAGGTTAAGCTCAAGTTATTAGTTGTATACGTTTTATAACATGGCTTGTCTGTTCACGTGTCTACAAAATGGTGGTTTGCATGTGTTTTCTATTTCTATTTCCTTTTATTCTAGCATAATTATTTCTCAATATCTTGTCAATAGCTGTCATTGTTTGTTTCTCTTATATTCCTACTGGTATCCGCATTATTCTGAACATTCACATCTGCTGGGCTTCCATGATTTTATAATTGAATTATTTACTTTAACGCCAGCTGTAACGTTGGCTATTTTCTTTGTCTTTTGTCCTCGTAAGACGAATCACAAGAAAGGCAAATTGCTTACTGTCCTAAAGGAAGTAATGGAAAGATGGAAAGAATATTTCTCAGAACTCCTTGATGGTGAGCAAGGTCAAGCATCAGAAATGATAACCACTAGCACAGAAGAGAAAACCAATGATGGTGAAGATGACATAAAGATGGAAGAACTGAAGGCAGCACTAGAGAAAATCAAGATGAGCAAAGCAGCAGGGCATGATGGTATAACACCAGAAATGGTTAAGTACATGGGAGCATCAGGCGACCTATTACTCCTAAGGGTCCTACAGGCAGCGTGGTGCAACAAGGCCATACCAAAGGAAAGGGAGATTGCAATCATAACACCGATTTTCAAAAAGGGTGACAATCGGCAATGTGGAAACCACAGAGGCATATCCCTTCTCAGTGTCCCTGGTAAAATCTACTCTAGAATCCTAGAGCAGAGACTCCGATGCCTAGCTGAGCCACAATTGGATGAAGCCCAGTGCGGATTCCGAGCAAACCGAAGTACTCAAGACCTAATCTTCACACTCAGGCAGCTGAGTGAAAAGGCCCTTGAGTACAAGAGTGTGATTCATCTTTGTTTGATAGATCTGGAAAAGGCGTTTGACAGGGTCCCCTGGAGCAAACTTTGGGACTGTTTGGCAAGGAAGAACATTCCAGCACCTCTGATTCATGCTATACAGAGCTTCTACAAGTCTTGCGGAAATTATGTGAGGACAGCAAACTATAAGTCAGAAGAGTTCAGGACCACCACTGGTGTAAGACAAGGCGATATCCTGTCACCTTATCTTTTCATACTCCTGATGGACGATGTCATCAAGGCATGTAAGGAGAGAACAAGAAAGTATTCAGTGGCGTACTGGAAAATGAGACAGGTCTGTATTTCAGAGCTAGCATTTGCTGATGATGTTGTCCTGATTGCTAAATCAGAGTCACATCTCCAATCCAACCTGGAAGTCTGGAAGGAAGAGCTGGAGAAGAGAGGGATGGTCATAAGCAGCTCTAAAACAAAATCCATGGTGATATCACGAGAAGAAATAAAACATCAGATTAAGTTGGGAGAACAGGTCCTGGAGCAGGTCGACCACTTTAAATATTTCGGAGCTATTATAGACCGAAAGGGAGGCATCAAAGAAGAGTTGGCCACTCGAAAAGCAGCGGCTGGGAGACTTTTCAGGCCATAAATCGAGGATTCCTCAGGAAGAAAGAGGTTTGTAAGAAAACGAAGATGGCTGTATACCGCTCCACCTATGTCCCAGTCTTGACATATTGATGCGAGTCATGGGCAATGACTACAACCCACAAAAGCCAGATCCAAACCTCAGAAATGAGGTATCTGAGGAAGGTGGTTGAAGTAACAAGAAGAGACATGGTCCGCAACCAGACGATACGTCAAGGTCTAAAATCCCACCCGCTGCAGACCAAAATAGAACAGTCCCAACTAAGAATGGGAGAAGATCGGCTACCACGACAAGCATGGGAAACAAAGAGCCAGGGATCCAGACCTCCAGGACGACCCAGAGTCCGCTGGGAGGACAACATTAGACAATCTTTGAAGGACCGAGGGCTAGAATGGAACCAGGCCAGGAAGAAGACAGCTGATAGAATAGTCTGGCGCTCTCTCTTCCAAACCTCTACACCTCACGGTAGAAGGGAAACGGCTAAGTAAGTAAGTAAGACGAATCACCTTTTTTCGATTTTTTTCACACCCATCTATTATTTACTGTTATCGTTACAGATCTGAACAGGACAGAATAACAGTTGGGTTATGGCTTACGTGTTCCTTGTTCCCTGTCTCAGGATGTTTAACATTTTCTTGAAGGACACATGACCAGTAATACTATCAGCTACAACTATTGGGGAAGATACGGGGAATACATGAACAGCTTGGCAACTCTTAAATATGATTTGAACAAAAGCCTCCTCTTTCTTTTATGTCTATGTAAGAATGTCTGAATTTATAGAGCATGCTGGATAGTGTACTCTCTGTGTGTGTAAATTACCACAGAATATCTTGCTTTATTGATTTCTTGAACTTTAGCAGTAGATATTTTTCATTATTTGGCGCCAAATGTATTTATGTTTTATTTTAAGTACGGTACATTTAAGGTTTATATGCTTTGTTCTGCTTATTGGTATTACTTTATAGTTCTTTGCTTTTATTTTTGCGTGTTTTTTTCCCTTGGTTAATGTGTATTCTTCTGTTATTTAACTTTTTATTTAAACATTTATGAATCGATAATTTTGTTAAAAAAAAAATATATAAAAACTACTTATTTCCTCCTCTTTGCTTTCTTTTTCTTAACTAGTATTATGTTATGATTATATTGATCATTACAAATATAATTATTCTTAAGTTAATGAAGTGGATCGTTGGGTATTTAGTAACTAGTGCACGTGGGTAGGTGTTACGTGCAGTCTTTGATATCTTGCAATATTATACATTTGTATGCTTGTTATGTTCGCAAATATTTTGTAAACAAAATAGAAACTTTTTTGCTTAAGGAAAGGTCAATATTGTGTTACTTCCCCTTGAAAGGAGTCTCAGATCGAACTCCGCGGACGAATCCAGTTTTACTGCGATTTATTCATTGTTTGGGAAGAAATAGATTGTTCTTGCTTCAGAATATCTATGGCCTGAATTTATGTGTAGTGTTTGTCTAGGTAGGACGAGTCTGTCTTATATCTGTATATCTTTACATATCTAAGTCGAACTATATGTTCTTTGTCGCTAGAAAGGTCAAAGACTGTTCAGCGGATGTGTGGCTAGAGAGGTGTGATCTGGCTTCGCCCTGATGATAGGGGGCTGTCGTGTTTTCTGTATCGGCTTGTCGCCGGGAAAAGTGATCTCAAGATTGATGGGGAAAGTTATAGTCGTTTAGACCTATCGTGTATGCTTTACCCCAGTGTTTATTCTTATTGCCAAGGAGTGGCAGAATCATATTTCTTATGCTAAGGTAAAGAAAGCATTTCTTATGAACTCCTACGAAGCCATCTTTTTCGATAAGCAGACGCACGATTTGTACGTCTGAGAGAATATTTAACTAGAGGAAGATGACATTCATTTCTAGCAGCACCATAATGTTTGATGAAGTCAATTGCATCATGATAGAATCTACAGAGCAATGAGAACATTTAATGTAGGATTAACTTTGATACAGATTCCAGTTTGTATCCTAAAAGTGAGTGACAGCTCACGACAGCAGCTATCTTGTATCCAAATATTTTATGACTTTCAAGAAGAGAAAAGGGATGCCCCGTACTATCGCTTGATGAGTTCAGAGATCACTGCTACAGATGAGAACCCATTACTAGCGGTTCAATATGATTATATGAAAAATATGTGCTGAACATTATTTAAAGGAATCTTCGCTAGACGAGGTTAGGTCTAGAAGCCATCTTGAATATTGTTTATAAACTGACGTGCTTTGTCAGTAAACTCAGATGATATATATATATGGGCAATACTGAGTGCTTGTCTACTGACATTCCATTGTGCTATGATTCAACGAGTGCCCATGTATCATTGCAAGACCATTTATCAATTGTACCATGATGTATTATGCCAACCTGTGATTTGTCACTGTATCCGTGCTGTCGAATGTGTACGTCCAATTAAACTGTAACAAAAAGTACACAGCAGTTGGCGTCGATGACTTCCAGCCATACATGAGTGAGAAAAAAGAACATTTATCAACTCTTCGAACTCTTTCATCATTCGCGTATTATACTCTCACTCTATGTCTACACACCACTGCGTAGGTCGAGTTGATATTCCTATTCCTAACAACCACTCTGACGAGCAACGCTGGGGCCAACAACACGTCTTTCACATCGGAGCTTCCACAGACCACCATACCTCTTAACGCTGTGGTCCTGTAAATAGTTGATGTCAGTGTGAACAAGGAACAATACAATTTCATATCTATACACCATTCAACAGTATATATAGAAACAGCATTTAACTCTGGTGGAATTCAACAAAGAAGGGTATTTAACACTGGTGAGCCAGCTTTCTGGGTTTGACCTCGCAGAAGTTGAGAAGTCAACAGACTACCGATACCAGACCGTTTCCTGTGTCTGATACGACACACTTGCAGTATTAGTTTGCTCTTTGTCAACACTTTGTCACGTGACCTATCAAGTGAATGCAGTATCTAGGTCAGCGTTGTTGACATTTTTACGCTTAGACATTACAGAGTTTCACAGTACAGAGATGATACTTTGAAGGCCATAAACTGTTCTATTGTTGCAGTATTGTTGAACATAAGTGCGGAAATTTCATCGTTGGACCTTCTGATACTAATATTGTTGAACATTGTATTAGATTAAATAAAAAATCTAGTATTGATTAAAGTGGCAGTTTACTTTGTTTATTCAGAAACTGTGCCATTATATTTATGAACTGAAACTCTTTCCAACACATTTCATTATTTAATGTATAACTGAGCATCCTATCTGCAACACAGTGCTTTATATATTACACACATGATATATGCATTTATGATTATATGTTATATGTTATTTGTTTGTATAGTATATTAGTTTATATGTCAGCGGGTTGTGTTTAGGTTGGGCGGTGTCCTCACAACAGAATATCCCACGTGATAGAGGGTCCGTTGTGGGCGTTTTCTTTAGGTGCAATTTCCTTAATTGGAAATTTGCTTGCAACAACTAGTTGCTATTTGTGTTAGCTGTGAAGACTGTAATTATTGTTATTTTTGTAATATTTCTTTGTTCTTTAGTTTTCTTTTGATTTGTTTGTAATTTGTTGGTCTACCCTTTTCTATCTTTCAGTTCTATTCACAATTTATATTCATATACTGTGACATCATTTGTGTTGTTATTCCTTGCAGACTCAGTGATTATTTTCATTGATTTCCCTATTTGATTTATTTGATTTCTGCAAACGTTTTCGTATTGTCAGTCTTATTTGTACTTTATGTATGCTGTTAGTTGACATATGTTTTATATAGGTATATTTCATAAGACACTATTGCTTGTGCACTGCACTTGGATTATGGTATAAACCAGTACTTTATTATTATTACTGGTATACAAGAAATTATACAAGACCTTATTAAGGCTTGTGACCCACTGAGATTGAGATAGTGTACTGATTAATCAAGTCATTAAGAACTTGTGGTATTATTATTGTTTCAAGTAATTAGTATTATTGTTAGACATCATGTCTACATTAGAATACTTCATTGCACAAGGGAAATCCCTTGATAAGACTGGTCAACAATTAGAAGAATGGACAGTTGCTCAATATGACAAGACATTAGCTGCTGCTGCAGAGGAAAGAAAAGCTCTAGCTGAAGAGAAAAGATTAGCAGCTGAAGAGAGAAGATTAGCAGCTGAAGAGAAAAGACTAGACAGAGAAGCTACTGCTGCTGCTGAACAAAAGAAATTGCAGATGCAGGTGGAGGAAAGGAGATTTGAAGCTGAACAAAAAAAATTAGAAAGAGAAGCTGCTGCTGAACAAAAAAGATTAGACAGTGAAGCTGAAAAAAAAAGATTAGACAGTGCTGCTGAACAAAAAAGATTAGACAGAGAAGCTGAACAAAAAAGATTAGACAGTGAAGCTGAACAAAAAAGATTAGACAGAGAAGCTGAAGAAAAAAAAGCAATAAGAGAACATGAATTTGAGTTAGAGAAATTAAGATTGACAAGTATGAGTAATGTTAATCAGGCATCTAGTGGTATTGGTAAACCTTCTACTTACAAGGTTAAGGTTCCACCGTTCAATCAGTCCAGTGACGATATTACATTCTGGCTGGATAGATTTAAACGTTCTTGTCGTACTCATAATGTGGATAAATCACAATATGCTAACCAATTAGCAGAAAACTTGAAAGGTGAATCTCTGACTAGGTTATACCTTGTAGGAGATGCAGATAAGGATAATTATGATGTCATTAGGGCGGCTTTGATAAAAAAATACCAGCTAAGTGAGGAAGGCTATCGCCTTTTGTTTAAGACGATGGTGCCTGAGACAGGTGTAGAATTCTCAGAATTCATTGCAAAGGCACGTCTCACAGTTGATCGTTGGATTGAGCTTTCCAAAACAGAAAAAACGTATGGAGGACTTATGGATTTGTTGCTCAGAGATAGGATTATGTCATGTGTTAACAAACCATTCCTTGAATTTATACATGAGCGTAAACCCAAATCACTAAAGGAAATGGAAGAATATTATTCCCAATATGTCACTGCACACCCCGACGTGACTTTTGGCAACGCTAAGATTAAGGAGAGTATGCCAGTTGCTTCAGCAACACCATACAATCCCAATTATTCACACAGATTTCAGGGACCCCAAAACAGATTTGAAAAAAAAAGGTAACCATAATAGTTATCAAAACCAAGGTAACCAATCATTTCAGGGTTCTTCTTCGAAGAACTGGAGACGAGCTGATAGCTCTCGACACAGGGGTGGTCATAATTATAGGAATTTCCATAGAGGAAGTAATTATAGAAACTATCCGAGATATCCGTCTTGGAGTCAACAAGATCACAATTACAGAGATACTCATTATAATGAATATGATAATGGTAACCAAGAGAACTATGACTCAAACCCAAATAGGGGTTACAATAGAGGTAACAATAACTACAGAGGTAATAATAACCGAGGTAGATCTCAAAACAGAAGACATAAACCACATTTTCAGGCAAACTCTGCACAGCAAGAGTCTCATGAAGCCTATAAACAGAGTAAAGATAATAATGACGCTAGTAATATGGCATGTTCCGCTTTTGATTTTGGGAGAGCATCTCAGTGCCCCCAATGCAAAACATTATTTGAGCCAACCACAGTGTCTACTTTAAGCTGTGGCCATCCTCTTCCTGCTCTTCCTGCATCAGTCGCGCATGATGGAAGAGGTTCTCTTGTCCTACATAAGGGTTTAGTACATAACAATCCAGTCTCCGTTCTATTTGATTCTGGATGCACCACAATTGGTGTTAGGCAGTCACTCGAAGATCTTTCCCGTGCCACTGGACAAGTAGTCAAATGTGTAACATTTGGCGGCACATTAGAGAAATACTCTACTGCTATCATTAGGATTGCTACTCCTTTCTTTACAGGAGATGTACACGCATGTCTTCTTCCGAATCCGATCGCTGACCTTATCATCGGTCGCATTCATGGAGTCAAAGAATGCACTCCGCAACAAATTTCCGCGTGGGAAAAGCAAAACATGCAGATTGCTAACGCTGTAGTCACTAGAGCTCAAGCTCTTAATATGCCTCAAACTTCATCTACTGAAGATAATGAAGTGCATAACCAAGATGATCCCTTGGTAATTTCTCGTGACTCTTTTATAAAACAGCAAGAAGATGATCCCACTCTGAAGAAATTCTTCATTCTTGCAACTAAAGGTGATCCGAATAAAGACACAAGTCGTAAATATTGGATTACAAAGAAGAATGGCGTACTTGTACGTATGGTTCAAGACTCCATTACGTCAAGTCATTCTCAAATCCTGGTTCCCAAGAATTTGAGAGTTAAAATTTTGCAGCACGCTCACGACTCTCAGTGTGCTGGACACATGGGTTTTTCCCGTACTAAGTCAAGAATTCTTGCGGCTTTCTTTTGGCCATTGGTAAACAAGGACATACGGATTTATTGTCGATCTTGTAAAGTATGTCAGGAAGTTAAATCCAAAGGTCCACGCCATGCTGCACCCATTCAGGCGGCAGACATTCCTATTCGGCCGTTTCAAAAAATGGCCATAGACATTATTGGTCCATTTAAGATCAAGTCTGCCAGAGGACATCATTTATCTTGACGTGTGTTGATATGTGCACACGTTGGCCAGAGGCTATTCCTCTGAAGAGCATTACTACTGCTGATATTGCAGATGCTCTTTGGCTTATATTTTCTCGTCTGGGTTTCCCCGGAGAGATATTATCAGACCATGGCACCCAACTAATATCAGATACCATGTCTCAAGTAATGTCTACTCTGCAGATAGATAGATCTTTAAGTAGTATCTACCATCCAATGTCTAATGGGATGGTCGAACGCCTTAATAGAACACTTAAAAACTTACTAGGGAAGATAACTGAGGATCATCCTCAAGACTGGGACAGAGTTTTACCTGCGGCCCTCTTCGCTTACAGAGAGGTCCCCAATGAACATACAGGGTTTTCTCCCTTTGAACTTGTCTTTGGCGCGCGTCCGCGCGGTCCTATGTCTTTGCTCCATGATCTCATAACAGCTGACAATATTGACGATGACACAAAGTCATCTTACGAATATGTCATCGCGTTGAGACAAAAGATTATCGAAGCATGCAAATTAGCAACTTCTTCTTCCGAATTTGCGAAACAGAAGGCAAGGCAATTTGCCAATAAGAAGAGATGCTTACGACAACTTTGTCCTGGTGACAAAGCATTTGTATTACTACCTTGTAGGGAAAACAGACTACTTATTTCTTGGAAAGGTCCGTACGATATAATATCGAAAATTTCCGATGTCGACTATATTGTCGATATTGATGGGAAGCATAAAACCTTCCACATCAATATGCTTACTGAATTCCATGAACGTCCGGATTATTTACAACCCATTTTCCAAGCAACGGACGATTCTCCAGTACAACATGGTCATTACTCATCACTGTCCGTGATACAGGATGAGGAAACGAGTTTTTCAGATGTAAATCTTCCTCTTCCAATGATCCCACTTCATTCTAGTGAATCATGGAAGAACGTTACTGTCTCTCCTGATTTGTCTCTAGGAGAACAGCGACAAATTTCAACTATGTTGCAAACATTTCAGGATGTACTCACTGACATCCTTGGACAAACACATGTCATTGAACATGACATTGTTCTAACTGACCATACTCCTATTAGGGTTAGACCTTATCCTATCCCTATACATTTTCAAGTACAGGTCGAGAAAGAGTTGGATGAGATGATAGATTTGAAAATAATCGAACCATCCACCTCTGCATATTCTTCGCCGATGGTTATTGTTCGGAAAAAAGACAATAACATTGGTCTTTGCGTTGACTACCGCAAATTGAATCAAGTAACGAAGTTCGATGCCGAACCTATGCCTTTACTGGAAGAGCTACTTACTCGACTTTCCAAATCTCATTTTTTCACTAAACTTGACTTGTCTAAAGGATATTGGCAAGTACCTTTATCTGAACACGCCAAACCTCTCACGGCTTTTTCAACACCTAGAGGTTTGTTCCAATGGAATTTTATGCCTTTCGGTATTATGAACGCACCAGCTACATTTGTACGCATGATGCGCCGAATCCTATCTTATCGGTCAGATGTCATTGCATATCTAGACGACATCTGTCTTTTCAGCGATACTTGGGAAGATCACTATTCAGGGTTAGATGAATTGCTGTCTACTTTGCGCGAGCACAACCTGACAGCGAAACCCTCTAAAGCCTATATTGGTTTTAGCTAAATTTCTTTCCTAGGCCACCGAGTTGGTCATGGTTTCCTAAAGACAGAGGACCATAATACTAGTAAGATACTTAATATCTCTATCCCTAAGACTAAAAAACAGGTGAGAAGTCTGTTAGGTCTTATTCAATTTTATGGCAGATTCATTCAGAATCTATCCTCTATCATGGCACCTCTTTCTACACTTTTAAAGAAAGGTTCGCCTAATATGGTCCACTGGTCTCAGGAATGCCAATGCTCTTTGGATAAGATTAAAACATTGTTTTCAACACCACCTATTTTAGTGTTACCTACTAAAGATAAGACATTTGTTCTTCGTAGTGATGCTTCATCCACAGGGATTGGAGCGGCACTAATGCAAGAGTACTCTGGAACTCTGCATCCTGTAATGTATATTTCCAGAAAACTTAATGCGGCAGAAAGGAATTATTCGGTTTTAGACCGTGAGCTATTAGCTATGGTTTGGTCAATTCTCAAACTACAAAGATTGCTTCTAGGCGCACATTTCATAGTAGAAACCGACCAAAAAGCTCTTACTGCTATACAGAGTAAGAATTTGAAGAGCTCGAGGTCTACTCGATATGCAATTGCTCTTCAACCTTTTCATTTCTCTGTGCGAGCTATTCGTGGATCAGATAATGTGATGGCAGAAATTCTGTCAAGATGCCCACATGATTCCACATAACTATTAGGTCTTAGACGTCTTAATATGTCTAGGTCTATAGTAGTTCCTTTCTATATCAAGATAGATACACATTTGTAATTTAATAATATAATGATTGTATCACTACTTAGCGGTTCATTGATATTTATTCACCGCTGTTCTTTAATGATTTTTCTTTATAAATCATACATTTAAGATATCTAATACGAAATTATGGTATGAATTTTTGTATGCATTATGTAATGGCCAGAATTGTATTATACGGTGACACCTTCCTGGAAAAATTTACTTGTAGAGAAATAATTTCTCTCAGATTATGAGATACATTCTCACCAGTCGCTTCATAAGTCGACTTAGCCTCACATTTGGCGTTATATTTATTTGGAATACTTTTCATCTGCGCATTTTTCGTGCGTTGTGAGCCTATTGTATGTTGCTCCTAGATGTATTTTTAAAAAAATGTTTCATTTTTTTCCCTGGGGGTGTGGTAGTCCGTTACGCACAGATTCTGGTATTGACAATGAATAGATATATAGATATAGGAAGATATTTATTTGTTTGTATACTTGTGTATGTTTGAAAATATTTGGTAATAATATTTTAAGTCTAAGATTAGAACTCTAGTCAAAGGGCGAATACTAATTTTTTTGCTTCGAGTGAAAGTAAATACGTTGTCGCCCCACTTGAATATAGTTGAAAGGTTAACATTGGCGCATGCCCAATGAGACGATTATTCGTCGTTGGGGCTTCCGTGATGATGGACGAATCTTGAAGGTTGTCGGACAAAGGAGGTCCGAAGATTTTCGTCATAGTGATTGATTCTGGGAAAAGAGGAGTTTCTCTTAGTAGTCTATGATGGTCGATACTTCTCCCAGAGTATATATATATATATTCTTTACTCGTGTGCTATTTGCTAGTGTTTTCTGAACTTAAGGTAAAGAAGGAACATTTTCTAAAACTTTGCCTAAGCCTAACGATGTCATAGATGTTACATCATCTTTATATATTTGATGGATCGTATGTAGACGATTCCTGTACTAGCAGCACTGTGAGTGGACATATGTAACATTTCTTATGGGTCTGGAAAACCCAAGATATTAGTTGAGCAAATGAACGGAGCCTTCATTTATAGTGAGGATATCTTTTTGGATGAGCGTCGCTCACTGGGACCAGCGCCATCTTGAACCCCACTTTCGGTCTGTTCGGATTATCGGTCAGAGAACAGATATATCTTATTACCTGATGGCGATACCAAGACCTACATTGTCTTGAAGTCCACTCTTTGTCATTTGAGATTGTCAACCTTAAATAAAAGACCCTGTTGAAGTTAAAGCCTAAAAGACTTAGCCTGAAAGACGTAGTCAGCAGAGGGTCTGTATGGGAGCCTTGTGATGACCATTATTATTGTTAACTCAAACTGATGCGATTAGTCAGTGGAGATATGTGACGATAGACAATCAGAACTATATATTTGCTACTATCGTTCAATTATATTTACATGCTATGAGATTGCCAAATTGATGTTGCCACCCATTTGTCAAGTATCCAATGATTTATTGTGTCAACCTGTTCCAATGACTGTCAACAGTGATGTCAGAGTATGTGTCATTAAACTGTCTAAAAAAACGTCTACAGTAGTTCCAGCTATCATTGACTTCCAGCCATGAGTGTATGCGTGCATTGTTACCAACCTGTCAACTCCACAGAACCATTATATCCATTCGCGTTACTGACATGCATACTCACACTCAACGTCAACATCCCTTGTCAGGGCCTCAACGTTACGGCCAAGGCGACCTGTTAACCCACACTGTGCTTAGGTTTGAGTTGACCAATTACTCTGATCAAGAAGACGAGTACATACAAACATTTTCATTCCATCAATAATACATAAAGAACCACATTCATCAACGGTGTGAAATATACACTTATCTATGTGATGGCCAGAAAAACGAGTTATCAATGCTGATTAATCTTCTTTCTTCTAGGAGAACCTCCACATTTGGCACCTGGCGTGTTCGAACATTGAACGAACAAGAGAAAACGGTACAGATGGCAGCAGAAATGGGGAATTATCAGATCTGTATCCTGAGACTCTGTGAGACAAGGTGGAAGGACATAAAGAGGAAGAAACTGTTCACAGGAGGAATTGTGCTGCTCCTCAGGACATGAGTATACTGGAGATTGATAGGAAACACATTGAGAAAACCTGTTGATAGCATTGCGAGATAATCCCTGATCTGGAATCAACAGAGTAAGAGAGGTAGAAGAAAATCAAAGAGAACATAGAAAAGAGAACTGGATACAAACATGAAGGTGATGGAATGGTGATGGAAAGACATGGAAAGACCTTGAGCTGAAGACGGGAAGTTTGTTGAAGGCCTATGCACCTTTGGGAGATGAAAGGGGAAAGAAGAGAACATGTAAGTTTAAGCTCGTGATTCTATAGTTCAAATCTTGAAACTGCCAGAGAATCTTTGATGACAGATTTTGGACTGTGAGACTGTTTAGTATTCGAAAACAACTGGGTGTGTCAATGGTTTTTCTAGCGATTTTTGTTGTTGTTGTTGCTTGTACGTTTCATAACTAAATATACGAGATGTCACTGTTATTGTTTAAATTAAAGCTTGTTTAAATACTCTTTAATCAGTGTTTGTAATTTTAAAAGCATGCAAGGTCATGCTATCAGTTTTGAAATATCCGAATGCTAATGGTGGTCATAGAATGAAATCAATTGTTGGTCACAATAGGTTGAGGTACCAAATATTTCACAAGTACAGGATTGGTCTAACAGATCTCTACACCTGTGGCACCAGCCCCTTGACAGCCTAACATCTGTTCCAGTCCAGCCCAGCTTACACCAGTGAACGGAGTGGCATATAGCAACAATTCACTTCTCTCAACGAAAAACTGTGTGCAGATATCAGGAGCCTTGACCTGATGTCACAGCATATGTGACCTATAGCTAATGATAACGCCGAATTGAGAAATTAGGAAGAGTATGGGCAATTGGATAAGGATTACACTCTCGAAGCTTATACCTAGAGGTTTAGTTGGAGATTAAGAAAAACCAATGGAGACAGATGACGTAGAAAAAAAATGAAGTGTGAAGCCGGAGATCAAGCTCGAAGATGACAATTTGACTGACCTTCTTCTTCTTTGATCCTTAGCCGCCGACCGTCAAAGCAGTCAGTGGCCATCACGCCTAGTGGCGTCTTGTAGGGCAAGAACAAATTGATTCCACTTTGCTCGGTCGGTGACCATCCTTCGTACAGTGCCCCAACTCTGGTTCTTTCTTTGCATCTCTGCCTCCACAGTCCTCCACCAAGTTGTTTTTGGTCGGCCTCTCTTTCGTTTTCCTTCAAGGGTCCAAAGCATAGCTGTTCTTGTGATGGCATCAAAGTCTCTTCTGAGGATATAGCCAACCCAACTCCAGCTTCTGCCAGCTATGATGGTGTGCATGTCCTCTTGCTTGCTTCGAGTAAGCAGATCTTGGTTGGTGATGGTATTCGGTCAAAATATTCGGTGAATTTTTCTTAGGCATGTTGTGTGAAAAGAGGACAATTTCGACATTTCCTTCTCTGTACCTCTCCAGCATTCCGCACCATAGAGAAGCACAGAAAGCACACAGCTCTGATATAAACCTAATTTTGTGCTTGTGCTGTATTGAGAGGACTTCCAGATGTTGTTTAGGCTAAAAAAGACCTTAACAAACTAAAACTGACCCTACCACCCACAAAAAAGTACTACCACTATACGATTATGAACACAAAAAAGTACTACCACTATATGATTATGAATTAAATGGCCGATGAACAGAATCTATGACATGTGGGGTAGGTAATTTGGTACCGTGACCAGGATTGAATATTCTGTGGTGGTTTTCTACAGAGACATGTTGGGAGGTAAACGGATGTCGTCATCTAGAATCATTATGGTGAAGGTAAAGTGATGTCAGTAACCAAATAGGAAGGGTTGTGACTGTTTCGGGATTCGAAAGTTACCAGATTGATTGTACGCTGATATTCACTATCCTTATATTCCTGATGTCTACGAGTTATTAAAAAAATGAAGTGTGAAGCCGGAGACCAAGCTGGAAGATGAAAATTGCACTGACCATACCACCCACAAAAAAGTACTACCACTATACGATTATGAATTCAATAGCCCATGAGAAGAATCTGTGACACTGACTTCTGTAGTCATTAATGTAAAAGTCTGAGGGCGAACGAAGAAGAAAAACTGTTCCAACATTTTCTTTCTTTAATGCACTTGAATACATGATGGACTACCTTCCTGTGTTTACTGTGACGGATAAAACAACATTATATTGGGAGATAGATGGAGATCAAAAGAAGTCCATCCAAAATATCAAAATCTGCAATTCAATGTCAAGTCAGCCCTGTGGTATGGCTCTAAAATATGGAGAAAAAAGGAAAAAAAAGCTAAAAGCCTCCGACTTTCATAAATGGTTAAAAAATGTAGTCCTATAGCTGATTCTGCCTTAGGGGAGTGACATGTTAGAGACTTCACTATGCTAGGTCCAAGTCTGAGAGTTGAGGTGACCAGTTCCATTCCATGCTACTGTTGCCTTCCCTAACTCAATAGCATTTAGGTACCCATTAAAAATTTCTCCAGACCTAAAGGTCTTTTATATTTGGACATGCGCCGTAATATAACCGACTAGGTTGAATGGGACGCGCCTCGCCAAAACGAGGCAACATTTTATATAAAAAAATAATAATATTAATAAAATAATAATAATTAAAGAAAAAAAGTACCCATTTACCTCTGAGAAGTCTGAAGCGTGAAGCCACCATTTTATCAACACGCTACCTTTTTCCGTGAGAGGCCAGTGCTCTAAATACGGACGCTCTCATAAATGGGGGCGTATGTAGAAAAGATCTATTGTAGTGGTATGACACGGTCATTAATGTGGAACTGATGACAAGAACCAGAGAAGTGCTAGTTGAACATGAAATGGAAAAAAAAAGACGCTGGAAATAGATATTACACACAAACTTGTTGATAACACCAGCACGTTCTTTTTCTGGAATCTTCAGAGTAAGAGAGGTGTAGGGAGACCAATGAACACATGGAGAACACATGGAGAACACATGGAGAACACATGGAGAAGAGATGGAGAAGAGAACTAGAAACAGAAAATAAAGGCATAAAGGAGACCTACAACAAAAGTGTCCCGGATGTAGGGAACATGATCCTGTATTATAACACAATGACAGAGACTATTCATTTGCACTGAACTATAGGTATGGCCCTCAGACCTGACCTTACCATGGTATCAGCAGGCATTACACATGTTTGCACCAGCAGAGTGCTTTAACACACTGAAACTGATAGACGCAATGCTAATTACTATAGAGAGACACAATAAATTCAGATGAAAGATAAAGACCTACTGGAACTACAAAAACGCTTACTCGACAACTTACGGAACTTTTTCAGACAGCAGATTCAGAAGCATTAACCTATTGAATAATATGTACAACAACATCACTAAGACCACACTATAAATAGCTAATGTAACAACCCCTTGTACCCAAGCGTTAACACACTAGACGGGGTCGGAGTGTCTACGAGGCATGGCGTCCGCCTTGAAATCTAAAGGTAGCCTACAGGGTTCGATTCCCAGCAGAAGGAATATAATTTATGACATTTTTTTTTTAAAGAACCAGTAGTCCAAATGATGTCATACTCCCCCTTGGTATCTTGGGTAGTGAGGTCGGATGCCTAGCCTTCTGGGATAAGTGCGACAAAACAAGAGGTCCAGTGTGCATGCAGCGCACATCAGAAATTCCACGGCAGTGTTAAATCGTAAAGAGTAGGCCATAGGGCACAATTTAAAAAAAAATTCGACACCTACCTACCACAACAATATTTGTAAAATGTGTGATTCCTATATACACACATTGGGATTCTCGCCGGTGCTATGGAGTTTGTGCACTGTGCTGAGATCCTCTTCCTGTGATCTACGAGAGCAGATCGGAGCGTTGATGAAGTTGTCCGTGTGCAATGAATACAGTCTTTAAAATGAAACCAAAACTCAAACTATCACACTGAATATATATGAACTATGTGGATATATGTGTATTAATTATGAAGCAGAAATTACAGAAATAAGTACCACCCTCAACGTAATATTCGGCTAATTTAAGCAATGGATCAACAAGGTCTCTGATATCAAAATCAATACTGAAAGGCATTGGAAGATTATCTCCAAACTGAAGATGAAGAAATAACGCAGCTGGTTGAAATAACTGACAGTCTGTTAACATAATTCGATATCAAAATACCGGTACATTTGATATCAGGATCCACATAAATATAAGGCAACGAAAAACTCAATAAGCTAGCAAAACCAAGGGCACGCGTGGCTTAAACAAACACTCCAGCCAACATGCTGTCAGCTACATCCAAACAAAACTTCAAAGAGGAATGGTTGAACCGTTGGGCAAAAGGATGTACTGGAGATGGTATGTATGCAAAAGTGACTCATTCAGAGAGTCAACAACTTCCATGGAATGGGGCAGAGAACAAACTTCTAATTAGGAACAGAACTGACAGGCCTCAACAAGCATTTAAATAAATTAAACCCCCCACATGAGCTTAATTGCTGCAACAATACCCATCCATGTGAGACAAATCAACACGTGCTGCTTACGAGCCCAGGACTTAACACAGAAAGAAGAATGAAGAATATAGTCTGGATCGCCAACAATCACAATCTATACCCCACCCAACAGTTAAAGAACATATGCAAATTCGGCAAGTTGGTCTTGGCAGCGAAGTAGCTAATGGTTCATATACAATAACAACAGCATGCGACAGTCATTTAGTAAACCGGATATTCATAACATTTTTAATAAATGTTTAACTGTGGTTCCATCATCGCTAGATTTCATAAATTAAAGTTTACTTAAATCCTTTTTAAACATTGTCCATGTTTTAAGAGAAGTGCAAGTTAAAAAGTCTTCTTTAATTTTAAATCTCCACTATGATAAATACAAATAATATATGTAACAACAAGATATCGTCTCCATGCATGACAGTGTAAACCCATCTTTTTTTGAAAGAATCGTTCCTTGGTTCTTGTGACCCCAAGGAGATAAAGGCTTCTAATGGCCAGCTAAAAGCACCACAAAGGCCTTTTTGAAGAAAATCTGTTGACAAGTCTATTTGCCATAAAGTACACAAGCTATTAACAAAATAAGAGGTCAACTGAGCAGAAAAGTCAACGTTAATATTCTGAAGAAATTTAATTGATGTTTACTACTTTCTGACAAAATATGCCTTACAGAGGCAAGAGCTTTAAAAAACCTCTATTAAAAAATGTTAATCATTTTCAAGTTTGCTGAAATAAAGGATTGATATTTCTGTTTGATAATGGGCGAGATCAACGTCACCAAACTCATCTTTATAAAGCTAAATAACATTAAGCGGGTGGGGAGAGGGGAGATTTGCAACGACAAAATTGTAAATGTATAAAGTTCTTGACATTTTCGAAATTTTAAAAATTCCTTCCGGACCATCTTGTAGTAGATGAACAATGAGGACATGTACGGTTAAATCAGGACATTTTGGTAGTCCCGTACAGGACAGTTGGTAGTCCCGTACAGGACAGTTGGTAGTCCTGTACAGGACAGTTTGGTAGTCCCGTACAGGACAGTTTGGTAGCCCTGTACAGGACAGTTTGGTAGCCCTGTACAGGACAGTTTGGTAGCCCTGCAGCTGCATTTACTAATTGAGAATCTGAATTGAAAATACTGCAAGCATACTGGCTAATGCTGAGTTTGAATTAAAAGATCATATTAAAAAGCTGCATAGTTCTGCGATTTTTGTTTTCTCTTCTCGTGCGTTTTTTTTTGTGTGGTCTCCTTTCATTTCTTCAGTTTATCGATTCCATAAGAAGGACTGCCCTGTTATGCTATTAGCTTGTTTCCTCACTGTATGCCGTATAAAACGGTAATTCGTCTCTTGTTCCAGTTGTGTTTGTCTGGTTCTTTATATCAGTTCCCTACTGATGATCTTGTCATACCATGCAGCTCTATTCTCTGCAAGCAACCATTAATGAAAGGATAACTTCTGTGTTTCTTTAATGTAATATCATTATAATCGACCCAAGCAGCATTACTGCCAAACACTAACTACAGTACTTGAAAAAGCTAATTGCAATAAAAGACTGTTGATGCATGTTACATATATCAAATTGAAACTGACCACTTATAAGGAAGGGCTGATGTAACAAATACTCAAGAGGTGAAAAGGTAAACACATAAATACGACTTGGAGATGGTTTCCACGAGACCAAATAATGATCGAGTTCCGACAGTCGCCATGTTTCTGGACTGTCTGCCCTATTTGGTGACTTGATTATGTGTGCGTAAAATACTTTATCTGTCTGAGCCTTATTTGGTTAACTAACTGACGACTGTCTATTGTTTCCATGGGTACGTACTCGAATGGTTGTCTCTCCGTTCAAGGCATTTGGTGTACACTGTATCTGTCTAACAATTCCCTTCTGTATTATCGTGGTCATTAACAAATATAAAGTCATTAGTACAGGCTGAACACCTCGAGGTAGAAGAGGAAGCTCCTGACCGGGTTGGAAGGAAAGTCCTCAGGTTCCCCAGCCTCGCAATGACATGTCATTGGGCCGAAGGGCTGAAAGCCCAAGTGCCGCTGGATAAGAAAAAAAAAAAAAAAAAAAAAAAAAAAAAAAAAATTTTTACTTCCTGTTTGGTCGTGCAATGATCCACCACTGCAGATAATGACCTTGAACCTACGTTAAAGCATACATTTGCTCTTGTATTTCATATGATGAAGTTGCCCAGCCTCATATTGATAGCCTCTAACGACATGCCTTAGAAAACAGAAGTCCTTTTCTTTCTGCGTCTCTTCAGAGAACCCCGGGAACTATATCTGTTAAGTAATTAGTTTGATTAATTTGACCTACTGTGTATTACTCGTCTGGAGGAGAACGCCCTCATTTGACCCAGATTCAAATTTCATCAGTTACGTTTTGGCACATACTCCAATATTACGACCTTTGACCTTTCGGTCTTGAGTGCTTTATTCCTGTAATTAAATAAATAGCCAGGTTGTTAATTATTGAATTTTCTGTTGTGTACGATAAAAAATAGTACTCTAGATACATAGTCCACTGAACATATTTTCATTTGGCCTTCACCTTCTCAACATGGGTTTTAACGTGCCTTGTGCCATGAACTCCTTTGATTATCTGGTGAAATCTACGAGCCCCTTTGCTTGTCTGGTGAAATCTACGAGCCCCTTCGATTGCCTGGTGAAATCTACGAGCCCCTTTGATTGTCTGGTGAAATCTACGAGCCCCTTGGGTTGTCTGGTGACATCTACGAGCCCCTTTAATTGTCTGGTGAAATCTAGGAACCCTTTTAATTGTCAGGTGAAGGCTACGGACATCGTCTCATAAACTATTGAACACAGATGCATAACTAAATTGTTTGTGATAAAACAATATATTTTATTACACAGATAAATAATTAATCTTACATATATCCAGACTGAAATACAACAATTATTTGTAAAAGTAAAATATTTTTAGTATATAAATCTGATAATTTTCCAAGTGAAAGTTTTTGTGAAAATACAATTTAAAATTTTAGTTGCGTACACAGCCCACCTAGAATCCGTTCAAGGACCCCAAGTGGGTTCGTGGACCACAGGGTTAAGAAACCCTGCTCTACCAGTGGCTGACAAAAGAACACGGTAATCGGCATGATTTTTAGGTTTGCCTACGTGCAGGATTAAAATAATAGGTCTTTTGTTGCTACCTTTTATCAGTACATGGAAAAACACGAACAAAGACGCAAAGAGAGTAATGAATCAGAATATACATGTTATTTGAAAATCGTCACGAACACTCTCAGACGTCCACTTGAATGTTCTCAAAGAAAGCAGTAGTCAGTTTGAGGCTATTTGAATCCCCGTAAAGCTTTTCCACGAAAGGAGCTGGCGTCGGCCATATGGACTTTCTCTGTACCACATATAAGGGGCAACTTTGAAGCAGATGTTCAGCAGTCATTTTATCAGTGCCACAGTTACACTGATCGGTAGTTCCTATCTTTAGCTTGTTGAATAGATGGTATCTCAATTTGTTGTGGCCAGTGCGGAGTCTGAAGATTACCACTTGTTCTCTTCTGTGGAGCTGGTAGTAAGCATCATTCTGTGTGTGCCCTGGATGTTCTGCATTCCATTTGTTTCTGTAACTGATTCTGATAAAACTCTTTGCCTCCTCAAAAGTTATGCTTGCATCAGGCTGAGGTAGATGTGAACCTTCTTTTGCCATTTTGTCAGCTTCTTCATTGCCGGCGATGTTACAATGAGATGGGATCCACTGGATCACAACACTTTTGAATCGTTGACAAAGTTTGTGGAGCACTACTCTGAGATATTCCAGGTCTGTATTATTTTGGCTTTTCAACGATGCAATTACTGACTGTGCATCAATAAAGAAAGCAACTTGTCTCTCTGCCGTTTCTTCTGTCAATATAACCTCTGCTGCAGTTTTCAAGGCCTCTGCTCTGAAGTTGCTGGAGAATCGTCCTGTCGCCACTGACAGCCTTTTTTCTGCACCAGTGCTTAATGTCAGAAAGACACCCCTACCTCCATTTTCTGTTGCATTTGTTGCTGATCCATCTGTGTATGCATGGGTCCAGGTGTTGCGTGGATAATGTTTCTCTATGTATTTTGTCGCTATGGATTTTCTATCTGTTGCAGTTTGGCTCTTTTTACTTTCAATTCCAGGAATGTTTTCTATCATTTTAGGGAAACGATTTTGTTTCCAAACTGGAAGCTTGTGTGCAGTGTAGATGGGTTTAACAGTGGATATTTCATCTATGGATACTGCTCTCATTTGTGGTTTGGTTGATTCTACAAAATTACTTCGTTTGAGTCTTTGCCTTCTAAGAGCATTTATTCTATGGCATATTGGGTGGTCTGTTAGTCTTTTGAATTTTTCGGCCTGTTGTTGAGCCCTGCAGTCTCTTCTATCTGTCATTGGCTGGAGGCATGTAATCTTTTCGAGTTCTTTTATAGGTGTTGACTTCATGCCTCCCGTTATAATTCTCATTGCTTGATTTTGGAGTCTGCTAATTTTATCGAAGTTTGTCTTAGCTGCTGTTGTCCATGCTGCCATGCCATATTCAAGAACTGGCCTCACTCGCCCTGTGTACAACGTCTTAAGCACTTTCTCATCTGCACCCCAAGTTGTTCCAGCAAGTTTTTTCATAATTGCCATTCTTTGTCTTGCTCTCATTCGATTTCTGTCAACCTGTTTTTTCCAAGTCAGACGGCGATTAAAAATAATGCCTAGGTAGTTCGGATTTTCATTTAAATGAAGATTTACTCCGTTTAGTACTAGTTTGAAGCTCTGAGGTCTAGTTGAGAGGGAAAATACAGTGTACGTTGTTTTCTCTTCATTAATCTTCATGAGCCATGTTTTGGCCCACTCTTCCAGTGATGTTAGTGCTTGCTTCATCAGAATGTTTGCAGTAGTGATACGTTCTTCAGAGATCCACAACGCTAAGTCATCTGCAAAGGAAGCATTCTGTGCTATTTGTTGAATATTGTCAGTTATGTCATTTATGTATGCAAGGAACAGTGTAGGTGACAGGACTCCCCCTTGTGGGACACCCTGCTCTAATATAAACTTTTTACTAGTCTGTCCTTGCAGCTGTACTCTGGCGGTTCTATTTTCCAGGTAGTGACCAATCCATTTGTACATTCGCCCACATACACCACTTCTCTGCAGTTTGACTTTCAATCCCTCTTTCCATACTGTATCGAAAGCTTTTTCTAAATCTACCCAAACCACTAGCGTGTGTTTTTTTTTCGTGGAAGGCATCTTCGATTTCCTGAGCTATATATGGGATTTGATCCTCAGTGGATCTGTGTTATCTGAATCCTGCTTATTGATGGTTTAATAGGTGTTTACTTTCCAGGTGCCACATCAGTCTGGTATTTATCATGCGCTCCATCAGTTTTCCTGCACAGCTTAGTAGGCTGATCGGTCTGTAACCATTTGGTTCTTTCGGGTCCTTGTCTTTCTTTGGTATAGGTATCAGTATAGCATCTTTCCATGCCTGCGGGACAATTCCTCTTTTCCAACTGTAGTTAAGTACTGCCAGAAGCTTCTTTTTTGCCCTTGTGCCGAGACCTATTAACATTTCATTGGTTATTCCATCTTTTCCAGGTGACTTCTTTTTCTTTAGTGACTTTATTGCCTCTTCCATTTCTGCCATTGTCAAATTTGTCATCATATGCTCTTCAGGTGCAGTCTGTGTGTTGTCATGAATCAACTGTTCATCTGTGACGATTTTCTTCCTGTCAGCGGGGACATCAATGTGATTTGCGCTAGCAAAGTATTCTATAAATGCATTTGCAGCTTTTTTGCCTATCAGCATATTGTCGCCGTGTTTCAGTGCGATTTGTTTGTAATGAGATCCTTCGTTGTTCAAGGCTCTAACTAGTTTCCATAGCTTATTTCCGTCTGTATCTAAGTTTAGATTTTCTGTTTTTTCTTTCCAGCAGTCTCTTGTTGTTTTATTTAATGTTTTTCGGTATTTTGCTGTGGTGGCTTTGAGTAATATGTTTGCTACAGTTGTTTGTTCTCTTTCTGCTGTGTTTCTGACCTCTGTTACTTCATCTTCAAGCCTTTGAAGTTCTTCAGTCCAGTAAGGTTTGTAATTTTGTCTTGCCCCTCTGGGAATAGAATCAGTGGCTGCTTGTAGTATGGCTCTGTTTAGGCTTTCGACCATCGTTTTCATATTGCCGTGCCGTGTATTAATGGTTTCACACAACCTGTCTGACAACATTAAAAACTTGTCCCAGTCAGCTCGTTTGTAGTTCCATCGAGGAAGTAGTTTTTCTTCCTGCGGAACAAATTCCATATTTATGACCAGTTTTATTGGTTTATGGTCACTACCTGCTAGCTGATCAAGCACATGTCTGTCTATTTTATGTCTGATATCTCCTGTAGAAAAGGCTAGATCTGGAGTGGAAGTAGTGTGCCATCTTCTGGAGTAAAAACTGGGGTTGTCATCGGGACTGTTGATTAGGTGAAGATTTGTATCTATCTCCCAGTCCTCCACTTCGTCTCCTCTGTTGTCTGTATCTGGGTATCCCCATCTTTCAGAATGGCTATTGAAATCTCCTACCACTACGCAATTTGAGTCCTTTATTTCCATGCAGGAAAGTGGCAGATCCTTGTTTGATGGGCCATACAGATTGTAAATACGGATGCACGTTTCATTGATTGTTATGTCCACCCCAATTATTTCAGACTGATTTCTGAGGTTCACGGATACTTCGCTGCTTGGTAGAGAATTTCGCGTGAGTATCAGAACACCTCCTTTGTGTCCTTCTCGGTCGAGTCGGAAGGCCTGGTATCCTCTAACTGAAAATCTGTGGTTGTTGTTGAGGTGAGTCTCTTGAATGCATGCAACATCTATATTTTCTGCGTATAGTCGGTTTGTTAAAGGAACTTTTTTGTTGCGAACTCCTTCCGCATTCCACTGCAGAATGCTGAGTGTTTTGTGAGCTTTGTCAGCAATTCTAGCCTTTTGCCTCTGTGTAGCCCAGCGGAACGCTACGGAGTTATTGAAAATTTGCTTTCGGAGTAATGACGTCATCATGGAGCGGCGTACGTTGTACTGTTTCGTTAGGCCTGTGGCCCAGTACATCCGATTTCAACGGGCATTTATTTCGGGTTGCCTACCTTAGCCTTTGACTGTCCCCAGTCTACCTGCAAGGTAGCAGTGGGGTCTCACTGACTGACTGGATTCTAAAAAAAACATGTAGAGAATCACCAACATCAAAAAACAATGTCCGACATATTGGACAGGAATTAGAACTCTCATTTGAAAATGACTCGATGTTTCGAGACACAGACCGCGCAAACTCAGCTACTGATTTATTACTAAAACGCATACCACACATAACCGTACACTTAGCAATGGTGGTCCGTTTACTTTTCTTGCCTTTTATATTAGTGATGTCGACGTCGTCTAATTTGTCATATGGCCAGGTGGAACAAGAAAAACAGACCGTTCGAGGAAAGCATGACAAACGCATAACAGTCTAACATTACATAGACCACAGTTTAAAAAAAAACCAGACAGCGCATAACAGTCTAACATAGACCAGTAGAAGAGAGCTAGATAACACAGTCTAATATAGACAAAAAGAAGAGAGTTAGGCAACACATAACAGTCTAACACAGACCAGTTGAAGAAAGCTATTTAACACATAACAGTCTAACATAGACCAGTAGAAGAGAGCTAGATAACACAGTCTACTATAGACCAGTAGAAGAGAGCTAGACAACACAGTCTAACATAGACCAGTAGAAGAGAACTAGATAACAGTCTAATATAGACCATTAGAATGGAGCTTGACAACGCATACCACAGTCTAACAGACAACACATAACACAGTCTAACATGTAACAGTAGACGAAAGTCAGACAACACATAACACAGTCTAACATGTAACAGTAGACGAATCAGACAATACATAACACCGCCTAACATGTAACAGTAGACGAGAGTCAGACAACACGTAACACAGTCTAACATAGACCATAGTGAGAAAACCAGTAAACACATAACACAATCTAACATAGACGAGGAGAAGAAAGCCAGACAAAGCATAACACAGTTTAATATTGGCCAGTAGAAGAGAGCCACACAACATATAACATAGTTTTAACATAGACCTTAGTAAGAAAACCAATCAACACATACCACAGATCAGTAGAAGAAACTGAACAATACGTAAATGGGTCTAACATGGACCGGTTGAAGAGAACTAGACAATACATACCATTGTCTAACATTGTTTAACATGGTTACCTCTACACCTCACGGTAGAAGAGGAACGAATAAGTAGTAATCTAACATGGACCAGTATACGAGAACTAGACAATACATAATACAGTCTAATGTAGACCAGTAGACGAGAGGTAGACATCACATAACACAGTCTATATTAGACCATAGATGACAACCATACAACACATAACACAGTCTATTTTAGACCTGTAGAAGAGTACCATATAGCATTTGACATAGTCTAACATAGATCAAAATAAGAAAACCATTCAACACGTACCATGGTCTAATATAGACAAGTAGAAGAGCACTCTACAATACATAACACAGTCTAACATAGACCAGTAGAAGATAACTAGACAATGCATAACACAGTCTAACTTAGACCAGTAGAAGATGAGAACAGTTTCCATAAATGCAATATCAACTATCAAACCCATCAACACTGCACACAAGCTTCCAGTTTGGAAACAACATCGTTTCCCTGAAATGATAGAAATCATTCCTGGAGCTGACAGAAAAAGGAGCCAGACAGCAAGAGAGAGAAAATCCATAGCGACAAAATACATAGAGAAACATTACCCATGAAACACCCGGACCCATACATACACAAATAGATGAGCAACAAATGCAACAGAAAATGGAGGTGGGTGTCTTTCTGACCTTAAGCACTGGTGCACAAAAAAAGCTGTCAGTGGCAACAGGACAATTCTCAAGTAACTTCAGGTCAGAGGCAGAGACATTGAAAACTGCAGCAGAGGCTATAATGACAGAGGAAAGCACAGAGAGACAAGTTGCTTTCTTTACCGATGCAACGTTGAAAAGCCAAAATAATGCAGACCTGGATGACCTCAGAACAGTGCTACACAAGCTATGTCATCAATTCAAAAGTGTTGTGATCCATGGATCCCATCTCATTGTAAAATCTCAGGCAATGAAGAGGCTGACAGATTGGCAAAGGAAGGTGGAAATCTACCTCAGCCTGAGGCAAGCGTAACTTTCGAGGAGGCAAAGAGTTTTATCAGACTCAGATACAGAAACAAATTGGATGTAGAGCATCCAGGTCACACACGAAACGATAGACAAGAGTACCAGCTCAACAGAAGAGAACAAGTAGTACTCTTCAGACTCCGCACTGGCCACACCCGATTGAGATACCATCTATTCAACAAGCTAAAGATGGGAACTACCGATCAGTACAACTGTGCCACTGATAAAATGACTGCTAACAGTTACTTCAAAGTTGCCCAACATATGCGTAACAGAGAAAGCGCAAATGTCCGACACCAGTACCTTTCGGGGAAAAGCTCTACGGAGATGCAAATGGTCTCAAACTTGTTCTTGTTGCGCGCTTGTTGTATACACACCGGATGCATCCTCTCATATGTTCATCTATGCTAGTCTTATGTTTGATGCCAAATTCCAGCAATCTTAACCTTTTTGATTCATCGATTGAAGTATCATTCTATAATAGGCGCTCATTAACAGTCCTCAGTATCTCTACCTTATCCATGTCCAATACACTTTCTGTGGGTGATCTTGAAGCTAGTCGGTCAGCTCTTTCATTGCCGCGTAACCCTGCATGACAAGGACAGTAGATCCATACCAATTCCCGAAGATTCGATGCTTCTAAGGAAGATTTCCATTCATGCAGGAACCATCCACTTTAAACCTTCTGAAGAATGTATTGTGAGTCTGATACAATAACTGTCCTAGTTAATGAAGTTTCAGACAGCCACCTTAAGGATACAGTAGCTGCCTCTACCTCCATTCTCATGCAAGAGGTTGTTATCATGCAAGCCTTGCTATGTTCAGCGACGATTCTGCCCTTTTGTGACGTAGAGTATGAAAATTGAAGTCCCTGAATCGATGGATGATAAAGGATAGTAGCCTCGAATAGTATCGCAGCCCCTGGATTTGTGTGTAACACAATAGTCAACGAGGATTCCACGCGGGCTCATTAGCATGCACAATAGCAACGTGGAATTCTACAACGTGGGCTAATTAATATGTAGACAGTAATATGCGTACATCCAGGACATCGCTTTGTCTTAAAGTGGAGGTTAAGCCACGCCTTCCGCCTTACCTTAGAGCGGTCTAAATCAACTACCTCCTTCACCTTTCTTTCTTACCGCCTTAGAGGCGTTGCCAAAGTTCAACGAGGAAAGCGGTTAACGATCAAAGACAGTGGTGGTCCCCAGAACGGACGAAGCAGTTTCACGCCTTCGTTTAACACCTTAGTGCGAACCAGAGGAGAGTGCTGAAACCGCTCGCAGAACGAGACGAACGGGGAAAGTCTAAGCGGTAGATAGTTGGGTAATGGTGGCAGGGATGGCGGCGCAGAAACGCAGAATTCCCCTGATATCAAATAAGTTGTGACATTTCGCGTGTCCCCCCTGATCCTTCAATTCTTTAATTATATATTGAGATCACTGAAGAATGCAGTTTATTATTTGCGCCAGAGAGTCTGAATAAAGCACTAGCTTATAGAACAAGATTTCTAGCGGATATCTTCTGTATTGGAGGCTTAAATTAATTCTGTTTGTGCCAGCGGTAATATATTAGGTTCAAGTGATCAGTGGTCTAGTTCTTTCATTTATTTCACTGGATTTTGTGTTAATTTAAATCTATTAAATAAACCCATCTCAAAAGTTTCCAGTTGTAAATTAAATGATATATCAATACGTTATTTCCCAATATAATAGATGCTTAAATGTATTTTGAAGCCGTTAAGGGATTTATAACCAATTAATACAGTTTAGTTCTGAATATATGTGTGTTTTTAACCATTAGACTCGCGGAGAGTTTTTCTTAAATATATAAAACTGAATACGCTAGTGCTTAAAATAGTCTTAACTGTAGCCTTAGCGCGCGTCAGAATATGATTAGTATTGAGTGTAAGATTTCATGTTTTCTATTTTTTCACATAGGATGATCATATACCTTTGCGTCCCAGCAATTATAGAGTCCTCCAGCCTCGGTTTTTCTATTATCCAGAATTTTATGAACCTTTAAATATAATCTTTTTGCGGCGGCCCTTTGCGGTCTCGCTCTATAAAGTTACATGAGATAAAGCAACCCAAGAACATTTAAAACTCATAAAGCAATAATTTATGTAAATTAACCGGAGAAGAACAATTGCCAGAAGCGATATATATATATATATAAATTTTTACTGCTCTGCTGTGGAAAAAGAATATATTCTTGTACACTGACAGTCCTTGTTGTTTTCCACTGGATTATAACCCCGAAGAAAACATAACTCACTGTTCAGTCTTTGTCATCACGCTATAGAAGTTGCCCACCACCAGCGGTGAAATCCAGGAGACCACTACCTTCTCATAACTATACAGGTGACAGTGCCATCCCATAGAAACTTTAGATAATAATCAAAAAGGAACACTAATGCTACACCTTCCAGCGATTACGGGAAAAGTTGCTAAACGCCAAACCCGCTAGTCTGGGGCTGGAAAACGAAGGAAAAGACTCATATATGTGTTGAGTATTTACTTGCCTGTTTGTGTTATTCTATGGCGTGCCAGCTTCAACGATCGGTAAGTGTGAATGGGTGTGATGGCCATCGCTAGCGTGCATGAATGAAACAGATATATTAGCTAAACTTATCATTTTCTTTACTTGGTAAATGCCCTTATACTGTATTCCTTGTGTTGTTTTCTTAAAGTGGGGTTGCTTACTTTTCTTATTTCCCCTCCCTTAAATCTGCTTAGTCAAGGGATAACTTGGAGAATACTAGGACTCTGTTCCTACACCCCATACCAATTATTGTAAAACCCCTATCATAATAAATTAATCTATTTTTTGTTGGTTAAATTATCTCTTTTTGATAACCACTTTTCTCTGGACTGGGTTTGTGTCTATACAAGCGGGAAGGGCATATTGGGATACTACTCTTCAAACCCCCCACCCCTCCCCCCTTCTTATTATTTGTATTTTTCTGTAACTATGAACTTTTTGACTGTACCATGCTAAATGTTGTGATTTTGGTTTAAATGATAAATAAACGCCATTAACCTTATATTATTGTGTTGGCCGACCCATTACCCCATATATGTTATATGTAGTTTGTATTCGCGTCTGTATGTTTGTAGCACCAAATTGGTGTGTGTACATGAGTGTTGAGTAACTGGCAACAATTGTTTAGCCAGGAGAGGTTTAGGAGTCTACCGATAAATAAAATTGTCGTAAGATAGGCAAATCGGAGAAATTACCCGATTTCAGAGACTGTCCTTACTCTTGTTCAGCACCCTTGTGAATCAACTATCCATTTCTTAACCCTTACTATCACATAGCCTTCACTATCATTCTACACTCTGACGGGACCACTATTTCTAAGACCTATCTCAAATAAAATTACGACAATAAATGGGTTGCTCGCCGGGATTTTGAGTCTGATCTAGAAATTAGTACCACTAAACGGGTAGCCCAGTAGGATCTAATCTTAAGTCTGGGTCTAACTCTAGATAGAGTGTGAGTGAGTTGTCTTTGTGAAGATAGGGAATAAAAATAATTTTACCCCTAGACAACGCTTTTAGTACTTGGTGTCGAGCACACAAAATAAATATAGGATTGTTTTCTTTCCACAGCAGCAGAGAGTTACGGAAAACAAAAAAAATTCGTTATTGTAATTATTCTCTAACAGAGAAAATTGGGTAATTTTTTTTTTAAAGATTGCTGGGATCGCGTGATTGTGAAACAGTCACAAAGGTTTTGAAGTTATCAAAGTTGAGCAAAGCAAAAGACGCCTTATTCTGAATTTTTTTAAGTCTAGTTAATAACGTCTCTTCTCTTAATTGACTTCGGAGGGCGGAGTTTTTGTGGTGGAAATAATTTTTTAAGGGAAATTTTTTTTTCTCCTTAAATATTAATTAAATGTGTATATGTATATATATATATATATATATATATATATATATATATATATATATATATATATATATATATATATATATATATATATATATATATATATATATATATATATATATATATTATAGATATATATATAAATTTTCTCTACTGATAGCAATAGTAGATTTTTTTATAGTTGTTTTACCTACCATTTAATGTGGCATAGTCGCCTGCATTAAGAGTCTTAATTGACATATAATAGCAGCGATAGGTTAGCACATTAATAACGGTAAGAGGTATCTCAGGTAACTTATATGTTGTGTTTTTCTCGTAAGCGGTTTAGAATTTTTTCCCATTCTTTCCTTCTTATTATTCTCTAGTCGTAGTAGCATCCAGTTCTTTGACATGGCAGAAAGAGTTCACCTTAGGTCCATGTTGAGACAGGAGGCGAAGGAGACGGGATTACCGGGAGATGCCGCGAACCTGTTTGTCAATAGGGAACTTGAAAGATATGACGCGGAGCAGAAGGAAGAGAAAGAGAGAGCAGAGAGGAAAGAAGCACAAGATAAAGCAGAGAAGACGGAAGCACATGAGAAGGCACAGAAGAAAGAAGCACAAGATAAAGCAGAGAAAAAGGAAGCACAAGAGAGGGCAGAAGCTAGGAAGAAAGAAGCGGACGATCGTCAATTGGAGCAGAAGAAAATTAAGGCAGAGATGGAAGTCCGCAGGGCAAATGAGAGAGAGAGGGAGAGACAACACGAATTGGCGCTTAAGGCTTTAGAGAGTCGGAGTGCTTCTACTTCCAATAATGGAGAGCCGTCTTCACCCCAGTCTCTATCAACTGGTCTCTCCAGCACTCAATCTGCCCAATTAACAGCTATGTCTTTTGTCTTAGAGTCTGTCCCGAGCCCCATTGAGAAAATTGACACCTTCCTAGAGAAATTCGAGAGGATGGCAAATCTGAATGGGTTAAAGAGTTCCCGGTGGGGCCTTAAACTTTCTCAGGCACTAAAAGGTAATGCTTACGATGTGTACGTGAAGCTGGGAAACAACCAAAATGACTACGACATGCTAAAGAAGGAATTGCTAGAGGTTTTGAGATGACCGCCCGAAAATTTCTGCAAATGTTCAGAAACAGCCGAAAGGAGAGCACGAAGACGTTTCCCCAGTTCTCTTCACGTTTAACGGACTATTTGATTAAGTGCCTTGAATTATCAGAATTACCTCTTTCATATGAGGGAATTCTGGAACTTGTTCTTGTAGAACAAATAAAATCAACTTTATCAAACGAAACCCGTAGATTTTTGGCTGAGCAGGGCGCAGTCAAGCTTGAGGACATCCTCAATAAGGCTGAACGTTATACAAATGCAATGGCCGAACTTCCCAGCACTAAACGAAAACCCACAGATGAGCCATCTCGAAAACAAAATCTCGATCAGTCATCCTATTCTTCTCATTCCTCCCAGCACTATAACCAACTAGAAACTAATACCCAGAGACCTCCCCAAGAAAAATCGAAATTCTACAAAATCCGATATCCCCCCAAACAACCACAATCCTGATCAACCCACCAAGCCTACATGGCAGCGCGGCTACCAAGGTCAAGGCAAGGGGAAGACCCCTACAGCAGGGACATCTGATCAGGGCAAGCACACCTGGCCAAACTGCATCGGATGCTTGCATACAGCCTCGCAAGGAAGAGTCAATGTCAGTGATTCTCAACCTGAGGGGGACCGACCGTCAACGCGAGGAACTGTAATTTTGAACGGTACATCAACAACTTGTCTTTTTCACACTGGATTATCTTTTGATTGTATTGTCGCCAGGCACCTAGTCAAACCAGGTCAGGAGACAGAGGACACCGTCAAACTTTGTGGAGTTTTTAAGAGTGACGCACCCAGGACGCATCCTATCGCACTGGTAGAAATACACTCTGATTTTGTAAGAGGACTTATTAAAGCGGCCACATTGGATGATCCGATCTACCCAGTTTTCCTGGTATGTAGATATGAGTTTGTTGGGAGAACAAAAGAGCCGATTGTGGCAGCGGTAACCACAAGAGGGCAAACCAAGAGGGAGAGGGAGCCTGCGCCAAATTTGTTGCCGAACGAACTGAAGGAGGCGCAACAAAAGGACCCTACTCTGGAGCCCTGCTTTAGAAAACTGCCCATGGCTAAGGACCCCAGACACCACGGAGACATCTTTTCGAAGGATGGCGCATTGTATCGTAGAACGGGCGACCCTGATACAGGGAATAACCAGCTCCTAGTACCGACGCAGTACAGAAGCCAGATCTTAGAAATGGGGCACTCTCTTCCCTTTAGCGGACATATGGGACAAAACGCCACTATTCAGCGAATAAAAACCCACTATTGGTGGCCGGGAATGAACTCTGAGATTATCAGGTACGTGAAATCCTGCGCCCAGTGCCAACGTGTGGCACCCAAGCACTTGACACCCCCAGTACCTATGGGGAAAATGCCAATAGTAGGGACTCCATTCGAACGGGTTGCTGTCGACATCATTGGACCCCTGGAAAGGACCAAAAGAAGGAACAGGTTCATCCTGACCTTAGTCAACACTTGCAAAATGTGGGCCGAAGCTATACCGCAAACATGCACGGATTCCAAGCATGTCACAGAAGCGATGGTGCAAATTTTTACACGGTTGGGATTCCCTCAACAAGTTTTGACGGTTAATGGATCCCAATTCCGTAGCCTGTTAATGGCGATCTTTAAGATCTTCAGGGCCAACACATCCACACAAGTCCCTACCATCCGTCTGGAAATTGGCTCATGGAGCGTTTTAACGGCAGCATCACCATGATGTTATGTAAGCTGGCTCAAGAAAAACCGGAAGATTGGGACCTATACATATCTGCTGCCTTACTCGCCTACAGAGAGGTTCCCCAAGCATCTACGCGATTCCCGCCAGCCACACTTTTATTCGGCAGACCTATTAAGGGGCCACAAGAAGCCTTACTTCGGTCGCTGACAGACCAGAAGGCTGACGAGACAGTCGTCTCTGCAAGTAAATATGCATCTGAGCTCAAGGAAAGGCTACAGCTAGGATGGGATCTAGCTACAACCAACCTCAAGAAAGCACGCGCAAAACATGCTAAAAGATACAATAAAGCTGCAAAAGAGAGAGAACTCCAACCAGGGAAGAAAGTTTTGTTGCTACTTCCAACCGGAAACAACAAACTTCGCATCGGATGGCAAAGGCCGTTTACCGTCCTTAAAAAGATTTCACGCACCAATTACAAGATCTCCATTAAAGGAAAGGAGAAGGTCTTTCACATAAATCTGCCTAAGAAATATTTGGAAAGACCAGTGCCGTCCACCGAGCATCTCCTGGTGCTCGCCATAGCAACGGAAGACGAGGAAGATGATGATAGTTGCATAGAGTATCCATTGCAACAAACAGAATCCTTTAAAGATGTCAAATTCGGCGACAATCTCTCAGAAGAACAACAGACAAAAATCAAGGCGCTACTGAAACAGTACGCTGCAGTCTTAACGGATGTACCTGGTCGAACAAATCTCATAGAATTTGATATGAAATTAACAAACGAGACCCACGTTCGAACCAGAGTTTACCCCATTCCGTACGCTAAAGCTGATGCACTTCGCGGAGAAATACACAAGCTGCGTCAGGCAGAAATTATCAGTGAGTCTACATCTCCTTACAGTTCGAGTGTAGTACTGTTGCAGAAGCCCAATAAGGAAGTTCGGCTGTGTATAGATTACCGGCTGCTAAACGCTGTAACGGAATTCCAGCCCGAACCTCTCAGACTGTTTCTGAGTTGTTCACCAAGCTTAGCAAAGCAAGAATTTTTTTCCAAGATTGACCTGAGTAAAGGTTATTACCAAATACCAGTCAAGCAGGAAGTTAAACCTTTGTTAGCTTTCAGCACTAGTGAAGGACATTACACATTTAATGTGATGCCGTTCGGACTGCGCAATGCACCAGGAGTATTCATCAGGATGATGAGGAAGCTTTTAGAACCTTTGCACAGTCCCCATATCCATAATTTCATGGATGATATCTTAATTGCATCGGTAAACTACGACGAACATATTGCTACGGTTGCTATGCTCCTCATGAGACTACAGGAAACTGGTCTCACAGCCAGACCTAGCAAATGTCTCATCGGGTTTGAAAACGTAGACTTCCTGGGGCATACTATTTCTCATGGCTGCATGTGGCCTGTTAAGAAGAATGTTGAGAAAATAGTTGCAGCAAAGAGGCCCGGAACGAAGAAAGACACCCGTTCTTTCTTATCACTATGTGCGTATTATCAAAAATATATCCAGAATTTCAACGGATTAACGGCACCCCTGACTGACCTTACAAGAAAAGGACGTCCTGATAAGGTTATTTGGGATTCGCAGTGCGAACAAGCATACAGCACTTTAAAAGAACAGTTGTCCGGATACCCCCTTTTGAGGTTACCTGACTTCAAGAAACCTTTTGTATTGCGGGTCGACGCGTCTGGTCAGGGCATCGGGTCAACACTGCTGCAAACAGATGACACCAACCCATATGTTATTCCCAGTTGCGTATGGCAGTCGAAAATTAAATACGGCTGAACGTAACTACAGCACAGTTGAAAAAGAATGTTTGGCACTGAATGACGGGATAAGACGTCATCATGAGTTTCTTTAAGGGACATCTTTTACGGGGCAAACAGACCACGCTCCCTTAGCTTTTCTTGGCGCAAATAAGGAATTTAACGCAAGGATCATGCGTTGGGCCTTGCTATTAAGCGTGTACTCCTTCAAAGTAGAATATATTCCGGAAAGACAAAATGTCGGAGCTGATTTTATAAGTAGAAACTGGATTACGGAGGAAGAGGAGGAAATTGAAGATACCAATTATCAAAAAGTTACCAATCAGGGCAGCTTCATTGTCATAAATGAAACATGAAAAATGGTTTCATGTCTAAAAGTGGGGACGATTGTAACGTAGAGTATGAAAATTGAAGTCCCTGAATCGATGGATGATAAAGGATAGTAGCCTCGAATAGCATCGCAGCCCCTGGATTTGTGTGTAACACAATAGTCAACGTGGATTCCACGCGGGCTCATTAGCATGCACAATAGCAACGTGGAATTCTACAACGTGGGCTAATTAATATGTAGACAGTAACATGCGTACATCCAGGACATAGCGTTGTCTTAAAGTGGAAGTTAAGCCACGCCTTCCGCCTTACCTTAGAGCGATCTAAATCAACTACCTCCTTCGCCTTTCTTTCTTACCGCCTTAGAGGCGTTGCCAAAGTTCAACGAGGAAAGCGGTTAACGATCAAAGACAGTGGTGGTCCCCAGAACGGACGAAGCAGTTTCACGCCTTCGTTTAACACCTCAGTGCGAACCAGAGGAGAGTGCTGAAACCGCTCGCAGAACTAGACGAACGGGGAAAGTCTAAGCGGTAGATAGCTGGGTAATGGTGGCAGGGATGGCGGAGCAGAAACGCAGAATTCCCTTGATATCAAATAAGTGGTGACATTTCGCGTGTCCCCCTGATCCTTCAATTCTTTAATTATATATTGAGACCACTGAAGAATGCAGTTTATCATTTGCGCCAGAGAGTCTGAATAAAGCACTAGCTTATAGAACAAGATGATTTCTCGCGGATATCTTCTGTATTGGAGGCTTAAAATAATTCTGTTTTTGCCAGCGGTAATATATTAGGTTCAAGTGATGAGTGGGCTAGTTCTTTCATTTTATTTCACTGGATTTTGTGTTAATTTAAATCTATTGAATAAACCCATCTCAAAAGTTTCCAGTTGTAAATTAAATTATATATATATATATATATATATATATATATATATATATATATATATATATATATATATATATATATATATATATATACGTTATTTCACAATATAATACATGCTTAAATTTATTTTAAAGCCGTTAAGGGATTTATAACCAATTAATACAGTTTAGTTCTGTATATATGTGTGTTTTTAACCATTAGACTCGCGGAGAGTTTTTCTTAAATACATAAAACTGAATACACTAGTGTTTAAAAAAGTCTTAACTGTAGACTTAGCGCGCGTCAGAGTATGATTAGTATTGAGTGTATGATTTCATGTTTTCTATTTTTTCACATAGGATGATCATATACCTTTGCGTCCCAGCAATTATAGAGTCCTCCAGACTCGGTTCTTCTATTATCCAGAATTTTATGAACCTTTAAATATAATCTTCTTGCGGCGGCCCATTGCGGTCTCGCTCTGTAAAGTTACATGAGATAAAGCAACCCAAGAACATTTAAAACTCAAAAGCAATACATTATGTAAGTTAACTGGAGAAGAACAATTGCCAGAAGCGATATATATATATATATATATATATATATATATATATATATATATATATATATATATATATATATATATATATATATATATATCTTCTTCTTCTTCTTCTTCCATCCTTAGCCATCAACCGGCAAAGCGGTATGTGGCCAGTACGCCTAGTGGCGTCTTAGGGCAACAACAAATTGATCAATCTATCGCTGTTTCCACCACGCCTAGTGGCGTCTTTGTGGAACAAAAACAGACCAAACAATCTATCATTGTTTCCGTAATCAGATTGGTTGGCAAGCAGGTGATCAGCCCACTGTGCGAAGTTTTTAAGGGATGGGGTAAACAGCCCCATGCCCATACCCTCCTTAGTCGCTTTTTACGACATGCGTGGTAGGGTGCAGTGTTACTATTCTTTGCTCCCCTTTTGGGCCCCGGTAACACACGGGTGAATATATATATATATATATATATATATATATATATATATATATATATATATATATATATATATATATACATATATATATATAATTTTTTACTGCTCTGCTGTGGTAAAAGAATATATTCTTGTACACTGACAGTCCTGTTGTTTTCCACTGGATTATAACCCCGAAGAAAACATAACTCACTGTTCAGTCTTTGTCATCACGCTATAGAAGTTGCCCACCACCAGCGGTGAAATCCAGGAGACCACTACCTTCTCATAACTATACAGGTGACATTGCCATCCCATAGAAACTTTAGATAATAATCAAAAAGGAACACTAATGCTTCACCTTCCAGCAATTACGGGAAAAGTTGCTAAACGCCAAACCCGCTAGTCTGGGGCTGGAAAACGAAGGAAAAGACTCATATATGTGTTGAGTATTTACTTGCCTGTTTGTGTTATTCTATGGAGTGCCAGATTCAACGATCGGTAAGTGTGAATGGGTGTGATGTCCATCGCTAGCGTGCATGAATGAATCTGATATATTATCTAAACTTATCATTTTCTTTACTTGGTAAATACCCTTATACTGTATTCCTTGTATTGTACTCTTAAAGTGGGGTTGCTTACCTTTCTTATTTCCCCTTCCTTAAATCTGCTTAGTCAAGGGATAACTTGGAGAATACTAGGACTCTGTTCCTACACCCCACACCAAGTATTGTAAAACCCCTATCATAATAAATTAATCTATTTTTTGGGGGTTAAATTATCTCTTTTTGATAACCACTTTTCTCTGGACTGGGTTTGTGTCTATACAAGCGCAAAGGGCATATTGGGATACTACTCTTCAAACCCCCCCCCCCCCTCCCCACTTCTTATTATTTGTATTTTTCTGTAACTATGATCTTTTTGACTGTACCATGCTAAATGTTGTGATTTTGGTTTAAATGATAAATAAACGCCATTAACCTTATATTACTGTGTTGGCCGACCCATTACCCCATATATGTTATATGTAGTTTGTATTCACGTCTGTATGTTTGTAGCACCAAATTGGTGTGTGTACATGAGTGTTGAGTAACTGGAAACAATTGTTTAGCCAGGAGAGGTTTAGGAGTCTACCGATAAATAAATTGTCGTAAGATAGGCAAATCGGAGAAATTACCCGATTTCAGAGACTGTCCTTACTCTTGTTCAGCACCCTTGTGAATCAACTATCCATTTCTTAACCCTTACTATCACATAGCCTTCACTATCATTCTACACTCTGACGGGACCACTATTTCTAAGACCTATCTCAAATAAAATTACGACACCTTTACTCTAGCATAGAAGCCCCACCTTGATTTTTCACCATGGATTACAGACGGATCAGTGTACACAATGGCATCACCATCCCCAGCATGATCATTTACCAGTTGATCAATTTCCCGCTGTGCCCTCCCATTGACCCAAGTTCTGTACTCTCTACCAAGGCTGATGATTACTTGCTGGTAGTTCTCACCTGATTTATTCCACTCATATCCGTTGAATTTACTTTCAACTGTGGTCACCTGTCTAGTAGTTGCCTATGCCTATGACATCCATGACATCCCCCTCTTTATTCTAGCCCATCAGTCAGCTTTGTTCCTATGCAGGTGATGCATTTTGTCTATGGTTACTCGCGTATAAGCTTTTGCCAAGGCCATCCCATATCTGGATTTAATTGACAGCAATCGAACCAAGTGTTGCATCATCACAATGGGGTTATCTCGCGTATATCCCATGACTATACACATCCCTTCAGTCGGAATGCGTTCCAGCCGTTCACATTGTGTTACTGACAGCGTGAGTATTCCCAAGCCATACACGATAATCGATGACTAGCTGATAATACCCGAAGAAATAATAAACTCCAGGCGCACTATGGCTATTGTTTTTATGGCTGCCAGACCTCCTCTGCACTACTGTATGAGGTGATCACATAGATAGATACGATAGCCCGCGATCAAATGTTATTCCAAAGTACTTCAGCGTGCATTGCCTTTTAATTTCAATTTTCTGCCCTTAGAGTATTATCTGTAAGGTCTGCTTTCACTATGGAGTTGATCAAGGAGCACTGTTGCGTAGCAAAATGTGTGTTGTGTATAAATGTCCCGTGGATGATGTCACATTTGCCACACAACGTTGAGGGTGTTGTATTTCATCCACTTTCCAAAGGTATTATAATACTGGCCTTTGCAGAGTAGTGTGCCACCCTCAGACACCAGGGATGATCAGGCGTAGTAACATGGTGTCTTTAGTCTGGTTTAAGTGTGTGATGTAAGGATAGAGTCAGATAGCTATAGTATCATACATAGACGTCACATCCGACCATACAACGTAGAAAGTCAATAAAGCTTTAAACAGCAGTGATGGTTTTTGGCAATATATATTGTGTACGCCACAATGACAAGATGCATGGACATCGTTATGCAGAAAAACATCACAGGTAAAGTACAACAGTCATTGTATCATCGAAGTAGTCGATTCAACAGGCACAGCAGACAGCATCATAATAATGTACATCATATGCCTTTTAGGATATCGTGATCAGCTGTACATGTAGTCAGGTAGTAAACTTCCCCTTTCCATAAGAGCTAGTAGATATCAACTAGGAGATTAAATCTAGTCTCCTCTATTGGACCTCAACAAGACAGGCATGTCTTTTGAGCGTCACATTATCGTCCTCTATTGTCCTTAAACAGCAAAGGTATCAAACCTAGATCCATCAATAAAGTTCAGGAAGCAAATAGTCCGTAGGACAGGCATCAATCGATGCGTGACAATATAAGTGGATCGTGAGCTGAGCAAACTAGTCATATCATAGACTTTATAATAAGGCAGGCTTAGCAAAAAGTCAACATCACAAGATGGCAATAAAGTTACTCAGCAAAAAGGATTCAGTTACCTGTTCATCAGAAATTAAATCACATAAATCACATATGCCTCCAGGCATTTGAAATAACATAGAGATATATCATCTCAAAAAAGGAACAACAATGAGGAGGACTCCTTCCTGAATAAACTAAGCGAAGACTAGCACATCGCTACGTCTCGCCTTACCAGCATCTCAGCTCAGACTGACCTGGGCGGAAATCATTTAAACAATGCCACAAACAGAGACATGCGCAGAACACGCGAATCGAATACAACTCAGCTAAACTTACGAAACGAAGAATGTTCTACGATGTTCGACTAAAGACTCGAACCTTAAAAGGAAATGAATCTTGAAACATTGCAATTGCCAACTGTTTTCTAAGAACTGACGACCTGAGCGCTCCATATATGGACGTGACTCAAAATCGTTCACACAACTATCGGCAACTATACTATCAGACTATTGTCACACGATTAGACAACTAGTAGAAATAAGAAGTGACTACAATTCTATGAGTTACTTCCCATGCATTAAAAAATGAATATAGTCAGAATAAGTTGCGACAAGTTTTTAGCGCAACATTACCGCCACCTCCCGATAAAAAAAATGTGCAACATTTTTTTTTTAATATCCAAGAGTAAAACCAAAAGCGGTTTAACAACGCACGAATTATGCGGGGATAACTAATTGCACTGCCTAATATGAGGCTAAATTGACACATAAAGTGTCTGGTGAGAATATTTCTCAACAGATAAAAAATCTGATTCAAAAATATATCGGGGAGGTGCCACCAACACACACTACGATTGCATGAAAATACAATATAAATATGCAAGTTCATATCATTATAATCAAATAGCAGTGTCATACTCTAATACCGCTTAGAATGGATGTACACATCTGATATTGAATGTTAAATATTACATTATCTAAATGTTTAATAATACCATTACATAATGAAATTAAACATAAATGACTATCCAGGACACATCTCCTGTCGTTCCAAGGAAAGTGTACAATGTGGAACTCTCCATGTTTGACAACAGAAAGGTAGCTTCTCCGATCAACAATAACATGCTGAGAAAAAACAACTAATATAATTCTATTTAATAGCCATTATGTTTCATACTGTACAATACATTATTATTAATAATTGTGGCCGAGTGAACTTTCGGCCCTTATATTAACTACTCAGTCTTCTTCTTATATTAAAGATGGGAACAGAAGAAGATGATAACAAAGCACAATAGTATGTGTTCACCTAAAGTGAGGACAGATGTGCTAATGTATTGTAGTAATATAGGTGTGTTATGGCTCTGTCGTATATCTAGAAATAGGACAGAAGTATTAGTTGGAATCATGTGGGCATCTAGACAGAATGTCAGCCATCACATTATCCGACCCACGGATAGCTCGTACCGTGAAGTGAAAAGGTTGAAGAGCAATAGCATATCGAGTGGATCTCGAACTTTTCAAGTTCTTAGTCAGAATAGCTGTAAGAGCTTTCTGGTCAGTTTCTAGAATGAAATGTGCGCCCAGGAGGAATCTTTGTAGTTTGAGAATAGACCAAACCATAGCTAACAATTCACGGTCTAAAACCGAGTAGTTCCTGTCTGCCGCATTTAGTTTTCTAGAAATGTACATGACAGGATGCAGAGTTTCAGCATATTCCTGCATAAGTGCTGCTCCGATCCCAGTGGATGAAGCATCACTTCGGAGAACAAAAGTTCTATCAAGAGTAGGTAATCTTAGGATGGGAGGAGAAGAAAATATACTTTTAATCTGGTCTAAGGAAGATTGACATTCCTGAGACCAACGAATCAGATTAGGCGACCCTTTCTTCAACAACGTTGACAGAGGTGCCATTATCGAAGATAGATTCGGAATAAATCTCCCATAGAATTGAATTAACCCCAAGAGACTCCGGACTTGTTTCTTCGTCATAGGTACAGAGATGTTCAATATTTTCGAAGTATTATGGTCTTCTGTTTTCAAGAGACCATGACCAACACGATGACCCAAGAAAGAAATTTCACCAAAACCAATATAAGCTTTAGAAGGTTTTGCTGTCAGATTATACTTACGTAGAGTAGATAGTAGGTCATATAAACCCAGATAGTGATCTTCCCAAGAATCACTGAAGAGACAGATATCATCTAAGTATGCGATGACATTTGAACGATGAGAAAGAATTCGACGCATCATGCGAACGAAAGTAGCAGGGGCGTTCATAAGACCGAAGGGCATTACATTCCATTGAAATAAACCCCTAGGTGTAGAGAAAGCAGTCAGAGGTTTGGCATGATCTGCTAAAGGCACTTGTCAATAACCTTTTGACAAGTCAAGTTTAGTGAAGAATCTAGAATTAGAAAGTCTAATAAGTAGATCTTCTAGTAAAGGCATAGGTTCAGCATCGAACTTTGTGACTTGATTTAATTTGCGATAATCAACGCAAATTCGTATGTTCTTATCTTTCTTCCGAACAATAACCATGGAAGAAGAATATGGAGAAGTCGATGGTTCAATTATGTTCAATTGGATCATTTCATCCAATTCCTTTTCCACTTGTGACTGAAAGTGTATAGGGATAGGATACGGTCTAACCCTAACAGGATTACTGTCGGTAAGAATTATGTCATGTTCTATGACATTCGTGTGACCAGGGATGTCGGTTAGAACATCCTTAAATGTCTGTAACATCGACGAGACTTGACGATGTTCATCAACAGAAAGATTAGGAGAAATTGAGACATCTTTCCAAGATTCCATAGAATGTAGTGGAACCACTGGAAGAGGGAGATCCACATCAGAAAAAACAGATTCCTCATCCTGTATGACAGACAGGGATGAGTAATTACCATGAGGTACAGAAGAATCGTTCGTTGCCTGGAAAATAGGCAGCAAATAGTCTGGACGCTCATGAAATTCCGCCAGCATGTTGATATGGAAAGTTTTATGCTTTCCATCTATATCGACCACATTGTCAACATCGGAAATTCGTGAGACTATTGCATATGGACCTTTCCATGCAATCAGAAGTCTATTTTCCCTACTGGGGAGTAGGACGAATGCTTTTTCCCCTGGACAAAGTTGTCGTAGACATCTGTTCTTGTTAGCAAACTGCCTTGCTTTTTCTTTAGCAATTTCTGACGAAGCAGTCGCTAATTTGCATGCCTCAATGATCTTTTGCCTTAGAGCAATGACATACTCATATGAAGATTGAGTGTCATCACTAATATCATCGGCAGTGATGAGATCGTGTAACAAAGACATAGGGCCGCGCGGACGCGCGCCAAAGACAAGTTCAAAGGGAGAAAATCCTGTGTGCTCGTTTGGGACCTCTCTATAGGCAAAGAGAGCCGCGGGTAAAACCCTGTCCCAATCTTGAGGATGATCTTCAGTTATCTTACCAAGTAAAGTCTTGAGCGTTCTATTCAGACGCTCAACTAACCCATTAGACATAGGATGATAGATGCTACTGAGAGATCTTTTAATGTGTAAGGTAGACATTACTTGAGACATAGTATCAGATATGAGTTGAGTGCCATGGTCAGACAGTATTTCTCTGGGGAACCCCAAGCGAGAAAATATCAGCCAAAGAGCATCTGCGATATCTGTAGTAGATATGCTCTTTAGAGGGATAGCCTCTTGCCAACGTGTGCACATATCGACACATGTAAGGATAAACTGATGTCCTCTGGCCGACTTTATCTTAAAAGGACCAATAATATCTATGGCCATTTTCGGAAATGGCCGAATAGGGATGTCAGCAGCCTGGATAGGCGCAGCATGTCGTGGTCCTCTAGATTTGACCTCCTGACATACCTGACATGATCGGCAGTATATACGAATGTCCTTGTTAACAAAGGGCCAAAAGAAAGCCGCAAGGACTCTCGACTTTGTACGGGAAAATCCCATGTGTCCAGCACATTGCGAGTCATGAGCATGTTGCAATATTTGCACTCTCATACTCTTGGGAACAAGAATTTGCGAATGTGCTGACGTAGCCGAGTCTTGTACCATACGTACAAGTACGCCGTTTTTCATTTCTATCCAAGATTTTCTTTGTGTATCCTTATTTGGATTACCTTTCTTCGCAAGAATGAAGAATTTCTTTAGCGTAGGATCTTCTTCTTGTAATTTTATGAACGAGTCACGAGAAATAACCAAGGTACTATCTTGGCTATGAACTTCATTAACATTATTCAACGAAGTTTGTGCTGTTTGTAGAGCTTGTGCTCTTGTAACCACTGCATTGGTAGCTTGCATATTATCATCTTCCCAAGCAGCAATCTGCTGTGGGGTACATTCCCTAACTCCGTGGATACGACCAATAATAAGGTCCGCAATTGGATTAGGTAAGAGACAGGCATGCACATATCCTGTAAAGAAAGGAGTGGCAATGTGGATTACAGCAGTAGGATATTTCTCTAGAGTGCCGCCAAATGTGACACATTTGATAACCCTTCCTGTCGCACAGGATGGATCTACAAGCGATTGTCTAACACCAATAGTGGTGCATCGGGAATCGAAAAGTAGTGAGACCGGAGTATTATTAACAAGACCCTTATGTAGGATTAGAGAACCTCTCCCGTCATGTGCAACTGAAGCAGGAAGAGCGGGGAGAGGGTGACCACAACTCAAAGTCGATATTGTAGTTGGTTCGAACAAAGTACTGCATTGGGGGCACTTGTTTGCTCTCCCAAAGTCAAAAGAAGAACAAGTGACAGCGTCAGAGTTTTTATTATCAGAAACCTGATTACACGCTCCCTGAGATTCTTGTTGAACCGAGTTAGCTTGCTGATATCTCTTTTTTGTATTGAGATCTACCGCGACTACTATTACCTCTGAAGTTATCACTGTTGTTATTGTCTCTATTATAACTGTTATCATGTTTCGAACTACAGTTTCCATGATTATTATCATGTCCACATTGATGTGAACATCTATTTGTTTGGTTTTGAGGTTTACGTGAGGAAAAGCCTCTGTTACCATATGTTGCTGAGTTATTTGCCGGTTGAAGATCATGCACTGAGTATGGTTACTTTAGTGATCTCTTGTTAATCGTGCTTTGTTTAGTATTACGCGAATTAGGGTGAAGGTGTTCATACAACTCAGTAGCATGGTATGAAGAAGTAGTTCATGTAACTTGAACTCAGCAACATTAATGAAGTAATTAATGCCTTCAGATTGAGTCCGTAATATTTAATCACATGTACACACAGGATGATCATTTCAAATAGGAACAGAACATAAGTCCTTATAAGTCATGCATAAATTAATCAATAACGTAGACTGCTGGTTTACGTGTCAATGTCCGTTTAAGGATACAATGCAGTATTGTCGTCAGAACATCACAGCTATATGCACGCGCAGCTAGACATGGCTACCTGCCGACAGTGAGACTGCGAGTCTGAATATTTCATACGAATTTGACGATTATTCTCCTCCTTCTGAGAATTCTAGTTAAATACTAACCTCCATAAATTTTCCTCTCATATAGAGTTCTAGGACTGACCCTGGTCCATCAAAAATGCACATATAAATGGCTATATCATGCCATTGAATTGGAAGGTTAGAAAAACGCAGCTATTCAGCTTGGCGGTCAAGTAACAAGGGGTAGCGTCTCCTAGTTACCGACTGTGTCCTAAACAACGCTAGACACGTCATAATCGATCGTGTATGGAGCGTTCAATAATTGAAACATCTATCGCAATATATTAAATGTCTTAACCTTTACGATTGCACGTCTGCTAACCTTTAGCAGACCGCGTTAATAGCATATACCGTAACAATTCCCTGTACACCGGGGAAAAAAAATCGATAGATTTTTTTTCAAGATCTATCCGACTTAACAATTTTTCAAAAAAAAAATGTAACACAATCGTAACATATGGCCGACGATGTTCTGAGTAGAACCGTGTCGCGGTCATGTCAACTAACTATTTGTCATAGTCATCTAACATTAATCACATTATATATCAATATTATACATATTATTATATCAACTAAATAAAATGTCCAATGTTAATAGTGAATGATAGAATTAAATTAAAGTAAGGTCTGTCGTATTAGTATGTCATATAGGAATTAATTTGACTAATTAAAATTAAATTAATTAATTAAACTAAGAGTTAAATTATTAAGATTCTAATGTAACGCGATGTTATGAGAGAAGAAAAGACAAAATAAGTGAGAAGAAATAGAAAGAAATTCGAATATAAGTTTAACTTAATTGTGTGTGTTAAGTGTTAGTGAATAATAACTATCTAATTTAACTAACTAAATAATGTATAGGTACATTAAAAAAAAAATATTAATCTAATACTTGTGTGAGATTTATTTTCTCTTTTCATAATTTCTTCTTTTTATATTTCGTTCTCTTTTTTTGTTCTTTCATTTCATTTTTTTCTCACATTTCATTTTATTGATAATAATTCAATTAAGAAGTTAAGTTAACTAATTAATTAGTATAGGATATGATGATCCATCCGTAGTCTTGATCCTGATGAATTCTTTTAGGCAAAAATGTTCAAACGTTTACGTTGGAAAGAAATGTCATTTATCCCAGCATCCAAGAATTAAGTGCACATAGGATAATAAGTTCGACTTGTCGTCAGATATTGTTCCATGATTGTTCAACGAATATTCATATATCGTGTATGGACGTTAGACGAAGTTTCAATGTCAATATGTATACCTTGATTGTCTTTAGTTCAATTCTGTGATGCATATAGTGTTTATAAAGTTTAAATTGAAGGCAAGGTTAGTTCCCTTATAGTTGATATGTTTTAGGAATGTTAATGTTGATTATTCGTCGTCAATAGGATTACGTGACAACGCATCCGCCACAATGTTTTCAGTGCCAGGAATATGTTCAATGGAGAATTCAAATGGCTGTAGGATGATTGCATATCTGGCGAGTTTTTGGCTCTTATGGTTAGATCGACGCAAAGATGCTACAGCACGTTGGTCCGTCTGTATGGTGAAGGGAGCACCAAGCAAGAACTTTTCAAGTTTAGTTATTGCCCATATCACTGATAAAAGTTCCTTGTCCACTGTGGAATACTTTGTTTCTGCCGGCTTTAGCTTTCTTGAAATATATAAGGTAGGATGTAGAATGCCATCATGGTTCTGGAGCAGGCATGCACCAATGCCGTAGTTACTAGCATCTGTTCGTAAGAAAAATCTTTTGGAAGCATCGGGAAGTCTTAAAATTGGTTCATGCGAGAACAAATTTATAATTTTGTTGAAAGTTTCATTGCATGTACCAGTCCATGTCACCTTCACCGGCATGTCTTTTTTTAACAATGAAGACAATACAGCCGTGATGGATGACAAGTTTGGTATGAATCTACTGTAATATTGAACAAGTCCTAACAAACTCCTGACCTGTTTCTTCGTCTGAGGAACTGCTATGTTTAGAATTTTGGAGACTGTACTAGGTAACGTTCGGATATATCCCGATCCAATGATATGTCCCAGAAAGGTTATCTCATTACACGCGGATTGCACCTTTGTAGGTTTAGCAGTTAGATGATAATTCCTTAGAGTGTCGAAAACATATCTAAGTCCCGAAACATGTTCCTCAAACGACGAACTAAACAAGCATATGTCGTCAATATATGTAATAACGTCTGGTCTACCTGATAAAATTTGTCGCATCAGGCGAATGAAGGTAGCTGGCGCATTAACAAGCCCAAAAGGCATCACATTCCACTGGTATAGACCTTGTGGAGTGGAAAATGCGGTGTAGTACTTAGCCTTTTCGGTCAGTGGTATCTGCCAATAACCTTTAGTTAAGTCTATCTTACTAAATATAGTTGCGTTGGATAGACGTGGCAGTAAGTCGTCGATAAGTGGATGTGGTTCGCTGTCAACTATAGTCTTAGCATTTAATTTTCTATAATCAACACATAGTCTGATGTTATTGTCCTTCTTCCGGACAATCACTAATGGAGAAGAGAATGGCGAATTACTAGTCTCAATGATTCCCAGAGACAACATCTGTTCAAGTTCCTTAGTAGTTTTAGCAAGGAAATGTAAAGGAACCGAATAGGGATGTACACGAATAGGTGTATCATCATTGAGAGTAATGTCATGACTGATAGCCGATGTGCGACCCGGGACGTCGGTCAACACATCTGGATAAGATTGTAATAGATTAGCAATCTGTAGACGCTGTTGCGGTGTAACCGTTGAAGAGATGGTTACATCCCGCCAAGATTCAGTAGGTTGAACTACTGGTACCGGAAACGGTAACTGTACCTCAGGAAAAGAAGATTCTTCTTCCTGGATGACGGATAAGTTAGAATAATAACAAGTAGATACTGTGTTGTCATCTAGTTCATGAAAAATTGACTGTAAGTGTTCAGGACGTGTATGAAATTGCTTGAGCATGTTAATATGAAATATCTTTTTGTGTCCCTTGATATCTAAGACGTATAAGAATAAATGACCAATAAGGAAAAGAAATGTTGACTGACTAGAGCTGAGTCATCAAGAAATAAGACAAAAGGGTGAGCGTACACCATTATCTGCGTGGCGCAGAATCATGTACTAATTGTAACTTTAGATAACGGTGATGAAAATAAACACCATTATCACGCTCGATTACCCAACGAGCGTCTCGATTGTTACGAAATGTAACCATCGCCTGTCTATTCTGCCCATTGCATGATGGCAGAAGACGAACAAACTTAACGTTTGCTGCATAATCAAAAAAAATTCTAAGTGCCTGCCAGGTAGTATCCTGCGGCAGATTTCGCACTAACACTGTGCGAGAATACGCACTTTTCCCAATGTATGTAGTATCATTGTCACGAAATAGTGGACAATGATGATATGTATTCTTTGTCAAAGAATTAACCTTCCCTTTCAACACCGACATTGTCTTTCTGTTGGATGTCGTATCATCCTGACTGGACTGAGGATGATACCTATCATCACCAAAGGTATTAAGTTTCCTACATGTCGTAGACATGTCCTTGCTGGGCAAAGTAAAAACTTTTTCATCATAATTATTTGTGTTAACTTTATGTTTCCTTTTAAGTCCAACATTATTATTTAACCTATTATTCTTCCTCATAATGTTTTTGTCAATGTTGACAACGTCAACAGTTTTATTAGGATCAGTTATATCCTTAGTATGTTGTCCAATAGATCTATCATCTTCATCAATTTCCAGGATAGTACTGAGAGTGAAGTTGGAAACTGCTGTGCCACATGTATTTATGTTGTTGGCACGAAGTGTAGCCATATCAACAACAGCGTTAGCGTTGCTAAAAGAATGCAAATTTTTTTTTCTCCCAATCATTAATTTCTTTAGGAGTGCAATCTTTACTCCCATGTATGCGTCCTAATGTAAGATCAGCTGATGGATTCTGTAGCATGCACACCTTGACATTACCTGAAAAAAATGGTGTATTAACATGTACTATGGCAGTGGGGTAGTACTCAATAGTACCCCCGAATGTCATGCACCGGACATAGTCCCCTGTTGCATAGCTAGGATGTACCAAAGACTGCCGAACTCCAATGGTTGTTGATCCAGAGTCTTTTAAAACTGAGACCACCGTACCATTGACTAATCCTCTATTGAACATCAGGGTACCCTTGCCATCGTTCGCTGAAAGACCAACTGCTGTATGAAGGTGTCCACAATTCAGCACCGTTTCCTTGGCCTTCTGAAAAATAGTATTACAATCTTGGCAACTATTTGCCACATTATAATTAATAGCAAAACATGCAGCAGAAGACTGTGTTGTATTATTGTCAAGTGGGACCTGAGCTATAGGGGTAGTATTATTTGTAACTGCCGCCCCTGTATTATGGTTGTAATGAGATGATCCCCGAGAATGAGATCGATTCCGAGTATAATTGTTAGAATTATCTCGTCGTCCTCTATAGTAACTATTATCTCGATGTCTCGAGCCATGATTATTACCATTCCAGTTATTATTATTATTGGGAGTATGTGATCGATTATAATTAGTGTTATGTTGACCATTGTGGTAGTTTGTTTGAGGTGAATAATTTCTATCTCGTGATCTACCTCTGTTGAACTCATTTTTATTGTTGAAATCATTATTATGTCCCTTCTGAAAGTTAACATTGTGATTTCTTTGGAACCTGCTTCTGTCTACACTGTGATGTCTTTGTTTGTTATTATGATTGTAGGCCATATTAGACGCCACAGGTAGAGGTTCTCTTAATGAGGAGTTAGAAATGGTTGCATTCGGATGTGCCGAACAGTAGTTTAAAGAAATTTTTTCTAACTCGTCAATAGTACCTGGTTTACGCTCCTGCAAATATGCAAAAAATGGCTGGCTAACCGAAGATAATACCTTATCCCGTAGTAGCAAATCAACTAATTTGTCGTATGATTTGTTGACTTCTGCCAGTTCAACCCATCTATTAAATGTATTGCGTATGTTCGCAATGAATCCTGCAAAATCTTTTGGAGATTCAGGTAAAATTCCCTTAAATTTCAACCTACAGTGTTCCTCGTCCAGGTGAAACCTTCGTAAAAGCAAGGACTTAATAGCACCGTAGTTATTTGCTATTGATGGGTCAGCATTTCGAGAAGCCGTCAGTGGTTCTCCAACCAAGAATTCATTTAACTTGAGTACCCATGACTCTTCAGGCAAATGATTTGTTTTGCAAGTCTGTTCAAAACGTGACAGGAACGATGAAAGGTCGTCCACGTTTAAGTTGAGAGTGGGTAATTTAAAGTTGTAGAAATGTTTAGTTTGGCTGGATGATGATCCATTTTGTGCGTTATTATTCTGGTTTGCATCAGCACTTTGTGCTTGTAATCTTGCTGTCTCCAATTTAATACGCGCCAATTCCATTTCTTGTTGTAAAATAATTTCCTCTCGTTTCAATTTATTCTCTTCTTCCTGTTGAGCAATTTCTCTTAATCTATTTTCCTTGGCAATTTGCTTCATCTCACGTTCCTCTTCCTCTTTCTTTAATGCAGCCTTTTTCTCTGCTTCTTTTCTTTCACGTTCCTCCATTTCTGCTTTATGTTTTTCCAGTTCTGCCTCAGCAAACTGACGAAGTTCTTGAGATTTATAACCATATTCCTTACCAATTTTAACGAAATGGTCTATAGTAAGCATTTTGACTTTTATCTGTAAGTAATTATTGATAATTACTGATTAAAATAGTCAATAGTAGCTTCAGAGTAATTATTATACTTACTCAACTTAGGAATATTCAATATAAATAATCACAATAGTACTGAACTCTTATGTCTAAGTTCAACTAATAGACAATATTTTGTAACAATATTGTATCTAAATACGAACTATATCATAAATAGTTATGATATCTGTTAACTATAATGTAATTACATCACACAATTAATCTCAATATCCAATAATGTTGGGTATGATTCCTAGTAATTATATTGTTCAATGTACTAAGTCACTCTCTTAGTACCAGAAAAGTATATTAAATAATATACAATGGGTCTATTACCTCAAAGGTAGACTATAAGATTATTTTATTTGGTCAATATATATATTATATTATTATGCCCTAGGCATCTCTTATAAATTGTAGTGCTACTCTCTTGGACTATCACTGCATAATTATGCAATGTCCCATATTAACCTTAAATATCAGAAAAAATTAATTAAATTAAATTACAAGTGTATTATTGCATATAATATCATATTATTAATGTAGTATTTAATATATATCATGAGGACAAACAAAACAATGATGCAACTAAAGGGTACAAACAATGTCAAGACGCAAACAAGACATTTTCACAATTAAAAATGAATTTATGAACTAAATAAAAAAGGCGGAAGTGTCACAAGCCAAATGAAGGGTCAAGGTCTGACCCGAGGTCAACTTAATATTCAAAGTACACAAAAAAAATGACTGCAAAAAATGATGACATCACAGGACTCAAAACGGACGACCATTTAACAATCATCAAATAAATGATAGTAAGAGGAGACTGGACGAAATAGTTAACGAACATGATACAAAACTGAATAAAATTGTGAACTGAGTACGAATAAAATACACCAGTTATCTACGGAACGGTACAGCTAACACAAATCGTCAAACGACAGCAGATTTGGACAGGTAGTCCAATGGCAAACCTCAATGGGGCTTCCAAAAGTGCAATCGTTTAACTGCCCTAAGAAACGACCGAAATCAATTCAGGCATCGTGAGAGCCACAGAATCTAATTTCGGTTCATCCTCCCTACCTCCCACTAATTAACAACACATTAAAACAACCCTAAAAAATACATGAAACACATTCAGAAAAGACATGCCTATGCAGGCAAAAGGCATGGACTCAGTATTACTGTTTGCAATGACGACAGTATTAAAACAACTAGACTTATCTTTTCCGTTGCTTAGATCAGTGCTAGAGGTCGTCAACAGCTAGGCTAATGCCCCTGACTGTCTGCTCCTGTAGTCCATATCGTGTGTTTGCTTCAAATGGCTCATGTTTCCCCTGGTTAGACTTAGAAACGGCTTTGGTTTCTCCGACAGATCACCTACACGACTTTCAGTGACGTCACGTTGTTAGGCATTAGAATGAGTAAGACGTCATCTTCGACTGGATCATGTGATCGAAACTTGATCATAAATATTATGGTTAACATGTGCGTAAGGAACAGAAGTTTGTTTCTTTTTTCTGTCGTTCCCCGCATTCGGCCGCCACTTTGTTGCTGAGTTATTTGCCGGTTGAAGATCATGCACTGAGTATGGTTACTTTAGTGATCTCTTGTTAATCGTGCTTTGTTTAGTATTACGCGAATTAGGGTGAAGGTGTTCATACAACTCAGTAGCATGGTATGAAGAAGTAGTTCATGTAACTTGAACTCAGCAACATTAATGAAGTAATTAATGCCTTCAGATTGAGTCCGTAATATTTAATCACATGTACACACAGGATGATCATTTCAAATAGGAACAGAACATAAGTCCTTATAAGTCATGCATAAATTAATCAATAACGTAGACTGCTGGTTTACGTGTCAATGTCCGTTTAAGGATACAATGCAGTATTGTCGTCAGAACATCACAGCTATATGCACGCGCAGCTAGACATGGCTACTTGCCGACAGTGAGACTGCGAGTCTGAATATTTCATACGAATTTGACGATTATTCTCCTCCTTCTGAGAATTCTAGTTAAATACTAACCTCCATAAATTTTCCTCTCATATAGAGTTCTAGGACTGACCCTGTTCCATCAAAAATGCACATATAAATGGCTATATCATGCCATTGAATTGGAAGGTTAGAAAAACGCAGCTATTCAGCTTGGCGGTCAAGTAACAAGGGGTAGCGTCTCCTAGTTACCGACTGTGTCCTAAACAACGCTAGACACGTCATAATCGATCGTGTATGGAGCGTTCAATAATTGAAACATCTATCGCAATATATTAAATGTCTTAACCTTTACGATTGCACGTCTGCTAACCTTTAGCAGACGGCGTTAATAGCATATACCGTAACACCATATCCTTTTCTGAAATGACTAAAATTATTAGGTTGGAAGTAACGAGGACTGTCAGCTCGTCTCCAATTCTTCGAAGAAGAATCACCCTGAAATTGATTTATTTCCATAATTTTGACCGTAACTACGGTTACTTTTCCTATCAAAATTGTGTTGGAATCTATTACTAGAGTTTTGACCATAAGGTGCTGCCGAAGCAACTGGCAGACCTTCTTTTACTTTAGAGTTACCAATGGTTACGTGAGGATGCGCAATTATATACTGGCTACAGAAATCTTCCATTTCTTTTATTGTTTTAGGTTTACGTTCATGAAGGAAAGCAAGGAAAGACTCATTGACAGAAGACATGACTTTGTCTCTAAGTATTAAGTCCATAAGTCCTTCATAAGTTTTTTCTGTCTTAGACAGCTCCACCCAACGCAAAAAAGTAAGACGTGTCTTTGAAATGAATTCAGAGAATTGCACACCAGTTTCTGGCAACATATTTTTAAATTGAAGACGATAGCCGTCTTCGTCAAGTTGGTATTTTTTTAACAATATAGCCCTGACAACCTCATAGTTGTTCTTGTCAGGCTCATCTACCATGCTTAACATGCTCAAAGCATCACCTCTAAGTATTTTGGACAAATGATAAACCGGCAATGATTTATCTATGTTATGTACTTTACATGAAGTTTCAAATCTGTCCAAATAGAATGTTATATCGTCGATGGAAGCATTGAATGGTGGTAGATTAAGCTTGAATGTGCTTGCATTAGTCTTATCTGAGACCTTATTTGCATCATTAGCATTACCCATGTTCATCACCTTTAATTTCTCAACTTCCAAAGCTAAGAGTTTTTCTTCATGCTCCATTTTTGCTTTTCTCTCATCAGACTCTCTTTGTGACTTCCTTTCTTCAGCTTCAGCTTGTTTTTCTAATCTTTTATTTTCAGCCTCTATTTCAAGTCTTTTATTTTCAGCCTCAAGTCTTTTATTTTCAGCTTCTGCTTCTGCTTCTCTTTTTTGTTTTTCCATTTCCATTTGGAATCTTTTTTCATCCACCTGCATCTGCAGTTTCTTTTGTTCAGCTTCCATTGCTTTATCATATTGAGCAGTTGCAAATTCTTCTAACTTATCACCAGTCTTCCCAAGCAATTTACCCTGCTCAATAAAATGCTCAAATTTAGACATGATGAGTAATAATATGAGTCCACAACCTGAAATAATTAATTATCTTATTTCAAATTTAATTATAACAAGTCTTAAATGAAGCACTTGTTTACTCACAACACTATATTATCATCCCAATCTCTGTGGGAAACAAGTCTTATATCAAAGACCTTGTGTATAGACCTTTTTGAAATATCAACAATCAACTCTTGATCATAGGTGCACTTCCCATTCAATAGTGCACAACACTATTCATCATTTATTAATCATCAGTGTAGTAGTAATGCATAAGCATAACCCACTATTAAATGTGAATTAACTACTATAAGTGTAACCAATGACAATGTAAACAGTAACAATGTAAACATTACACTGTAAACAATACAATGTAAACAATACAATGTAAACAATAACAAAGATTCAGCAACAATACGAAAACATTCGTAGAAATCAACAAAAAATAAAGCGAAAATTAAAGAAATATCACAAAAAATGTGATGATATCTACGAGAAGATAATACAAATACAAGACACCACAGTGTATAAACAAAAATGGTATATGAAACTAAACTATAGAAAAGAGTAGGCTAGCAAATACAAACAAATCAAAACAGAACTAAAGAATGCAGAAAAATAACGAAAACAATACTAACACATGTCATCACAACTAACAAAAAATAGCAACAGAAGTCGCTTTGCAAATTCCAGTATCGGAAATTTGCACACCCTACAGAAAACGCTCACGATAGACGACCTCTATGACGTGGTATGATCTAAGGGAGACACCGCCCAACCGAAAACCCGCAGAAACATAAACATATAAATATAAATATAAATATACAAATAACATATAAACATATAACATGTAAACAAAAGAATGAGAAATACAGAAGACTCAGTAGAAGTATAAGGGCACAGTTCACAAACAAACAGGCCACTTAACTTATGGGTATCCAAACGTCAGCCACAGCAGAAAAAACAGATGAAAATCAGCGTCCTAAGGAATGAAGATCCGACGATGATGGTACATCTGGACTGCTCCAACTGCCATGACGATGGTACTTGAGCTTCTAAACAGTACAGGCAGTGTACATAACGGCACTTGACCTTCTTATTCAACCGTAAATTGCTTGAAATCGGTACTTGGCCTTCTTGAGAAAACAACTTGTATCAACCGGCACTTGACCTTCACAAACGACAGCAACTTGTGTTATCCGGCAATATATACCAACGCCGGGTACTGTCAAATTTCTTGCTTCAGGCAGAAAGTTACAATTTCGACCTTTTCCGGGCAACGCCGAGTACTTTCATAATTATGTATGTAAATGTAGAATTTCTTGAAGAATGCTGTATGTTGATTTCTTGAACGATGCAGTTTGTTGAATTCTTGTTGAATGAAGTGGGTAAGGGACCCCGAGTATGCTGGTACCAGACCAAACCAGCTCATGGCCACCAAATGTTGCGTAGCAAAATGTGTGTTGTGTATAAATGTCCCGTGGATGATGTCACATTTGCCACACAACGTTGAGGGTGTTGTATTTCATCCACTTTCCAAAGGTATTATAATACTGGCCTTTGCAGAGTAGTGTGCCACCCTCAGACACCAGGGATGATGAGGCGTAGTAACATGGTGTCTTTAGTCTGGTTTAAGTGTGTGATGTAAGGATAGAGTCAGATAGCTATAGTATCATACATAGACGTCACATCCGACCATACAACGTAGAAAGTCAATAAAGCTTTAAACAGCAGTGATGGTTTTTGGCAATATATATTGTGTACGCCACAATGACAAGATGCATGGACATCGTTATGCAGAAAAACATCACAGGTAAAGTACAACAGTCATTGTATCATCGAAGTAGTCGATTCAACAGGCACAGCAGACAGCATCATAATAATGTACATCATATGCCTTTTAGGATATCGTGATCAGCTGTACATGTAGTCAGGTAGTAAACTTCCCCTTTCCATAAGAGCTAGTAGATATCAACTAGGAGATTAAATCTAGTCTCCTCTATTGGACCTCAACAAGACAGGCATGTCTTTTGAGCGTCACATTATCGTCCTCTATTGTCCTTAAACAGCAAAGGTATCAAACCTAGATCCATCAATAAAGTTCAGGAAGCAAATAGTCCGTAGGACAGGCATCAATCGATGCGTGACAATATAAGTGGATCGTGAGCTGAGCAAACTAGTCATATCATAGACTTTATAATAAGGCAGGCTTAGCAAAAAGTCAACATCACAAGATGGCAATAAAGTTACTCAGCAAAAAGGATTCAGTTACCTGTTCATCAGAAATTAAATCACATAAATCACATATGCCTCCAGGCATTTGAAATAACATAGAGATATATCATCTCAAAAAAGGAACAACAATGAGGAGGACTCCTTCCTGAATAAACTAAGCGAAGACTAGGACATCTTTTTTTTTTTTTTTTTTTTAAAACCTTTATTTGGTCAATATATTTACAACATTGATAGTATTTACAACAATTGAAATTTAAAATAGTCATTATAAAGACATAATTTAAAGTTAATAAACCCGGTACAAACTAAATATTGCGAAACGCAAAAACAATATTATTTAGTTAATATTACAAGACCAAAAAAGAGCAAATGCACAAATTCTAAAGTTAAAAAAAAACCGGGTACAAATTAAAATTATTACATTATATAAGATAAACCTAATTGCGAACAAATCAATATTAAATAAGAAAAATAACTTTAAATATTGCAATCTAAAAAAGAACAATATGTAAAAATTATTACACAAATTTTTAAAATTAAAAGCTAAGCACAAATCAAAACTATTGCATAAAGGAATTACAAAAAGTCCAGGTACAAATCAAATTATTTCAATATATAAAGATATACTGATTTCTCTCTCAAAAAAAAAAAAAAAAAAAAAAAAATTAAGGATACAAATGATCACAACTGTTGGTGAGGGCATGAGAGTTACTAGATGATTAATGGTACAACGACTGACAATGACACCCTAACATGAGATGATATGCGATAAATGGTATTTACATTGCACGATATTACAGTAATAAAATTAATACTCAAAGCTACTTGCTTTGTATCACCAACAAGGGTCTAAGTTATAATTTAACACAAAAGGAATGCTTTAAATCTGTGTTGTTATGTCTTGTGTTATCTGTTCGTATATTTGTGTAAATATTTTACTGTCATAATGTCCATTGTCGTATACAGCTCTGTTCCTACATGTCCAAACAAGGTATCTAAAGTCAGCTAACAAAGTCAGTAGCTTAAGTTCTATTCGTCTCGTCATCTGTGGTAACGTGTTCATTGTGACTGCTCTATATAAATTAAGTGTCTGTTGTGAGTGTGGGCCTATTAATTTCCTTAACTTGTTTAAAGTGGGGGCCACTGTCTTACATGTGTAAAATAAGTGGTCTTCTGTCTCTATAATGTTGTCACTACACAGTTTACATTTGGGCGCTAATCTGTTTGCCTTCATTGATGATTTGTTAGCTATTGGTGTTAAACTGTGTAGTAGTCTGTAAGTGACTTCTTTTGCTTGTGGTTTAATGTCTATTGCGTGAATGTTTGTAAAACTCTGTGTGTAATCAGTTATAAAGAGGTTGTACCCTCTTCGTGTCTTTATGGGTGTTTCCTGTGCTGCAACTAGAAGTTTGTATATAAGTTTCGTGTCTTGTTTTATTAAGTGTTTGTTCCCCTCTAAATTTTGTAGACATATTTTGTAAAAAGGTGGTGGTGTACCAAAAAAATGGGGTTGATTGTTATTCAACTTACAAAGGTTTAATAATCTTAAACCCATGTAGTAGTGTGCCAGCGGGTATAGACTCGGTCTTTTTATAACTTCCCCTATGTATTTAATCCTTAAAGCTTTTATTTTAGTGTTGATGTCTTGTAAGGCTATCCCCCCTTTATTTTTAGGTTGTATTAGAGTAGTGTGTTTAATACTGTGCCAGGTATTCCTAAAAATAAAGGTCCTAATTAGTTTATTTATTTCTGTTACAAACTTTTTAGGTACTATTTGTATATTTGCTGTGAAAATTATTTTTGGCATAATAAAACAATTAACTATAATACTACTTCCGAAAATGGTAGCCTTTTTTTTTTTTGTAAATTTCTAACATATTTAGGATTTTCTCTATCAATTTTGTCCATGTTTCTTTATTGGGGTCTTGAGGATTAAAAGAAAAGTTAATTCCATACATTTTAATTTTATTCACTACCGTTAATTGAAAAGGGAAATCTGACCTATTGCCCCATTTACCTTTTCCCATTATGCTAGATTTTTGAATATTTAGTTTGGATTCGCTAGCGTATCCAAACTCTGTGAAAACCTCTAAGATATTTTTTATAGAATCCTTTGTTTTTGGAAAGAATATTGTATCATCGGTGTAGGCCAACAATTTTCTTTCCCCTGCACCGGGGACGAAAGTCCCCGTGATATTTGTGTCCTGTCTTATTCTTTCCAACACAGGTTCTAACGTTATTACATATAACAAGGGCGACAGAGGGCATTCTTGCCTAACACTTCTCGTTAATTTAAATGTTTTAGTTAAACTATGATTAATCAATATTTTACTTTCAGGTTTTTTATATAGGATTTTTATCCATGATCTAAAGTATTTCCCTATATTATTAGCTTTAAGACTCTTATGTAGGAAGGCATGTGATACTCTATCAAATGCCTTTTCCTGGTCTAAAGATAATATGGCACTCTGGCACTGCCTATCATGTGTGTATGTAATTAGGTCTCTAATGAAATGTGTGTGTCTGCTAATGTTTCTACCATGTACACTACATTGTTGATCTGAATGTATTATTTTGTGCATGTGTGGCTTAAGCTTCAGAGTTAAAGCCTTGGCTAGAATTTTATAATCCACATTTAAAAGGGAGATGGGCCTAAAATTCTTAATTGACTTTTTGTCATTACTGTCTTTAGGGATCAGGGTAATATATGACTGATTTAAACTATCCGGGAGTTCCCCTTTTTGAAAAGCCTCTTCAAACACTTTAATTAAGATAGGGCCTAAACATGGGAAGAAAAACCTGTAAAATTCTGCTGTTAGCCCATCAGGCCCAGGTGCTTTATCTTTTTGAAAGGTACTAAGTGCCCCTTGCAAATTATCTATAGTTAGGGGTTGGTCTAGCCTTTCACTTTCCTCATCACTTAGACACTTTGTGTATTGTAAAAATTTGTCTTGTGTGTTTGCGTCACTTTCTTCTTTAGTATATAGCTGCTTGTAGTATTCGAAGAAAGCGTGACTGATGTTGGTGTTGTCTGTGTGCCGTATTCCTTTCATGTCAGTTATTTCGTGAATCTGTCTACTGCGCTGAATGTTTTGCTCTACTGCTAAATATAGCCTACTAGGGATTTCCTGCGTTATAGTGTGTAATTTTGTCCTAAGTAATGCTCCCTGGTAGGTATACTGTCTATATTGATCTAATTGCTGTTCTAAGGTGTGTATGTGAGGGTTCGTGTTGTCTAAACTTTTGGTTAAACTAATTGCTTCTTCTAAAATCCCCTCTTCTTTTTTAAACTTTTTGTGAATGAGTGTAGCCAAAATCTGCGTTCTATCTCTAATTGTGTTCTTTAGCATATCTCAATGTTGAGCAATGTTATTATTTGGAATGTCTTGTGCGTAACCTTGTATCAGTTGTGTTATTTGTTCTGTATAGTAAGTGTTTTTAAGTAGGCTGTTGTTAAATTTCCAATGCGGTGATCTCTTTACTTGTTTGTGCGTGTGTCCCGTACTTAAAGATGTGTAAACTGCGTGATGATCTGTGAATTTAAGAGTATTTTTTATGTGGTATATTTTGTGTATATTATAGTCATTAGTGGTGTAAAATCTATCTAATCTTGAAGCCAGTCTAAAAAATGGGTTCGTCTTGTCATAATATGTAAAGGTTTGTTTATTTGGTTCTATTTTTCTGTATGCGTCTGAAAGGTCATGTTCGTCTAACATAGCCTGAACTTGTCGTACAAGTAAAGACTTTTCACATGTTTGCGCTCTCGTGAAGCCTCCACACCGGTCAAGGTCGGATAGAATACAATTAAAATCCCTCCTAAAATTTTCTTATTCCCCTTGTAGTGTTCCGTTAGTATGTCGTGTAATCCGTCATAAAACTTAGGCCTGTCAAATTTCGTCGCAGGGGCGTATATATTAATAAGTGTGTGTGTGTCATGCTTGTTGTGTTTGTTTTGTATTTGTATAATGACAATTCTTCCATCATTGTCTGTTCTGTGATGCACTGCATCCCAATCTTCATTAATTTGAAGAATGGCAACACCAGTATGGCAGGTGCCCCGGGCGATCCAACCATGCTTCAGTCCTAATCTAGTTGTTATTTGACCCACGTGATAGTTTGTAGTGACTCCGGTTTGCTGTAAAAGCAAAAAATCGGGTTTCTCTTTTTTAATCAGTTTAATTACATGGTCCAGCTTATTTCTCAAACCATTGATATTGAGAGATATTATCACTAGACTGCATGTCGGAGTGGTAAGCAGAAGTTGGCCACTCGCTATAAACTGTCTACCTGGCAAAGTGGCAGAGTGGTCACTTGCCATATCTAAACTATTTGACAAAACGGGGACTGAGTGCGGACCGTCTGTCTTTTTTGAATTACAAAGCGGAGTAGTGGTCTGGGGCTGGCTACCCGCTACAGGTGAAATACTCAACAAAGCACTAGTTGATGGTTTATTATGTGTTGTAATGAATGTACTAGGCAAAGTGATACTTGTTGCACATGGCTTACACAACAGAGCGGTGACTGTGGGCTGACCGCTCTCTGTCATAACTAGGCCACTCGATACGTTCATGTTTGCATTCCTTGACGAGGGGGTGCGTAAAGGCTGACCTGTTGACCTAGTTACATGACTGCTTGACGGAATAGTGACCTGGGGCTGACTATCCGTTCCGCACTGATAAATTAGGCTGGGCGCAGATGAAACTGCGTCGCCCAACACTCTCACCCCAGTAGGGGGGAGAGTTGACTGCTTAACTAAAACTGTGCGCATGTTAGAGTGTGTAGGAAACAAAACATCAATATAATACTATTTACACTAAAGAAAAAAACACCAACTCTTAAAATATAAGGCACACATTCTAAACTATAGTTATTTTCACATTTTACTTTTAAAATTACAAAGCAATTGGCGAGTTTCTGTAAGGCCACCTTGAAGAAGAGCGTCTTCCCACGCACTAGTGTTGTTGTGTCCGTCTCGTCAGTAAGCTCACATGGGGTGATGACAGCGGGGTGTATCTTGGGCGTGCCCACACTTGCACCATCCGTCATCTGACCTCTGGAACTAACAACTCGTACTTGCGCAGCGTTGGACATCATCAATTCACACTGGGCCCCAGTGCAGGGAGGAAAGACTTGTAAACGCACACTCATGAACTCAGGTCTTCGAAAGGTTGCCCGTCTATAAACAGGCTTGCCTCTGACAACATGGCCTCCATGTCATCTTCCGCAGTTGCTGCTGCCCAATTTAAGGAAACTTGTGTGTTCATCGGTGTTGGTGCCTCTGGAATCTCGGGTGCTGTGGGTGACCCTCTTATAGGGCTATTAGGCGTAGACACTGCCCTCTCATCGACTACAGGTGTCGACGAAGTCCACCTCGGGGAGGGCTCTGGTGTAAGTGCCCTTGGCGATGGTGGTAAATCTTTTCTACTGGGGGTGCGCTTACATGGCGACTTGCTTTCGTTCCGTTTTACTTCTTTGACCTTGCTCGGTCCCATTACCTGGAGCAGTAACCTCTTCCTGGTCTTGTTGTCTTTCCTAGAGAGAAATGTTCTAAAGTCCTCCCCATCAACTCCGGCTTGAAGGCTATCTGGGGCAGGGAGCTCATCTGCCCTGCTCTGTTCCGCCGGCGTTCTCTCGGCGACTGCCTCTTCCTCTCTTGTCTCTCTTGTTTGTTTGGTCCGGGGGGTGGCACCCGCTTGTTGGGGCACTGGCTTACCCAGTGCGTGTCGAGCCCGCATATCGCACACTGAACTCTCCGTCCGGGCAGGGCCACCGATACCCTCAAAATTTTGTCTTCCGCCGCTTTCAGGTGAACAAAATGCGGAATTTGGTGTTGAGAAAGCCTGTACAGAAAGTTCCATTTGTCATAGGCTGTTTTTATCCGGAAGACTTCCGCATCTTTGTCACCCGATAGCTCGGCCGCAATCCTCTGCGCTGCCTCAGGTTTTATTGTCGGCGGCATCCAGTGGAGCACCCCTTTAGATTTTTCTTTGTCCAAATGTTCTATGTATATGGACATCTGCGGATTGGACCATTCGAACATTTTGCCATGTAGGCCCTGGTAATACTTCATCTGTGCGGCCGCTGTCAGCGTAGCGTACCATTTGAAGGGTCCGGCAAATCTGTAAAGTGTGGCAATGCCACTCAACCCAACTCCTGCTGGCCCAGCCAGAATACTCGATATAAGAGAGTATGATGCTCTATTGGCCTGCGGCCCAGTAATAGTAATTACCAAGGTACCCTGCCTGTGCAGACTACCTCCTTCCAGATCTTTCTCCATATCAATAAAGATAGTTGGCACAATAGGTGCAGACATTCTTGTATATTATTTTCCTCTTGGCCCTGAAACCAACTGGAAATGAAAAACCAAAGTCACAGATGTTAGCTAAGATAACCCCTAACTAACACAAAAGTCCAGGAAAAAAAAAACACCAAAGTCCGACAATAAAAAACAAAGCGAAGACTAGCACATCGCTACGTCTCGCCTTACCAGCATCTCAGCTCAGACTGACCTGGGCGGAAATCATTTAAACAATGCCACAAACAGAGACATGCGCAGAACACGCGAATCGAATACAACTCAGCTAAACTTACGAAACGAAGAAAGTTCTACGATGTTCGACTAAAGACTCGAACCTTAAAAGGAAATGAATCTTGAAACATTGCGATTGCCAACTGTTTTCTAAGAACTGACGACCTGAGCGCTCCATATATGGACGTGACTCAAAATTGTTCACACAACTATCGGCAACTATACTATCAGACTATTGTCACACGATTAGGCAACTAGTAGAAATAAGAAGTGACTACAATTCTATGAGTTACTTCCCATGCATTAAAAAATGAATATAGTCAGAATAAGTTGCTACAAGTTTTTAGCGCAACAAGCACCAAATCATGCAGGTCTTATTGGGATTGACTTTAGAACCAGTTTCCTCGCACTATTTAAACGCCTCATGTAGTGTCCTGTGTATGCTATTGATCATTTCTTGTCGGTCACAGTCAGTTTTATAAATGAGTATGTCATCTGCAAAAGTCAATGTTCGTCGCATCTCAGTTGGCTGAATGATGATTTCTTTTACTGTGTAGATAATACACAGCACACGTGATAGTGAAGAGCAATCACGTGCGCTTTGGCTTTGATGTACATGTTTCAAAGCGAAATACAGCTGATCTCTCAGTTAAGGCAGCCGCTATCCATCTTGTTAGCCAAGGATTAACACCGCAAGACATTACACAGTTCATTAAGGTTACAAAGTTCACAGTTGTAAGCATCCTCTAGGTCAATTGATACAGCAATCGTTTCTCGTTTACCCTGGAACCCCTTCTACACAGCATCAGCAAATGTTCCAGCGTTACCATATGTTACTTTCATGGGCCTATAGTTTACCAGGGTATCAGGGAGGGTGTGTGCAAATTAGAGGTGGTTCATTATTTTTCTCATTACAATCTTTACTAGTAATTTACCATAGACATTCTGCAGTCTGATAATGCTATAGCTACTGAGAAGTGTGGGATCTTTACCAGGCTTAGAAAGTGGCCGTAGGTAACTATGTAGCGAGTCTTCCTGCACCTCAGCATTCTGTAAGCGGGTGTTGAAATCACCCAGCACATTCTTAATGGCTGTGTCATCGAGCTGTTTTATGTGATGATACTGTACACAATTAGGACCCGGGGCAGCATTTCTAATGGTTTCTAAAGTGCCACGTCTTCTTCGGGTACTGAGGTCGAAATATATGTCGCCTCTTCTGTCGCTTTAATACCTTGACGGGCTGATTTATCATCTTTATCAGTCTGCGTAACATAACGGCTCGAGTAATGCATGTCCCTTTCGGCATCAGTCTTCATGTTTATTCCTGTCGAACATTATCTTAAAAAAAATATATTAACGTGGAAGAGATCCAGCCATTGTAAAAACACTCTAACATATATCCATAGAAGAGAACCAGACAATACATAGCTCAGTCTAACATAGATCCATGTAGGAAAAGACAACCATAACACACTCTAACATAGATACATGGAAGAAAACCAACAACATATAACACGCTCCAACATAGATACATGATAGAAAACCAACAACACAAACACACTCTATGTTAGATACATGGAGGAGAACCAGACAACCATAACACACTCTAAGATAGATACATGGAAGAAAACCAACAACACATAACACACTCTAGCATACATACATAGAAGAGAACCAGACAACCATACGGTTTTCTAATACAGCTGCATGGAGGAGAACCAGACAACCATAACGCATTCTATAACAGATCTATGGACGAGAACCAGTCAACCATAACACTCTCTAACATATATCCATAGAAGAGAACAAGAAAACCACAACACACTCTAACATATATCCACAGAAGAGAACCAGACAACCATAATACGTTCTAACATATATCCATAGAAGAGAACCAGACGACCAAAACACACTCTGTAGATCCACAGAAGAGAACCAGACAGCCATAACACTAACTTTGGTGCAATAGAGCAATATAGTATATAACACACTCTAACAAATATCCATAGAAGAGAACCAGACAACCAAAACGCACTCTAACATAGATCCATAGAAGAGAACCAGACAACCATAACACTCTAACTTTTGTAGAATCAAGCAATACAGAATGTTATAACACACTCTAACATATATCCATAGAAGAAAACCAGACAATCAAAATAGCTGTAACACATATCCACTGAAGAGAACCAGACAATCATAACATACTCTAACATAGGCCCTTAGAAGAGAAGCAGGTAACACACAACACAGCGTGAGATAGATCCGTAGAAGAGGACCGTACAGTATATAACGCAGTCTAACATAGATCCATATTGAGAACTAGACAACACATAACAGTATAACACAGGTTAAGATTACAAACATAAAAGTTAGAGCATACAATGTACCAAGTTAAAAGTCGACCGGTATAGCTAGACAAGCTCTCGACTGGAACCATAAGAGAAGATGAAAATACGGACACTGACGTCAATGTGGAGAAGAACGAAAACAAAAGGAAGACAGAACAATCTGAATCTATGAGCAGAGTTAAAGAAGACGACAAACAATAAAAGAAGTGCTCGGCAGTTCTCGTAGCTCTGTGTCCCGTTGGAAAAAAAAATGGATGATGATTGTTAACACTGCCTGTGTCCTACGACAAAGATTGATAAAGAATATTAACACTACCTTGTGTCCTAAAATAAAGATGGATGGTGAATATTAACAATGCTAAATGTCCCATGATGTGATGCGACCTCCCTTAATCTGCCGTAGTGGTCCACACATTTTGGTCACGGATTTATAGTAAAGGATAGATTTAGAAAGGCAGTGAACTTTACTCAAAAAATATTCTTGGCAGAACAATAAATAAGATGATTGTATTGCAATGTAGGGAGCCTGAAGGATGAAGGATTGTAACAGCGAATAAGTTGGGTTACACTATGCTTCTACAAGGTTTTTATCCTCCCAGTACTTCTCCAGTGTTATTATATAATAATGATGATAGATTCGTGGTCGATTTTCCCCAGCTGAAGAACATATTCAGCCGAATACACTTCTATGTCCGACTATGTTCACCTATGTCCGTTTATGTTCACCTAATGTTCACCTATGTTCGTTTATGTTCACCTATGTCCATCTATGTTTGTCTATGTTCAACTATGTCCGTCTATGTTCACTTGTGTCCAATCTGTGTCCATCTATGTCTTTCTGTTATTACTTACACGTTTACCGTTTCTATGTGATTCACAATATCAGTTCTCTGTTTGCTCCTTATGGAGAATGAAGCAGCCATAGCAACCCCATTTCTTCAAGAAGCCGGCAACAAACCATTTCTGCATCCTTAAAGTGTCGATGTCTGTAGTAACGTGCTTTGCTTGATGAGAGTGCCAGTTCCACGCATAAGGTCATATAAGTCACGTCTTAAGAATTGACAGGTTGGTGTAGTCCTGTTCGTTCTATGTCTCCTCAAGGACTCCAACCCCTCCCCTTCCCCCTTTACACACGAATTCTCTATTATTACGTAGCTAAAATCAGATGTGTTTGTTATGGTCATAATTTTAAGAAAAAATAGTAATTGGTTTTGAATAATGACTGAAATAATACACTTTAATCCTAAAACTCATTTGATTCACTTTAACTTGGCTTTGTAATAGTTTGTTCAAGCGCAAACATCTGCAAAAGTTTGAATCAGTGTGAAAATTATGTGACAAATGTTCAGTTTTTCTATAGTCATTCATACCGTAACCAATATTAAATAACGTAAGAGATGTGTAGATGTGGAGCACACAAGCAAGAAATTATAACAACAATTTTTGTATCCATCATAACATATTGTTATGATCAAAGGCCTGTTCTTCTCTTCCACTCGGTGGAGGTTGTTGGTGTTGTTTAACTCGGTGGGGGTTGTTGGTGTTGTTTAACTCGGTGGGGGTTGTTGGTGTTGTTTAACTCGGTGGGGGTTGTTGGTGTTGTTTAACTCGGTGGGGGTTGTTGGTGTTGTTTAACTCGGTGGGGGTTGTTGGTGTTGTTTAACTTGGTGGGGGTTGTTGGTGTTGTTTAACTCGATGGGGGTAACACAGTGTGGTTGCCAGGGGTCTCTGAGGGGAAAAAAGACAGACTATTACTACTGCTTCTTCAGGCATGTCGTAAAAGGCGACAAAAAAAGCTTACGCATGGAACTGCCAACCTCATCCTGTGAAAGAAATTGCTACAGACACCACTATGGTAGAAGTATGTTCTTTGATGTATGTTCTTTGATGTATGTTCTTTGATGTATGGTTCTTGCACCTGGCTCGGCTACAGTGGTGCTACCTCCGTGTTCTGTAAGGAGGTGAATGAAATAATAAAACGAATTAACTCAATATACTCACTGGATACAGACCAGGGATCGGACTACGAGGTATGGCGTCTGCCTCTAATTCTAAAGGTACCGGGATCACTTCCAGTACAGGGAATATAATTGACGTACATTACTGTCCGAACCAGTGGTTCCTTATGATGTCATGTACCCTCTGACCTCCTGGGTAGTGAGATCTACTGGGTAGTGAGATCTCCTGGGTAGTGAGATCTCCTGGGTAGTGAGACCTACTAGGTAGTGAGATCTCCTGGGTAGTGAGATCTCCTGGGTAGTGAGATCTACTGGGTAGTGAGATCTCCTGGGTAGTGAGATCTATTGGGTAGTGAGATCTACTGGGTAGTGAGATCTCCTGGGTAGTGAGATCTCCTGGGTAGTGAGATCTCCTGGGTAGTGAGATCTCCTGGGTAGTGAGATCTACTGGGTAGTGAGATCTACTGGGTAGTGAGATCTCCTGGGTAGTGAGATTTACTGGGTAGTGAGATCTCCTGGGTAGTGAGATCTCCTGGGTAGAGAGATTTGATACCTAGGCTGTTCTGATAAAAGCGAAAATAAAAACGTCCCGTGTGCAAGTTGCGCGTGTTAAAAATCCCTCTGCAGTTGGAAATCGTAAAGAGTAGTCCTGACAAAAATTTAAAAATTAGGAAACCTGTCTATTACAAAAAATATTTATAGAATTTGTGTTCTGCATGATCTAATAACAGAGGTCGGAGCACTGATAGAGTTGTTGGAGCGCTGATAGAGTTATCGGAGCACTGATAGAGTTGTCGGAGCACTGATAGAGTTGTCCGTCAGCAATGAAGACGGTCCTCAAAACCAAACAAAACTCACTGGACGTGTCATACTGTCATCCATGAGAAGTGTTTGAAACTTCCTGTCTACTCTGGTATTTCCTTCTGGTACTTAACTCAGCATTGTTTTGTCTTTGATCCACTATCACTGAGCTGAGCTTTCGGTGATTGCTTAACTCAGCAACGTAAGTAAGTGGATTTATGAATCATTTTGTTGTTTCTGTAAGATGGCTTGAGTGTTTTAATATGTTCTGTTTTAAATATCTCTCGTAATTTACTTCCTCTTTCGATCAAAGCATGGGGAAAAATACTTTGTCAGTACAAATCATAAACAAAATTAGGGGCTGAAAATTGTGAAGAAGCTTTATCGCCTTACTCTTAATCAGACCCGGCTCTAGGGATTTCTCAAGGTGGTGCAAGGTTTCGTACGGTGCCTCTTCACCCCCCCCCCCACCCCCCGCCCTTTTGCAGAACTGTATGTTCTCTTATGAAGCACAGCTTAATGCTATTGGGTTGGATCACATTGTAATTTCCACAAGTGATATTCCCTTTAGCATTTTACAAAAGTCATTAGCGCTTCTCGAATCTTATTGTAGGCTTTCTTTGTTCTACCTTCATTATGAGTTAAAGATAAGCGCTTAGTGCGCTGTATTTGAAAACAAGGAATAATATAGACATAAGGAAAATCCATCAGTTTCTTATAAGGAAGTTATTTTTTTTACTTTGGCATTTTATGTTTCATTGTTGTTGTTCTTTTACAATTTAAAAACTTTTATTAACATTTTAAAAATACAAATTCGGCGTCTCCCAAAGTCGGTGTCCAGTGCGGCAACTTCGATCTTAACAGCTAAGAGCGACCCTGCTTCTAAGGCATTCTGCTCGATACTTGAAGAGGAAGAAGAGGACAAGGAAGAATTAATATCTCCGAAATGTAAATTCTCCTCTGAGTCCAACTTTGATCTCGTCATCATATCCTTTCATCTCCCATCATCTCACATCATCTCCCCAAGGATCAAAGGCGTTCAACAAACTAATGTCAAGTCTTCCTGCTCCGTATCATCAACTCAAGATCTGTCCATGTCTCCTTCATCTCCCTCATTCCTGTCTTCAGTTCTCATCTATACGTGTTATTTGGTCTCTCTCTCTCTACCTCTCTTACCGAGGTGATTACAGAACCAGGACTGCCCGGTAACGCTATTAACATGTTTGATCAGTGGGTTGTCCTATACACCTCCAGCGTCTTAACTTTGATTGGTCATGTGAAGAAAAAGTAGAGCGAAAGATGTTAGAGCAGCTAAAGCTTCCGTTAAAAAAAAATCCAGAGAAATTATTTTCGTTTTGGTTGTTGTTGTTCGTCAAATTGGCAAGGTTGTTTTGCTGAAGTGGTAAATATGTGAACTATGAAATGTAAGTGCTCTGTTTCCAATTTTCCATACCAACATAATCCATTTTTGGTTAAAAGTACAATATGTCTGCGGGCTGTAAACAGTAAATAAATATTAGACAAACATAAAGGTATGTTTTCAGGCAAAGACCTTAATACTGTGTCTAGTAAATGATAGTAGACTAAGAACAGTAAGTACAGGACAGAGGGTAGGTGTTGTACAAACATTTATAACACATAAGAAAGGGAAACCCAAGGCCTGTAAACAATAAATAAATATTAGACAAACATAAAGGTATGTTTTCAGGCACTCGTAAGAAATAAAGAAGTAGTACACTAGACAACAGAAAAACAACAGACTTGAGTGGCTTACCCGGGACTCGAACCCCGGACCTTCATTGCGGCAACCCCGCATATCTATGCAAGCGAATCACACTATCCTCCTTGCCATCTAGGCATCAGCAAAATATGATGTTTCCCTTCCTTATTTGTTATAAATGGTGTGGGGAATAGCGTACGCTTCTTAAATGAATGTCTAATAGACCGTGACCTGAAGCGTAGGACAACGCATGAAAACCCACTCGCTAGTAACTTTGAGAGAATCCACAATAAAGTTTCGCTTTCGATCCTAAAATAAGACATCTCGTTACGATATCCACCTCAGTTTTTGCCGCTGATTAAGAGCTATTAAGAGGGCACAATACTAAGGACACACCAGATATCAGTAAATTAGAACTTATCTTGATTTAAAGGAAGTTTCATTTTGTGAATGTCATTTATTAACGACTTAACACGTGACTAGTTTACCATTCGCTGTTCATACAGTAATGAAATGTTTCTCCACCCTGGTTCCGTGAGTTAGTGACAAATAAACATAAAAGTTGATTTGTTAGTTTTTTAACTTTGCGAATCGCGCGATGCATGCGCTTCCGCGGGGGGTGGGGAGGGGGGGGAGGGGGGGAAGTGGGGGGGAAGTGGGGGGGGGGACTGTAACCGAAACGCTATGGCAGTGCACACTAGGGCTGTGTTCAGTCTTGCACATAAAATATTTCATTAGCATCTTGTAGAGTAGAAATTTGTGATAAGACTTTTAGGCTTACTTGGGTAAGATTAAAAAAATAAATCAAGTAGGACATTTTAAAAAGGAAACACTAAAGTTTCTTCTACCTACACTACTGACCTGCATCAGAGTTGATAATCTTGTGGGGTGGGGGAACAACATCAAAATTGTAGGCTAATAAGTTTGTCAAAATAAACAGATTCAGAGAAAAAAATTATTCTGTACTGAAAAAAGGACTGAACATTTTTATTGGATTATTATTTTTACAACTTACTGACCACGCTATGATACCATTGGCTGTAGATATAACATTGTTTAAGCAGGGCTTCCCTGAGACTTGAGAATTATTTGAAGGGTTCCTCCAGGGTAAAAAGTAATGTTTCAGTAATAATGAACTGAGGTTAAAATGCTTAATAAAAAGAGGGAAACATATTGTGGAGACAGTAAAATATTGCACTCGAAAAAAACAATCATTTTTAGAACAATTAAAAAAAAAGGGGGGGGGGGTGAGGGGGGGGGGGGAGGGGGGGGGGGTGGTTAATACAAATCGCAGCTGATTTAAGAGTTTTGAAACACTTATTTAGGTGTGTTGACCACCTTCTTAATGTTAATGTTTCATTTTACGTGTCTTGAAAATTTGTCATCGCTTTGTTTGTTTCACCTAGTGTGTAACTTCAGATAATTGTTTGCAGTAAGTAAATATTCTTCTATGAAATAAATAAATTTGGTACATATCAGCGCAGTGAACTGAAGGTAACGTCACATATCTTTTCCCAAGAAAAGTTTCGTTTGTAATAAAAGTAAAATACAGCTTCGATAACACCAACATGGAAGTCTGGTACTTTCTTTTGACTTTGATGGCTTTGTGTTCAACATTGTGTGGTAAGTTATCTGATTTAAGAGCCTTTGTTAGTTCTAGTAACTCAAGGACATTTCCAATATTGCTTTCCTTCTCCTGTCTAAGGGATACCTTGTCATCTAGCAATGCAAGATTCTGAGTTGCAATGGAGAATTCTGCGGAGAACATCTTGGCATCTTTGTTTTTCTGTTGAAATTTGAGCTTGAAACTCTACGTTAACGATTCATATGTTCTCTGAAAGATTTCTTTTCATTTATTGTTACAAGATAGAGTTTTGGGGGGACATCTTTCCGATCTCCCTTTCACTACGGCAGTAATCAGTTACATTTTTGTACTGAATTTATTTGCGTGATTTTCTGTGGTCGCAACATTTTTTTTCTGTTTGCTATGGAGCAGAGAGTTTGTTTGTTCAAACATTTGACAGTCCTTGTTGATGATAAACACATCACATTTGCAAGGAGCGGCCGAGGTAATATTGAACGTCAGGCAAGTTGGTAATTCTTGTGTACCAAAGCTTGGCCGCTACAGATTAGAGCTACAATTGCCAGCGTGTTTGCTTAAATTGCGGATAAAGGCCAGAGCGTGGGACATTTAACGAGATTACCCGTCTGCGAATAGATTACTTTCTGAGAAAGTAATGAAATTGTTACATCTGAAACACATTGTCGGATGAGGCTACAGATGTGTTGGTGAGTTTACCTGCCAGGGATCGGATGTTTTTATACCATATTATATAGACTTGACCTCTAACGTATGTTCAAAATTTTTCCATCTCAGGAATATTTCGAAATCCCCCCCTTTTCCCCCTCCCCTACCTAGACACAGTATTAAGGTCTTTGTCTTGTGTGGACTGACCTATACTGTAAAATAGGGGAAAAGCAGAAGTGATTGCGTCATCAATAGGCTGGACTGCCCATGGTAAATTTCCGGTGTTATGTCTTGCGGTTCGCACTAATGACCCGTCATCGAAGCATCATTTTTTGGTTGGGGGAACCAGCATGTTTGAAATGATTGGAGCTTTTTCTTAGCTTCCTCACAAACAGATGCGGGGTAGGACAGGAATATAACATGACCTTTTCGCAGTTTTAATTCTCTGTGAAGATCGCTTGCCAAGACGACACAACCAGATCTTGCCAGAGTGAAGCCTATAATTCAGAGCTCCATTTTTATCAAACCGGACACCTTTTATTGGAGAATTTTGACGGACTTACAAAAACAGCACAGGAAATCTCTATCATTTTAAATAAGGAAACCCAGAATATCTGAGCAAACTGATCACACGAAGTCAGAGAGGGAATTTAAGTTGAAATTAACGACCTCAAGTACACGTGTAAAAAGGCATCGGCTAGTGCCTTAACTTCATTCATCTGAGCAAAAGGTCTGTGAGCCAGGATTGGCGTAAGTTGTCATTTTACATTCTATATTTTCATTACTAACATGTGAACTAATATGTACATATTACCATGTAAATATTAATATGTGAAAATCGCTAGTGGATGTTCCAGTTATTTGAGACTGGCAACCTCAGCGCATAGAATGATGATTTCATGAACCACCACTACAAGGGCTGGCGACTGATTTATTGCTAGTCTCTTAAGGAGAACTAAACGCATCAGTAGTCCCAAGTTTCATTTGCAGCAGGGAGGGAAAGATGAAAGAAATGATGTACATTTTAATTATAATGCTTATAGTTTCAAACCAGTGTAAATGTCGATGTTAACATATTCACTTTAAAATTAATGGAAGTTTCACATTTTTCAAATCAGTGTAAACATAAATGAAAACATATTCAATTTATATTGTGAACACTTTTCAATCAGTGGAAATGTAAATGTATTCTATCTGCAATATTAATCTTTTCATTTAAATGTAAAGTAACTTTAAAAGCATTTCAATTTAAATGTAAAGAAAGTTTTCTCGCGAAGGATTAAAGTTAATTCTCATCGAGGGTAAATTCTGAGATAAACGGAATGGTGGAATAAGAAAGGGGACACATAAGTATGTGTAGAGAAAAGCAATTCTCAGTAGAGCGCTTCGTTTCTATTCTTTTACCATAGATATTGAGGGTGGTACTAGTGGAAGGGTACTATCTCTGGAACAAGAAGGGAACAGTGGCCTAAGCTTTAAGACGAGGGACCAACTTTGTAGACTCTCCCTGACGAGCTGCACCCTACAACCTTGACCAGCGACGAGCGTGAGCAGTGTAAAAAGAACCAACCCAGCGGGAGCAGAAACAACCACTGGCAGCTATGTGTAATATACAAGCTCCAAAGTGAACTTTCACCCGTGTGTTACCGGGGCCCGAAAGGGGAGCAAAGAATAGTAACACTGTACCCTACCAGGTATGTCGTAAAATGCGACAAAGGAGGGTTGGGATGGTTACCCCATCCCGTAAAAAAACCTTTTACCACAAAAACTTCAACAAACATGGACAAGTCAAATAAAAAATATAAATCAACTCAGCCGCCCAAGACAGAAGAAGATCCTCTGGAAAGGAGGCGCATAAAGCAACCTAGAGAAAGCCGAAAGGAGTCTCGGTTGTCGACTAACCTTTTTTCGTCTAGGAAAATCTCCAAGATTGGCACCTGGAATGTTCGCACTCTGTGTGAACAAGTGAAACTGCACAGGTAGCAGCAGAAATGACAAATTATAGGATTGATATCCTGGGTCTCTGCGAGACACGGCGGAAAGGCATAGATAAGATGAGATTGATCACAGGAGAAATGGTGTTGTCCTCAGGGCATGAGGCGGAAAGAGCCCACCACAGTGAAGGGGTGGCTCTAATGCTGTCCAAGGAAGCACAGAAGGCACTTATGGAATGGGAAGAAATGGGACCCCGAATTATAACAGCAAGGTTTAAATCAGCCAAAAAGAAAGTAAATATAAACATCATTCAGTGTTATGCACCAACAAACGATAAAGAAGAATCTGTGAAAGAAGACTTTTACACCAGGCTACAAAATGTCTTGGACAATAAGAAAAGAAAGGACATCAAAATTTTGATGAGGGACCTAAATGCGAAAATAGGAACAGACAACACTGGCTTTGAAGAAATCATGGAAAAGCATGGATTAGGTATGATGAACGAGAATGGGGAACTATTAGCAAACTTCTGTGCTTCAAATCAACTAGCTTTAGGAGGAAGCATATTTCCACATACAAGAATACATAAAGCAACTTGGATATCACCAGACCACAGAAATGAGAATCAGATTGATCACATATGCATAAGTAAGAAATTTAGGTCATCATTGCATGATGTGAAAGTATGTAGAGGAGCAGATGTATCAGACCACCATCTTCTGTTGGCTAAAACAAAATTAAAACTCAAGAAATTTACAACAGCATATAGTTATAGACAACAGTATAATTTGGGATATCTAATACATCAGAAAATAAGAGAAACATTTTCAATCACAGTATCCAACAAATACCAAGTACTCCAACAGCTGGAAGATGAAAAGATACGGAAGACCACTGGCAACAAGTAAAAGATATATGGAACGAGACATGTGAAGAAGTACTGAGAAAAAGAGAACATCGGCACAAAGCATGGATAACAACAGAAACCATTAGTAAGATAGAAGACAGGAAAAACAAGAAAGCAGATTTAAACAGAAGCAAAACCAGAAGCTCCAAAGCCAAGGCTCATGAAGTGTACATAGAAGCAAACAAGGAAGTAAGAAGAAACATCAAAAGAGACAAGATGAAACATATTGATGATTTGGCAAGGGAAGCAGAGGAAGCTGCAGCCAAAGGAAATATGAGGGACCTGTACAACAACACAAAGAAGCTAACAGGGAAATATAAGCAAGTAAATGGCCTCATAAAAGATAAGAATGAAAAATTGCTTAGTAATATACAAGAACTGCATAAAAACAAAACAAAAAGAACCTAAACAATACAGTTTGATTGTTTATTGCTGTTGCTGTGCCAAGCTGAGATTTGTCATGTTACTAACAAAAAACAAAAAAAAAAGCCCAACAAAACAAAGCAAGGAAACAATATAATAAAATACAACTTCAATTTTGTTAGTGTCTGTGCCATACTGAAAGTCTATTTTATTAATCAAAAACGAGCAGTCAAAGATACTAAAAAAAAACAAAGACACCTAAAAATACAATTTATATTTTCACAGTTTCTGAGCCAACCTGAACATTTTATTATTTTTAACAACATAATTCCTTTTTTTTAAATCACACATACACATACACAATACTTAAAATTACAACTGCTTATTTGTACAGTTTCTATGGCAAACTGAAAGTTTTATTTAATGCACTCATAATTACAAAACACAATGAAATCCATGTGCAGCTTTTCAAAAGAGAAAGACTTTCTATTGTCTGCCTACAAAGCTTTAACACTGAAAATCTCCTTTCCACTACTACTGACACCAATGGAACATATTTGAAATAAACTACATCGGATGGTTCTAATTCTTCTAAAAAAAATCACCAAGGATAAAGTTAATACATCAGAAATTAAGCACAGCTTTTCATATCACATAATTTTTATTTCAAAACTTGCTCAGTTGTCTTTTGCACAGCTTTTCCCGCGTCCTCATTCACACTGTCTAGGTCATTCACGATTTTCTAGATGAAACCTATCTGACCCACTAATAGAACTACTGACTTCTCGAAGGAAGCAATGGCCCCAGGTAGAAATCAAAAATTTGACTTTATATAGGAAAATGTATCAGAAACATTTGGTTTAGGCGTTAAGGGAGAATTATTAAACAACATGGAGAAAACAGTCAAATAAAGAAATTGTTTTTAAAAAAAATACATGCAAGAAAATGTAAACTCTAAAAAACATAATTCATGTTTTTATTGAAAATGTCAAAAATGGCAAAATAATGACTAATGAAAGCAGCAACAAAATTCTTTAACATGACCGAAAAATCTAAAAACAATGCCCTAACATGCCACAAGTGGCAAAAAAATGCAAAATACTTTCCTGAGAAAGGCTTTTAAATCAGTTAAGTAATGTATAAAACACAATTATATTCAACAGATCAACGTTTCGGTTGTGCCCAAAAACAAAAGCAAAATTATTAAAACCCTAATCCTCGTCATTATTATGGAAGTCAGAGGGAGAACGAGGAAGAAGAAGAAGAAGATCGCAGTTTTTCCCCCTCCTGGAGAACGTGATTACTTTGTTGCTTTTAGAAGTGTTCCATTTATCTTTTGTACCATTTTATCACAATCTTGTGACGTCACCAATATCGTTAAAGTACTTCTTCGAAAATTCTTTGCACTTCCTTAGACTGGCCTTTTTATCGACCGCGCATGGGATTTTCGTATATGTGACGTATAATGGAAATACAGCCTACTGTATCCTACGGCCTTCCGTGACCACGCCGTAGTTCTATGATTCGTTCGCAAAGTCAAACATTTGACAGACTGCATTACTCATACTTTTATCCACGCCTCTTTATCTTGAGTTGTAAACAAACAGACAATTACTACCTTCCGCGACCTGCCAGCATAACAGGCAGCGAGCTCTGATTTGTTTACCTTAGTTTTTCACGCGAGCTTATCTGCCAATCATCAAGATAGCAGACAGACGCATGTGGTATAAACACTTAACCCTTTGATCTTCAGATACAGGGGAACCTCTGACGGCGAAATGCATTGAATCTCGAGACGCGAGCGATCTTGGAAGAAACCCCGTTATCGGGCGAGGGCCTTTGAGGTCGGTCAAGCAGCGCTCGACGAGAGAAACGGTGGCTGGCAAAGAGGACGTTTCATTTGGTCGACAGTTTCTCAAATTCTATAGTTCGCACGTTAATGCGAAACTAACACCATTAGGGATCAGAGAGCAGAGAAATATATATATATATATAAACCGTGGTTCCTTTAACTCACTGATCAGTGTCGCTCAGAATTCTGGATCATCTTATCACGTTATTCTAGAACCATTGTGGGAGTGTGTTAATAGCATGTCGTGGGGATTGTATCATTTCTGATTGTGGTAATAGAAATTAGTATTTACGTGATTTAATGTGTTAAGTTTACCATTATAATTCACTGTGATTTTCTAGCGTTAAAACTAGTGAAATAAATAACTATTTCTCTTTGCCAGAGGTGCAGTTAGTATGATAATTTTATCACCCGCTTCTCACACCAGAAGATACGGTTTAGTTGACTGATTAAGTGACGCGCGACTATAGCGACCGAATAGGATTCACGTTTATTTCATTTTGTGTTTTATAGTAAGTGACTTTTGTTTAAACCTTATGACTAAACTAACAGTCGCCGACAATAAAATAACTATTAACGACAGACGATATTTGTAAGCGCGCGTAAGGGTAATTAAAGAATAGTTGACAGTGTGAGCTGATCGTTAATGCGCGCAGATGGGGCGGGAAGGTGCATGCCTTGGTCTAAAAATGAAAGCGCAGCGCGGGCGAAAAGCTTACCGTATAGTTGTAAATAAAGTCTCCGTGTGCCTTTTAACTTTAAGCAGGACTGCCGGAGAGGGAAAAAGATCGTCTCGTTCCCCGTCCGTGTACATATAGAATAGTTGCATTTCTTTTTCATAATGTCTTGTTTATTTCTCGCAGACCTCACGGTTTTTCTTTATTATAGTCTACAGTTACTGAATTGGATTTATGTAGTCTTCTTCGTGACTTACGAGTCCAAGTCCATGTTGGGAACAGGACTGGCTAAAAGCCAAAGAAACACTTAACTATTAAGTTTAATTAGACTATCAAGGGGGTAGGGCTGGAGTGTGTAAGGGATAGTACCTCACGGTGAGAGGCAGTCACTTCCTCTTTTTGAGGATGGCCTGGATCCTATTTGGTTCCCCCACTCCAGTTCAGCTCATGTATGGCTCCTCGAGTCTGCTTGTGTACGGCAGCGCCACCCCCCGGGCAACGGCTTTGACTGGTCGGCAGAACTACATGAGTAAATTGAAAAAGGGAGGTCCCCCTTAAACAGTACACACAACTGCTGGCCGAACGGGCGGATGATCAATAATATTTTGACAACGGCTTCTAGGGCAGGAGTTGGAAAGGCCTGGTATCGGGCTGAGGGCGCACCATGGACTGTAATGGTAAGCGGCCAGAGCCATCCAGAAAGCAATGGCAAACTACTGGATGTACAATGCCAAGAAATCCATAATGGATAATCTGAATGGCACAAGCAAAGAAACAAAGTTACAGCTGATCAGAGCATGTATATTCCCAGTGGCAACATACGGCTGCGAGACTTGGACACTCAATAAAATCAGTTGCAAAAAAGATTACATCATTCGAAATGAAGTGCTACAGAAGGATGTTGAGAATACCCTGGACAGAAAAAAAAGACCAACAGAGAAGTACTGCACTCCCTAAATGTAGAGGAAAATTGGCTCCTAAATATCATCACTAAAAAAGAAGCTGAAATTTCTCGGTCATATGAAAAGACATAATAGTCTGGACAATTTAGTAATGGAAGGCATGGTCCCTGGAAAAAGTGGAAGAGGACGACCTAGATGACGGTAGATCCAGGATATCACAGAGAGTCTGAACTTGTCTTTGGCTGATGCAGGTCGACTTGTCCAGAATCGTGATGCGTTCAGAGCAGCTGTAATGGAGACAACGTTCTGGAAAGAATACGTCACATGATGAGACTATCAATTCCCAGATATTTTTTTCCAATTTATCAGCCCACGGGAGTGGAATATAAAATATACTACTCGTCAAAAGTCAAGGGCCACCCTGTTATTTTCAATACACTTTTATATAAGAGCATAGAATGATTAAATGAAGGAAGGTTTTAGTAAAAATGGGTGCAATATCTTCCTCTGACAGTCCTCTATGCACGTTAAGCATAAAAACAACTCACCGAATACCATGGTGATCACGTGCAATTTGGTTTGCTGACCATAAATTCACATTTTTAATCCGTTTTTTTAAAACTTCCGTACAACCAAACAGGTAAAGTAATCGTGCTGATTGACATTCCAGGTGCAATGACGACTTTTCGTGAAGAGAGTTCACTCTGAATTTGTTTTACAATCAGCAGACTTAGGGTAGTTTCATCACTTGCAAAAACCATGCCACCGAGAAGAAGTCTTGACACCTTACAAAGAATGAGGGCTATAGCGTGGGTTGAAAGTGGTTTATCTGTCCGTGAGGTTGCTAGACGGCTTGCAGTGTCACACTCTACTATCCAAATAATTTTGGAGAGATTTCAGGCCACAGGAATTGTGGAGGATCGCCACCGGCCAGGTCGCCCTAGATGCATCAATAGACATGATGACCGGTACCTCTTGTTGTCAGCCCTGCGCCATCGAACAGTGACTTGTTCCACTCTAAGATGTCAGCTGAGACAAACTGTAGACGTTAATGTCAGTCAAAGCACCATTCGCAGACGTTTACATGAATATGGACTGGCTGCTCGACGTCCTGCAGTCAGAATCCCTCTTACTCCTGCTCATCGCAGAGCCCGTGTTGCTTGGTGTCGCGAGCACATCCGATGGACAAGGCAACAATGGAGTCACGTTCTCTTCACTGACTTGACCGGCCCAAGATACCAGAACGAAATCTTGAGACCAATTGTTCAGCCTGCTCTGGAGGCCATAGGTGGTAATGCCATCCTCCAAGATGATAACGCTCAACCCTATCGAGCTCGTGTGGTGAATGAGTATATTCAGCAACATGGGATCATCAGGATGGCGTGGCCAGCTCAGAATACTCTTCGGACCCTTGGGGACTCGATGCGTCTACGCTGTCTTGAATGCCCTGCTGCAAACGGTGGTCATATCCGATTTTGAAATGTCTATTTGTCCAATATCTATTGTGTGACTTTTGAAAAGGTGGGTGACACACTTCACAGCTTCATTGCGTTTGAATGTGTGTTTCCATTTCTTTACGTGACATGTCAATTTGGTATTCAATAAATGCCGTTTTGACTGATACCATTTACGTTTATATTAGATTTGTTTTATGGTTTCAACCAAGGTTTTTCTAAGTGGCCCTTGACTTTTGACGAGTAGTATATTATCAATATCTGAACTTTGACAGACGTAGCACCGGATTTATCCAGAAAGCTGCACTATTTCAAAATCGGCACTCACCACAGAGACAGCCGATAGGATTTACCAATCAATCACTTTATCATGATCAGTATCAATTTTTAGCATCTAGCTGTGACCAAATACTAGAAGTACTTGTTCTTCCATTTTTCAGCTGTAACCAAATACTAGAAGTACTCGTTCTTCCATTTTTTTTGCTGTGAACAGATCTCGATTTTTCTACCATTAACTATTCGAAGTGACATAATTGATCAGAGTACACTACCTAAACTAGGCGTCCACCTTATAAAGGTATTGTCAAGGCTGGACTGGGGCCAAATTTGGCACTGAACCCTGACATATTCAATATCGATAAATATATTCAGGATAACTGTACATCCCAGGCAATATCACCAAAATTAGGTAAGAGCGAGAGCGTTGCCACGTATGATAGAGAGAGAGACATTGAATATTTTCTAGTTACGGTAGCTTGTACCAAACTGGTTATTTTGCTTTAAAAAATTGTTTACTTTACAGAGTAGCACTTATTAAGAACTTCGTTTTCTTTACTGTCTATACTGTAACCTAGTGCTAAACTTTTAACCTTTGGGGTTATTAACTTGTGGGTTCTTATCTTCTCAATGAGGGGAGGGCACAGGCATTCTGTTAATTATTCTCTTTATACATATGTAATTCTGATTTTATCTTATTTCTTTTATACTCGTATATTCGATGTTGTAAAGTTTAATGATAATAAACAACTCAAGAACTAAACTGTGGGTGCTGGTCAGACCCATACCCATTTAACCATAGTTTTTTCACGTCTGTGTGTCTTGTTGTCACATAGCTGTGTGGGCGTGTGTAGTTATTCCAGAGACAGATCTCCTTCTTACACTATACACTCGTGAAAATCTATTTCTTACACCTTACTTCTCACGTATTATCACCTTCTCCTATACTCAGGCGGGACCTTAAATAACTTTAAAACCTGTCTAAACGCGACAGTATAATAATAATAATAATCACAATAAAAGCCCCCTCAGTCATAACTGACTATGAGTATGTGCCCCTGAGGTGACAGCCCTCAGCTGCTTTATTTTCCTGGTGTTCATACTGACATTTTCTCCTCTCTTCTGCCTGTTGTGAGAGCTTCTTTTCGCCCAATCTGAGGTGGCGCCGTAGAAAGCATCGCCACTTGGTGCGATTGGTAGCTTCATCCTCCCAAGTGCTGGATTTATGTCCAGTGCCCTGGTGTCTCTCTTGCAAACATCTTTAAATCTCAGCTGCGGTCGCCTAACTGTTTTTCTCCCACCTGCCAAGTTGTCCGTAGAAGATATCTTTCGGGATGCGACCATCTTCCGTTTTCTAAGCAGTGTATTCTTGCTTTGAAGGCCAGCTCGCGATAACACCTCGATATTTGTCGCTTCGTCTTTCCACGAAATACCGAGGCTGTGGCGTAGACACTGTAGTTGGAACGTATTGAGCCTTCTGTCTTGCTTGCATAGGTAGTCCATGTCTCACCGCCATACAGAAGTTTTAGTCTTCGTTGTCAGTTTAGAATTTCCACAAACATGCGTAGTGAGGCGAGTAAAGGTAGCTGTAGCTTTGACTATGTGGCTGTCAATTTCTGAAAATAACCGGTAACTGCTACTTCCCGTGTTTGGCCGACACCTATAGGGCGAAGCTGGAGTGCCCTCTCCTGGGCGTCAGCTTGGGCTCAGTTATAGATAGATCAAGCTGTTTCCGATGCAGCATGTTTCCTCCACACCACGCAGCCAGTAGATCCAAAGGAATGGCATTAGCCGATACAGTTTGGCACAAGACACGTGACTGGTATCTTGGTATAATGGTGAAAAAATAAGAGTAACATCTAATTCTATTTGTCTCTGGTCACTTCCGCCCTGTTGTTCTTGTACTGTATGTGTTTCGTATGATAGGACTTCTGTGACATATGCACATGCACGAATATCTCAGCTAATAGCGACACGTCACAGACAGCCTTACATCTACTATCAAAAACCCAATATTATTTTATGTAATGTATTTTTTCATATTGCTGTGTTTGCCATTATCATAGTAACAATAGTATAGTAGAAGGTCCCGTGTGGAAGCTGCGCATGTTAAAAAATCCATCGCCAGATGGAAATCGTAAAGAGTATGCCTATCAGGCCGTTGCGCAGAGAAAATTAAAAAAATTAGAAACCTACCCACCGCAAAAATATTTATAGAATGTGCGATTCCTATATACACACACTGGGATTCTCGCCGGTGCTGCGGAGTTCGTGCACTGTGCTGAGATCCTCCTTGTGTGATCTATGGGACGGGATCGAAGCACTGATGGAGTTGTCCGTGGGAAATGAAGATAGTCCTTAAAACCAAACCAAACGCTATATCAATATTGAAATATATCTTTTTCTTCTTCTCCGTTCGTCCTGAAAAGGACGTTTGTTACGTTGTGTCGCCGTTTACAGCAAAGCTGCGATATCTGCGCATTTCGGCACGACACATCCGTTGTCGGTATGGCATTTTTGGGATCGGGTTAGCCTTCCCTCTTCAACCCCTACTCTCTCAGCCTGACTACAGTGATGCAGCCTGTTTCCAGGACCACCACTTGGAGGTGGAGTAAGGTCTTGGTCTGCTCTGGTTCGCTGACCCTGACGCAAGCAGTCTAGCTATGGGTCGCTTACTGCATTCCTCACTTCTGATGCGTCTTTGGACCCACTGAAATATATTATATTTATTAGTGCCCCTGGGTTTTTTCCACAAGCTTGTAGTACATTTTAATGGCATCTCAAAGGTCTGTATTTTATAGTGTATGTCCGATTTCTTTCTCGTTGTTCTCTTACCAGCTCTTCTTTTTCTCTCCATCCTCTTCTCTCCTCTACCTCTCCTTTACATTCACGTTTCATCATTAAATTAGCAGAAGGTATCGGGGACAGAGCATGATCTCCGTAGCTCCTGCGATACGTCTGGATTGTTACATCAAAATACATCATTACCGCCGTAAATACTTCGGTCTGTCGATCTGTCACACTATGCACACCGTCGTTTGCGCACTTTTTCTATTTCAGAAGAGAGAGTGCATTAACTTTCAAGCACAGCTAAGGGGGTGCAACTGTGGTTGAAAGTTAGACAATAGCATTGTATCGTTTCCCATTATATGTACTCTCCCGAAAATAGAAAAAATGGGACGGCGTGCATTAAATCAACAGACACTCAAGATACTCTTCTGTCCAGTTTCATTCGGGAACGGATTTAACTCATCATTTTTCTTAAAAGTAATCTTAAAATGTACGTTTCTGATTGTTTCTTCAAGACAAAATCTTAATTTACAGTATTGCAGACTTATTATTATGGATCAAAATGATAAGATGGCTAAAAGGAAGAGACGATCGCGTCATTTACAGCGAGCAAGCGAGACTATAGAAGAAGCAGCAATGTAATACGTGTAACAGAAACATATTATAATTAAAAACCTGCCAGTTTTGGTGGGTTGTTGCTAGTTATTCATAATATATTTGCAAGGTATGGTGGAAATATCCGGTCACCTTAGTATAGCCATCGTGCCAGGGAAAAGGCAAAGGATTTACTTGCGGAAGTACATCTGCCTGGTGCCACACAGTTCGCATGCCAGACTGCCAATGTTCCAGACTACTCTCCTAGTAGTCATCCATCCTCTCGGCACATTGAAACACCTTAGGTTTGGGATCATTAACTAATTATGACTAAAGATGCCCCGACTCGAGTTTTATTGTGCTTACTGTCGTAGATTTCCGATAGGAGAATTAAGACTAGGTTTGGTCCCTTCTGAATAGGTTTGAATAGGTGATAGACTCAGTGAGAGTTAGTGAAAGGTAATAGAATTTCCACACACGTGAGATAATAGATTTGATATAGTGGCTGTCTCTGAAAGCGAAAAAAAGAATTCTTCTCTCTCTCACCTATCTTCTACAACAGTTGTTACAGCGTCAGACAGACTACACCAATATACATATTACGTATATTTCTATCACTCACAGGCACGCACATACACGTGACGACAGGTAAACACACAGACGTGGGAAAACTATAACAATGATATATATATTATCTAGAACGAGCTGACCAAACACGATTATTAAGTTCAAGAGCGATTTTATTATCAGGAAAAATCGGCTCACAACATCAAAGAAAGTACATCAAGGAAAATACATATACACATAGTCATAAAAAATCAAGGAAATGTTGCAAGGATGATAGCCCCGTTATAGTGTTAACTCTAGGTTTAGCCCGGCCCCGTTAAGAGAACAGATGATGGCGCCCGAGTCACAGATACATAGAGTTTGAGTCTAAGAGTTGTCTTTGTTTTATCTCGTAATTATATGCACAGAGTTTGAAAAAAATCTGATTTAACCTAAAACAAAACACAAGAACTCTAGCCTTAGCAACAAATTATGCAGATTGAAAAAAAAAATTAGGACAGCAACAGGGTGTCAAAGATAAAATAGTGAAAAATATCACTCAAACCAGCGTACACTCATTCATTCCGCCATGGCTTCTCATACTTGTACTCACGACTTTGCTTGCTGCCTCTTGGAACACATTGATTTTAGATCTTCACACAGACTCAAAAAATGCAGTCTTCTGCCAAGAAGTCCCCAGTTCCAAAAGACGTATTTAACTTGGAGTCTCCGGGAACGACTACTTGGGTATGCAAATTTGTTCAAATGTCTGATTAAGTCACCTAACAATTATTCCAGGCGCGGGAGTTAGCAGAGCACAGTGTCAATAGCGTAGGTTTCTAAAAAAATGATGAATGTCAGGTCGGTGCCTTCCCTCAGTATAGGATTCACTTTAGTCACACCACAGATTTGTCCACAAGATATAATCTAGTCGGGAAATGATTGTTAATATTCACGCCACCAGGCAGCAAATTATATAGAGTTTTTAGAAGAAATTAAGTGCTGGCTCCAAGGTCCAGTATTTATCATTACAGTCTTTGAAAACCCGTTATAGGGATATTAGTATTTCTGTCTAACTTGCACCGTCAGATCAGTGTTACTTGATAAAACCCACGTGGTTCAAAATAAGGACTGTCTATTTCTTCACAAGTATGGAAACTACTACTAGGTGCTGGTAAAGTTAGGGTCACCCCAAAACTTTCACTGTGTGGAGGAAAAATAACACATATAATATAATAAACAGAATCTGTACTGGTTATGACTTACATTTAAACTTGCAAGCAGAGAGCTTTGCTTATCATTTAAACTTCCCGTGACGTAAGTTATATTTAAAAATCAGCAATCCTCATAAATTAAGAACACGTGCGTATTCCGTCACCATTCATGAGGCTGGATTCTAGAGTTTATACGTTAGTTTAGAAAAATACACTCGACTGAGTATTAGCAGTTAAATTAAATTTATAAATAGCTACAATTGCCGTTATAAGCTAGAAATTTTAATTTTATTCTGCTTTCCACTGAATGCTTCCCTAGAAAATATAATAGCCTACCACTTTATTTCTCTTCTGCGCTAAAGAAATAGATTAAAATGAATTAAGCGATTTAACACTTTAACACTCACAAAATCTATATATCTATCATATTAATTACCTCAACCACAGAATTACAGGTAGTCGCACAACTTAAGAATAAAAATGCTGAAAATATTTCTGGAAGTCTAGAAGTTCGACAAATTGCCGAAAACAAACTGAGATCTTCGCTAACAGCTATTCTGTTTTTCGAGCGACCTATCTACTGTGAGTCTATGAGCGAGAATGAAATTAAAGTTTCAAACTTGGCCAATATCTTAAAATCAGACAAAGGGCCCAAACTTATTTCGCCAAGCGAAATTATCTCCCCTACTCCCAACATTTACGTCCGCTTAACGCGTGTCGTAACTGTCACCTACTGACCACGATGTACGCGTGTCAGTTTCAAATCCCAGACAGCCTGACTCCATTGCAGGGCAGTTTTCACACTACAGCTGACCATGGCCCAAGTGAGCGCCGTGTCAGTTTGGGATTTTCCAGACAAATGTCTGGATACTGACCGGTGCAGATGTAAAGTATCACACCTCACCGGGACTAATGCCGAGAAGAAACTCGCGCGCTCGGTGAGAATGTAGACGATTTGCTACGTCCTATGTTCAGCGAACCGACTTATCACGCCTTATGACGCCCTGCAGCCCTGACATCTACGTAATATCGTCCTAGCGCGATTCTCAGTTTAAGAGAAAGGAAAACAGGTAAAGTTTGCGAATTATATGAAAATAATATTCGCAAAAACGAATGGATGAAAAATATACAGGAAAAATGAAATACAGAGATAATAAAAGAGAGAATTTGGGTGCACGAATAGGAAGAAGATGTAGGAAATTAAATGAATATAAACCCTACGTGACAGAGCCTCCCCCCTTTAAGATATGGAAGCACTCCATGTCTACGTTATGGAGTTTAATTTCCTATAACCGTAGCTTCGGGGTGTCTGTCCTCTTCCCTCTCATCTTCCCCCTCCATCTCTGTCCAATTCCTACTCAAGTCCACTCCTCAAAGTTTCCTTCCCCCGGAATGTCTCCCATGCGCGCTTGAAAGAGCGTCGCCGCTTCTGACATTTTTGAAAGATTTCCTGTGATAGCGGTGGAATATCCCTGCCACTATCATCATCTTCGTCAGTTTTGGCGATCGTCAGGAGATGGTCGGAGGTTGGCACTGGTTTTTCCAAGTATCTCTTTAAGAGATTTAAATGGAAAACCTTCTCCTTTCCTTCAATAGAGATCTGGTAGTTAGCCTTAGAAATCTTTTTCAGGACGGTAAACGGCCCTTGCCATCCGATCTTCAGTTGGTTGTTCTCGGTAGGGAGCAACACCAAAACTTTCTCTCCTGCTTCCAGTTCTCTCTCTTCCGCGACTTTCCTGTATCGGTTAGCGTGCTTGGTGCGTGATCGCTTAAAGTTAGTCGTTGCTAGGTCCCACCCTAGTTTCAACCGTTCCTTTAAAACCGACACATATTTACTGGCTGAGACAACTGTCTCATCAGCCTTCTCGTCTGTCAGAGACTGAAGTAAGGCTTCAAGCGGGCCCTTAATGGGTCTGCCGAATAAGAGTGTAGCTGGCGGAAATCCTGTGGAAGTATGAGGAGATTCTCTGTAGCCAAATAATGCTGCAGGAATACAGAGATCCCAATCTTCAGGTTTCACTTGTGCCAGCTTACTTAGCATCATGGTGAGGTTTCCATTAGCACGTTCCACGAGCCCATTTCCGGCCGGAGTATATGGCTTAGTGTGGATGTGCTGGGTCCTCAAGATCTTAACGATCTCATCCATCAACAGGTTTCGGTATGGAGATCCATTATCCGTCAACACTTGCTGCGGGAATCCCAACCGAGTGAAAATCTGCACGAGGGCTTCTGCGACATGCTTGGCATCTGCGCATGTTAGCGGGATAGCTTCTGCCCATAAAGTGCATGTATCGACTAAGGTCAGGATGAACCTGTTCCTTCTTTTAGTCCTGTCGAAAGGCCCTAAAATGTCGATCACAACCCGTTCGAATGGTGTTCCCACTATTGGCATTTCACCCATGTGGACTGGGGGGGTCCGTTGCTTGGGTGGTACACGTTGGCACTGGGCACAGGATTTGACATATCTGATAATATCAGTATTCACTCCAGGCCACCAATAATGAGTGGTTATACGTTGGTTTGTGGCGTTCTGTCCCATATGTCCGCTAAAGGGAAGAGAGTGCCCCATTTCTAGGATTTGGCTTCTGTACTGTTTCGGTACTAGGAGCTGGTTGTAACCTTGGTCAGGCTTGCCCGTTCTCCGATAAAGTACGCCATCCTCAGAAAAAATGTCCCCGTGCTGTTTGGGTTCCTTCGCCATGGGCAGTTTCCTAAAGCAGGGTGCCAAAGTAGGATCCTTTTGTTGCGCTTCTTTAAGTTCCATAGGTAACAAATTAGGCGCAGGCTCCCGTTCCTTCTTGGTTTGCCCTCTTGTAGTTACTGCTGCCACAATCGGCTCTTCCGGTTTCCCAATACACACGTATCTCCCGCCAAGTATGACTGGGTAGATGGGATCATCCATAACAGCCGCTTTGATCACACCTCTGACAAAGTCAGAGTGTATCTCCACCAATGCGATGGGAAGCGCTGTAGGTGCATCACTCTTACGAACTCCAATAAAGTTTGACGGTCTCTCCTGTCTCTTGACCGGGTTTAACCAGCTTTCTGGCAACAATGCAATCATAAGAAAGCCCCGTGTCAAATAAGCAAGAAGTTTGAGAACCGTTCAAAGTAACAGTACCTCGCGTTGAGGGTCTATCCCCAACAGGTTGGGAATCACTGTCAATAATTCCGCCTTGCGAGACTGTCAATAAGCATCCGATGCGTTTCGGCTCGGTGTGCTCGGTCTGATCATATGTCCCGTGCTCAGGGGTTCTCCCTTTGCCCCCTTTTCCTTTCTGGCTACGCTGCCATGTAGGTCGGTCGGGTTGATCAGACTGTTTGGGGTGGTTGGGGTACTTGTTCTTGTAGAACTTGGATTTTTCAGGAGGGGGGTTTTGAGGTCCAGTTTCTCTGTGGTTGTTTTGGTTAGAAGCCTGAGAAGATTGCTCTAGGTTATGTTTTCGAAAATGCTCCTCTGTCGGTTTCCGCTTTGTGGCCGGTAGTTCAGCCAGCGCATTGTGATAACGCTCAGACTTTTCCAAAATGTCTTCAAGTTTTTCTGCCCCCTGCTCAGCGAGAAATCTCCGGGTATCAGCAGACAAAGTGTTCTTTATTTGTTCAGTTAGAACAAGTTCCTCAAGACCTTCATAGGTAGAGGGGAGCTGCGAAAGCTCAAGGCACTTTGTTAGATATCCCTTAAGACGAGATGAGAACTGGTGAAAAGTTTCAGAATTCTCTTTCCGGCTGTTGCGAAACAGTTGCAAAAACTTGCGAGCGTTCCTTTCAAAGCGCTCCAGTAACGCTTTCTTCAACACATCGTAGTCGTCTTGTTGGCTACTTTCCAGCTTAGAATATACATCATAAGCAGAACCTTTTAGGGCCTGGGAAAGTTTCATATTCCAACGCGACCTCTCTAACCCGTACAGAGTTGCAATTTTCTCAAATTTTTCTAACCATGTGTCAATCTTCTCATTTGGACAAGGAAAAGATTCAAGAGTGAAAGACATAGCATTTAGTTGAAGAGATTGAGTGTTAGCAGGGTCAGTTAAGGAAGAATGAGGAGAAGACTCTCCATTGCTGGAGGTAGAGGCAGCACCACGACTTTGGAACTCAAGAGTTTTAAGCGCCAACTCGTGCTGTCTCTGTTCCCTCTCCTTCTCGTGCTGTCTCTCCTTCTCTCTTTCCTCCTGCTGTCTTTCCTTCTCTCTTTCCTCATGCTGCATCCTGCGAATTTCCATTTCCTCGTCCATTTTCTTCTGCTGTAAAGCTTCGGCTGCTTCTTCTTTCCTCCTAGCTTCTTCTTTTTCCTCTTTAGCTTCAGCTGCTTTCCTCTCCGCGTCATATCTCTCAAGTTCGTCTCTGACAAAAGCTTTCGCTTCCTCTCCTTCCAGTCCCTCCTCTCTCGCTTCGTCCCTGAGAAATTGTCTAAGCTTTGCCCTCTCGGCCATATTATGTCAGTGACTGAGACTAGTGGAGAACGAAATTAGGAAAAAGGATACACTGGTTCCTACCACTTACGAGAAAAAAAAACCCAAAAATTCAAAAGATGATATCCTTAACCCTGGGATACCTCCTCCAAAATAAAATCTAACTATCGCTGCTATTATCGGCAATAAAGCACTCAATGCAAAACACGACTACGCCAAATAAATGGTAGTAAAGATTTCTTCTGAAAAATAAGTTGCTACAGTGGAAAAGCAAAAGAATATTGCAAAAATTAAAGAGAAAAATAATCCCTTAATTTTTAAAAATCCACTATAAGTTCGCCCCTGAAGTCAGATCGGGTAAGGGAGGGAATTAATCTGGACAAAAAGTCCGAAACACACTCCTTAACTTAGTTCAAACGCCGTTCTGCCTCAGTACCCAGTGAATGTTATACACTCACCACTTTACCAGCATTTAGTATTACAATCAGCAGTTAACATATATCCCGACAAATCAACCTGTAACCAAAATGTATATTATTCAAAGATGCTGTGGAAAAAAAAAACTTATTAGTTTGTGTGGTCAGCACGCCCGTAAACAGATCGCTAGTCTAGGGGGTAATTATTTTTAAGATATAACAACTCACAAGACATCACACTCTTACTCTATATCAGAATACAGAATCTTAAGTACAAAATCCAGATAGACGAGTCCACGTTTGTCGTACTCGTCTTCCTATTCTAAGTTCAAAGACCGGAAACGAGTCCCCATTTGTCGTAGATTTCCGATAGGAGAATTAAGACTAGGTTTGGTCCCTTCTGAATAGGTTTGAATAGGTGATAGACTCAGTGAGAGTTAGTGAAAGGTAATAGAATTTCCACACACGTGAGATGATAGATTTGATATAGTGGCTGTCTCTGAAAGCGAAAAAAGAATTCTTCTCTCTCTCACCTATCTTCTACAACAGTTGTTACAGCGTCAGACAGACTACACCAATATACATATTACGTATATTTCTATCACTCACAGGCACGCACATACACGTGACGACAGGTAAACACACAGACGTGGGAAAACTATAACAATGATATATATATTATCTAGAACGAGCTGACCAAACACGATTATTAAGTTCAAGAGCGATTTTATTATCAGGAAAAATCGGCTCACAACATCAAAGAAAGTACATCAAGGAAAATACATATACACATAGTCATAAAAAAATCAAGGAAATGTTGCAAGGATGATAGCCCCGTTATAGTGTTAACTCTAGGTTTAGCCCGGCCCCGTTAAGAGAACAGATGATGGCGCCCGAGTCACAGATACATAGAGTTTGAGTCTAAGAGTTGTCTTTGTTTTATCTCGTAATTATATGCACAGAGTTTGAAAAAAATCTGATTTAACCTAAGACAAAACACAAGAACTCTAGCCTTAGCAACAAATTATGCAGATTGAAAAAAAAAATTAGGACAGCAACAGGGTGTCAAAGATAAAATAGTGAAAAATATCACTCAAACCAGCGTACACTCATTCATTCCGCCATGGCTTCTCATACTTGTACTCACGACTTTGCTTGCTGCCTCTTGGAACACATTGATTTTAGATCTTCACCCAGACTCAAAAAATGCAGTCTTCTGCCAAGAAGTCCCCAGTTCCAAAAGACGTATTTAACTTGGAGTCTCCGGGAACGACTACTTGGGTATGCAAATTTGTTCAAATGTCTGATTAAGTCACCTAACAATTATTCCAGGCGCGGGAGTTAGCAGAGCACAGTGTCAATAGCGTAGGTTTCTAAAAAATGATGAATGTCAGGTCGGTGCCTTCCCTCAGTATAGGATTCACTTTAGTCACACCACAGATTTGTCCACAAGATATAATCTAGTCGGGAAATGATTGTTAATATTCACGCCACCAGGCAGCAAATTATATAGGTTTCTAGAAGAAATTAAGTGCTGGCTCCAAGGTCCAGTATTTATCATTACAGTCTTTGAAAACCCGTTATAGGGATATTAGTATTTCTGTCTAACTTGCACCGTCAGATCAGTGTTACTTGATAAAACCCACGTGGTTCAAAATAAGGACTGTCTATTTCTTCACAAGTATGGAAACTACTACTAGGTGCTGGTAAAGTTAGGGTCACCCCAAAACTTTCACTGTGTGGAGGAAAAATAACACATATAATATAATAAACAGAATCTGTACTGGTTATGACTTACATTTAAACTTGCAAGCAGAGAGCTTTGCTTATCATTTAAACTTCCCGTGACGTAAGTTATAATTAAAAATCAGCAATCCTCATAAATTAAGAACACGTGCGTATTCCGTCACCATTCATGAGGCTGGATTCTAGAGTTTATACGTTAGTTTAGAAAAATACACTCGACTGAGTATTAGCAGTTAAATTAAATTTATAAATAGCTACAATTGCCGTTATAAGCTAGAATTTTTAATTTTATTCTGCTTTCCACTGAATGCTTCCCTAGAAAATATAATAGCCTACCACTTTATTTCTCTTCTGCGCTAAAGAAATAGATTAAAATGAATTAAGCGATTTAACACTTTAACACTCACAAAATCTATATATCTATCATATTAATTACCTCAACCACAGAATTACAGGTAGTCGCACAACTTAAGAATAAAAATGCTGAAAATATTTCTGGAAGTCTAGAAGTTCGACAAATTGCCGAAACAAACTGAGATCTTCGCTAACAGCTATTCTGTTTACGAGCGACCTATCTACTGTGAGTCTATGAGCGAGAATGAAATTAAAGTTTCAAACTTGGCCAATATCTTAAAATCAGACAAAGGGCCCAAACTTATTTCGCCAAGCGAAATTATCTCCCCTACTCCCAACATTTACGTCCGCTTAACGCGTGTCGTAACTGTCACCTACTGACCACGATGTACGCGTGTCAGTTTCAAATCCCAGACAGCCTGACTCCATTGCAGGGCAGTTTTCACACTACAGCTGACCATGGCCCAAGTGAGCGCCGTGTCAGTTTGGGATTTTCCAGACAAATGTCTGGATACTGACCGGTGCAGATGTAAAGTATCACACCTCACCGGGACTAATGCCGAGAAGAAACTCGCGCGCTCGGTGAGAATGTAGACGATTTGCTACGTCCTATGTTCAGCGAACCGACTTATCACGCCTTATGACGCCCTGCAGCCCTGACATCTACGTAATATCGTCCTAGCGCGATTCTCAGTTTAAGAGAAAGGAAAACAGGTAAAGTTTGCGAATTATATGAAAATAATATTCGCAAAAACGAATGGATGAAAAATATACAGGAAAAATGAAATACAGAGATAATAAAAGAGAGAATTTGGGTGAACGAATAGGAAGAAGATGTAGGAAATTAAATGAATATAAACCCTACGTGACACTTACTACAATGTGAAGACGTTTGTTGACGACGCCATTGTTGTTAAAACATGTGTACACATTTCACGTCGTCTTTTTATGAACATAATTTGCCAAGCCAAGATGGATGACACTGTCGTTAACTGAACTTTTTAGAAATTATGCTCCCATTCAGGCATATAGAGTACTTTCCATATAGACATCGACTGCTGCATAAAAAGGAGGTCGTCTCCTTGCATGAACATTTAGGCTCGCAGCAAGTCAATCACATAAGAAAAACAGAGCAAACCAGGCTGAAATACTCACATGACAAAATGATTCAGACATTTTGGACCGGAAGTTCCACGTGTCTATACGTTTTTGGTACTGGAACTGGGCAGCCATTATCTAAACACTGATCTATTATTTTGATATACTAATGATCCAGGAGACCAATTTAAAAGCAAATACTGTTGTCAATGGTCCAGGTTACAGATGTTACAAAAATCCGTGTGGGCCTGGCAGACGAGCGCAAGTGTTACGTGTGCAAAATGAACTCCCTCATGTGTGATGAGATACAAGTTTCCATTCTAATGAAGACGCAGAATTGCAGGGGATTACACTGCACATAAGCGGTCAAGAATGGCAAGTCTTCAATTTATATGCTCATGTGGATTGCCTTCCGGAAGCGGGTAGCTGGGATTTCCTGACAAAATTGTCCGAAGAACCTAACAAAATATGCTATATTGCCGTGATTTTAATGCTAGATCTATAGAGTGGGGGAACCCCACGGAAAATAGACGGGTGTTACCTTGAGCCAGGCTTTACTCAGCTCAAACCTATTCATTTTAAATGATGGACGCCCAAGATGACTGGCATCTAGACCAGGGTATACGGACGGTGTCATAGATCTAGCACTGATTTCTAGTGCTGCCGTCACCTTTCCACGTTGGAATGTATTAAAACCTCAAGAAAGCGATCACCTACCCTGTGTAGTACTCACTGCAAAGGAATAGACCACATGACAAAGGAAACCGAAACCGACTTTCCAGTACCAAACATACCCACATGATTGTAATCGCCCTGTGCAAATATTGCGTCAATGTGCGAAATAAATGACAACTCGCACACCTTTTACACAACCATCCTGGTGGAATGAGTCAGTGGAGAAAGCATGACTGGAAAATGAGAGAGCGACAAAGCTATGGCGGATAGCACGAAAAAAAAGGACGATGAATGATGAAGAGGTGGAAAATCTTTAGGAGAAAATGCAAAAAGCCATCAATAACTTCAAGTTGGCAAGAGAAGCCAATGGCACATTGTGGGAGGAATTTGTGACACAGGTGGGTCTTGACAAAACACTACATAAATTCTGGTCCTTACATTGCAGAATGTGTAGGAAAGGTGGGAGCCAACCATTTCCTAATATTCTCAGCTACACAGGGATAAGTCTGAAGACCTATGCCGAAAAGGGAAATTCATTATTCGAGCGTTATATTACTCAAACAGATAAAGCTGTCAGCCAAGAAATTAAAGACCGTATCCTGGAATACGACAGTAGAGGCGATATTTATTTCCACCTCATAACCGAAGACGATGTCGAGTGCACTTTAGCAACCAGTAAAAACACTGCCCCGGGTCCTGATGGTGTATAGTATCACTACATAAAACACGTCAATGACATGGTCATTAAGAATGTGGTGAGTAATTTCAACACCAACATAATGAACTTTGAGGTGCCGGAAGACTGGCTACATAGTTACCTACGGCCACTACTAAACCTGGTAAAGACCCTACACTTCTCAGTAGTATCACAGTTGTTGGAAATTGTCTGCCTTTGGTCTGACTGGGCTGTCTGTTTTCCTCCGATGTTATTGGCAACGCCCACCTTTTCTGTCATTTTTGCTCTTATTACGTTTGTTCTGTCTTTGGTACCTGTCAGTCTTGATAGAACCAAGCTATAGTCCAACCCTCGTGTACCGGCAAGAGGTCAAAATATCTTTCATGTCGGCATTCAGTGAAACTCGGAAATTTCTGCGTCTCTTTTATCTTTTGCCATTTTTCAAGTTGTAGTCAGGACGCCATCGCTCGTAGGAGCGAGCGAGCGTGCTCATCTTACATCATTTCTCTCCTTGTCTTAAGGTCGACAGGGACATCTCTCCGGTACTCTGACGGCGACTTCTGTTTTATCTTGAGACTATCAGACACTCTGAACGTAGGAATTATGTCTTCTGATGTGTTAGCACGTGCAGTCAACACCCTGGCGATCTGTCGTACTATTTAAGACCCTGTCTCTTATTTTCTGTACTATTGTCTGTCAGGATTTCTTCGTTGCCAGTAATTGTGTACTTCAAGTTGAAAGCTGTAGTAACTAATATACTTGCGCCAGAGTTATTCCTTGACTGGTAAGAGTACCTATTTTCGTTTCAAGTTAGTATTGGGGTATTAGCGTAATCAGATATATATATATATATATATATATATATATATATATATATATATATATATATATATATATATATATATATATATATATATATATATATATATATATATATATATATATATATATATATATATATATTCTTATCCCAGGTTATTTTCACTTCATTTCGTAAAGATAAGTAAATTTTGGGAGATCAAGGAGACGGAAATGTATTCAGCACGCTATTTATCTTGACTCTGCTGTAGACGCACTGTCAGACAGAAAATGAAATGAGGATAGAGAGATGTAAATTAAAAAAGAAAGACGGAAGGGCGAGCTATTATATATATTATATACTGAAGCACATTAAAAACGCACCACTATTATACATACTGATGCCGAGAAGCTGGCAAAAAAAAGTGTGTGAATGGATTTTCCCCGTGTTTGCCATGATGTAGAGAGCGAATGGCTGCTGGAATGGAAAGTGCAAGATTCAACCCATTGGTGTGTGTACAGACTACATGAAAACGATGAAAGTTACACGTGCAACACGATTCCCAACAGCTATGACCCTGAAAATGTGTACGCGTTGTGGCAGTATACTCGGTATAAAAAGGCCGTTGAGACAAAACACCCAGTACATGTGCTTGAAATGCCACGACTATCTGAAAACGACCGCCAACGAGCCATTGGTATGTTGGAGACCGGAATGAGCTCGCGGGACATTGCCAGAAGGATGAATTGCCACCACAGCACTATTGTACGTCTCAATGAACGTTACGGAACCACTGGCAGTGCCCGGGATAGACTTCGGAGTGGCCAACCACGAGTTACTATCCCTGCGCAAGATCGTCATATTGTGCTGAGTCACCTAAGGAATCGTACTCTCCCGGCAAGTCAAACAGCAAGAGCAATAGTGAGTAGACATGGGCAAGTCTCTCGAATGACAGTCATACGACGACTCAGAGATACAGGCCTTACTGCAAGACGACCTTATGTTGGGCCAAACTTGACTCACAGACATCGTTAGCAGCGCCTGCAATGGGCAGAGCAACCTATCAGATGGACTAGACTGCAGTGGAATGCTGTCCTATTCACAGACGAGAACAGATTCAACATATCCTTTGCAGATGGACGTATGCGGATTTAGTGACGGTGTGAAGAGCGCTTTGCAGATTGCTGTGTCAACCGATTTCGAGGTGGCAGTATTCCCATTTGGGGAGGATTCAGTTTTCACCATCGCTTGCCTCTTCACGTATTCCGTGGAAATGTTAATGCTGTGACATATCGAGATGAGGTTCTGGATGCACTGGCTGCTCCTGCGTTCACAATTTATCCAGACTTGCAGCTTCTCCAGCAGGATAACGCACGTGCATTTTTTTTGTATTTTTGGTTTTCTCCCCTGCCTGCACAGAATGCAATGAATTTCATAACAATCAAATGTACAAATTAATGACCAGCATGGATTCATATGAAAATGAATAAAGATTCCAAATATGTAAACTTGTACACACTTATATTTACATTTCACACTCTGTTCCTGGATTATACAGGTGGTGCGTTTTTAATGTGCTTCAGTATATATTTATATTGTATCTGTTGTGATCTTCCTTTCTCAATATATGTGAAGTTAATTCGATATAGAGTTTGTGGTTCGTGGCACGTTATCGGTGCATGTAAGTAAGTTATTTACATATGCGTGGGTGAACGACGCTTATCGGGCCTAAAGATTTGTGAGCATGCGAGTGAGGGGAAGCGGGGTTTAGTTAACACCCGCGAACGCTAGCAGTGAGTTTCATGCATGACTGAACTTGCGTGTAAACACGTCTATGCTTATCAGTGCAGTGTGTATTGTAGCGTAGTGTAGAAGAGCAGGGGAGTGGTGATTAGGCTGGCGAAAGATTGTTCTGTTGTTGTTGGTAAACAATTAGACCTGACTGGGAAAAATTGTTAACGATGTGTGTGATCTGGTTTGTCTTTTGCAGAATGGTCCCGGTCTGTATTCAGGCTTTCTTTTACCCTCTTCGAGAAAGTTTTACTTCGCAACATATCTACGACATCAACGCGTATCCCCTTTTGGGTAATTGTCTGTGTCGCTGGGTAATTGGTTTTGCCCTCCATGTTTGGGGCAATATCACCATGCAATTGAGGCTCGGGCACCTTTGAATAAATGTTCACAGTTTGTGGAGGAATATTCACCTTCCAGTCAAACAGGTTGGCAGGTGTGCCATCGGCTCGTGTCGGCAACACTACCCAACTCATTGACGGCCCTTAAACCAGGAATATTGTAGATTATCGTCCAAGTATTATCACTTCGCCAATATTAGTCACCTACCTGAAGTCGTCAGCAGCAAGTTCAGCACATAGAGGCGCTTAGCTCGAGAGCCCTCACTTTGTTCGTTGTTTATTCATCAGCAGTGCCCTAGAGCGGCTTTATAGTCAGATTTTGAATAGTGCATGGATAGACGCACTGTCAGAGTATTCTTCATTAATGCCCCATTAAAGCGGGTACGTTCTGAATTTATTTTAATACGCGTGTCTACGGAGACATATCCTCATCAATTGGATTATTGCACTCATGGGACCGTGTTACAATTATCGCAGTTTTGGAGTACTTTCATCACAGGGTTAATTTTAGCAATAAGCAAGGAAGGCCGTTTTGACAGGAACTGGGGGCCCCTTGTTCACTAGAAAGCTGAGATGTTAAAGACTCTCTGGGTGTTGTGGTGTAGTGAGATCTGCTTGTGTGTGCGATTTATCTTATTTGTGTACCAGTAGGAGACTTGCTGTTGTGTTTTTCGTTTCCCGTGATTTCTGATTTTGTTTGGCGAAGTGTTAAAGGCAGACTTATAATGATTGTTTCTTAATGTTGTGGATTATTTTCTTCAATCAAATATAAAACTATAGATGGTGGTCAGGACCTCTTTCTTCTAACTGTCACTCGATGTCGTAACTGTGATTCTTACTGATTTAGAGGCTTCTCTATTAGTCAGAGAGAATGGGCAAGGGTTGACTATCTCACCACAGTCGCGTTAGCTGAAGACGTGGCCCAACCACTCTTCAGAGGTTACATCTCTCCTCATAATATGATCAGTGACGTTACTTTCATCTACTTTCACCTCTTTGCATTCATAATCTGTCTACACTCAGACTTAGTCTATTCTCTGTGTATACCTACCTGCGACAAGCAGGTAAAGCATTATCACAATGCGGAATGTCTACGGTAAGCTACTAGAATAGACTGTAGCACATAAAATAATGAATCACCTCGAAAATGCACTAATCCTACCTGATACTCTCGGAAGCTGAAGGCCCATGAAAGTAACATGGGGTAATGCTGGAACTTTTGCTTATGATGTGTACGAGGAGTTCCAATGCAAACGAGAAACAGTTGCTATCGCAATCAACCTAGAGGATACTTATAACAGTATGAACTTTGAAACATTAATGAACTGTGTAATAGCTTGCGGTGTTAACCATTGGCTAACAAGATGGATAGCAGCTGCCTTAAGTGAGAGATCAGTGGTATTTCGCTAGGGAACATCGACATCAGACCCAGTGCGAATTTTCTCGGGGTGTCCCCAGAGTTATCCACTATCACTGGTGCTGTTTAATATCCATACAGCAAAAATAGCCACCATTCAGACAACGGGTTGGGGCAAACATTGACTTTTGCTGATGACTTACCCATTTACAGAACTGGCTCTGACCGATAGGAAATGGTTAATATCATACATTGGACGCTACAGGAAGTGTTTAACTGGTGCGAGGATACTGGCTCCAAAGTCAATCCTGTCACAAGATGAATTTTGGTGCGATCTCTTTCCGATCACTTTTTCACTACGGCAGTAATATGTTACATTTTTGTACTGATTTTATAGCGATTTTTTTCCGAGTCGCATCCTCTTTCTTTCTCTGCATTGGAGCAGATGTTTTGTAACTACATTCTTTCATTCCTATCAGGGATAAGTCATCATGTCTGTTTGTTACCAGTCCCTTCCCTAAAGCTTTTAAAGGAGCGGCAGAGATAATATTAACGACTCCCACATTGGTTAATCGCGAGTGCAGTCGACATTAGACTGCAGATTAAACACTAGGATCGCTCAGCGTATTTGATAACTGCTTATAAGGCCAGACTGCGATCGCCGCCAAGCTGGTGCTATGGAAGACACATTTTTGACAGACAAGGATGCCCTAATTACTTCCTGTCCGACTTGTTATGACAAGATTACTTTAGATAGTAATAATATGTTACATCTGAAACACATTGTCGTATGAGTTTACAGATGTGTTGGTGAGTTCGGCTGCCAGGGATCGGATAGTTTCATACCATATATGAAAAACTTGACGTCTACATTATGTTCAAAATTTGTCCATGTTAGAAATAATTTCAAATCGAAACACCCCCCCCCCCCCCAACATTTTGTTTGAAATGATTGACGCTTTTTTAGCTTCGTTTCTAACAGATGCTGGGGCAGGACAGTTAATATAACCTGTCACGTTTTAGTGTTAAGACACTGTGAATATCGCTTGCCAAGACGACACAACACGACCTTGCCAGAGTGAAGCCTAGAAATCAGAATTCCAAGTTATCAGACAGACTCTTTTATTTGAGTATTTATTAGGACGTACAAAAACAGCACAGGAAATCTCTATCATTTTAAATAAGGAAATCCGGAATATCTGAGGAAGCTGAACACGGAGTCAGAGAGGGATTTTAAGTTGAAATGAACAACCTCAAGTACACGTGTAAAAAGGCATCGGCTAGTGCCTTAACTTCGTTCATCTGAGCAAAACGTTTGTGAGCAAGGATTGGCGTAAGTTGTCATTTTACATTCTATATTTTCATTACTAACATGTGAACTAATATGTATATACTTGCAATAACCCGTCAACATTGGCTGGTTATTAATTATAGTGTGTTGTTTCTGTTACATGTATTACAGACGGTACTATCACCACTGTGATCATTTCATTGCAGGCGACCGTTATTAGATATTTGAAGTGAAAACTATATGGATGTATTAAATATGAAGACATGGATTAACCTTACCTAAATGAATGACATGCGGAGCAGTGATAATGATCTAATGGACTGTAAATTGACTAATTAACGAACATTTCTTTTATTACAACTTGTCTCGTAATTGTTCGTGCATCTTTAAAATTTTTTTCCTGGTCGACTTACTGCCTATAAGAAGCCATGGTTGACTTTCTGTTCAGTTCATAAACTGTTTATCAATCGTGTTGTTGGCTTTTGTTCATAATCAAACTATTCATACACACCTTCATTTGCGCACTTTTTCTATTTTCAAAAGAGTACATAAAAGGGGAAACAATACAATTACTGTCTAACTATCAACCACAGTTGCACCCCCTTAGCTGTGGTTGAACGTTAAAAGAAAAAGTGTGCAAATGACGGTGTGCAAAATGTGACTGACCGACCGACCGACCGAAGTACTTACGGCGGGTATTATTGTATTGATTTACCATGTGAATATTAATAAGTGAAAATCGCCAGTGGATGTCCCAGTCATTTGAGGCTGGCAACCTCGCATAGAATGATGATTTCATGAACCACCACTGCACGGGCTGGCGACTGCTTTTATTGTTAGTTTATTGAGGAAAACTAAACGCATCAGTATTCCCAAGTTCCATGTGAAGCAAGGAGGGAAAGATGGAAGACATGATGTACATATTAATTATAATACTTACAGTTTCAAACCAGTGTAAAAGTCGATATTAAACACATTCACTTTAAAATTAATGAAGTTTCAAACTTTTCAAATCAGTGTAAACATAGATGAAAACATTTTCAGTTTATATTGTGAACACTTTTCAATCAATGGAAATGTAAATGTAAACATGTTTTATCTGTTCTGTTAACCTTTTCATTTAAATGTAAAGTCAATATAAAAGCTATTCAATTTAAAAGTTTTAATCCAAGGGATTAAATTCAATTCTCATCGAGGGTAAATTCTGAGATAAATGGGATGGTGAAATAAGAAAGGGGACACATAAATATGTGTCGGGAAACGCAATACTCAGGAGAGCGTTCGTTTCTATTCTTTTACCATAGTTGGTGGTGGTACCAGTTGAAGGGATTATCTCTTGAACAAGAAGGGAACAGTGACCTGAGCTTTAAGAAGAGGAACCAACTTTTTAGACTCTCCCTGACACTCATGGGAACCATACATCAATGCCCAGCGACGAGCGTTATTAGTGATCAGTCCATCCAGAACCAACCCAGCGGGAGCAGAAGCAACCACTGGCAGCTAAGTGCAATATATAAACTGCCACGTAAACTTTTAAGAAAAAAAATATATTATCCTCCAAGGATGAACCCTTGAATAAGGTTCAATTGTTTAAACTGTTAAAACTGAAGTGATTATTAAAGTTTGTTATTTGTAATTATACAAATTTAACTTCAATTTAATCATTTTAAATGTACTGCTTGTTTGTCTCAGTCAATTTACTACACACACTGTAAACAGAGCTATACCAGAATAATAAGGATTCCACTGAGTAAATCAGAGAGAGAGAGAGAGAGAGAGAGGGGGGGGGGGGGGGGAGAACGAGCTAAGATTAATCATTGCTTCATTCTTCACAAAAGCTGTCGGCAGAATCTAGAATTAACGTGCTCAGCCAATGCAGCATTGTTTTCGCTTATCTGAATATATTATGAATTCTCCCTTGAGATAGAAGCGTCATTGCCCTTCTATTTACCAAGAGTAATCTTGTGCAAAGGTAGACACCTTTGAAGCCCATATTAGATACTATTAAGTTTTGGTAACTGTTGGACCACTACTGCAAAGCAGGGGAGGCAATATCATCTTAAATCTGAACAAGGCCTGCGTGATGTGGTTCTCCTTAAAAAAACTCCATAGATTTTCCAGATATAACTCTCAATGGACAGGAAATTGAAAGGCAATCAAAGCCGAAATACCCTGGGATTACATTCGACCCGGGCTATCGTATAAGTACCATGTTGATCACATCACATGGTAATGTCTCGCAGCCCTGAAAATAATGGCCGCTGCGCATCTGGAGCAGAGATTACTATTTATTATTTATCATCAGCTCGTCATATCAGTTACTGAGTATGGGCTGGGAATATTAGAGCTATCAGTAACACAATATGAACGACTAGAACGCATTCAGAATGAAGGGATGCGTATAGTCTTGAGCTGTACGCGTGATACCCCCATTGTAACAATGAGGTACATGTTTGGAGTGCTGTCGATTAGATCCAGATATGCGATGGTCCAGGCAAAACCCTATATGCCAGAAACCACAAACAAACGGCACCCCCTGCATAGAAACATAGCTGACATCAAGGGAGCAAGAATAAAAAGGTGGATGTCATGGATGGCACAGACAGAAACAACGATCAAGCAGGTGACAACAGTTGAAAATATATTCAAGGGAGAAGAGTGGAGTAAGACAGATGAGAACTGGATAACTAGCAGCAAGTCATCATCAGCCTTGGCTGGGAGTGTAGAACTTGGGGCAATGAGAAAGCGGAAATGGAAATTAATCAACTGATACTTGATCATGCCGGGGATAAACATGCCACTGTGTATACTGATGGGTCTGTAATCCGTGGTGATAAATCAGGATGGGGCTTCTCTGCTAGGATAAAAGGCAGAATCGTCTCCGAACATCGTACAAGATAACAACTTCCCGCATGAGAATGGAGATATGTAGCACTTACTGCAGCCTTAAGGTGGCTAACTGAAACTTCAGTAACAAAGGCAGTCATTGTGTCAGACTCTCACTCCATGCTTTGCAAGGTTCAAAATGGTTGGCTAAGGCATGAATGGGAAACCTCGAATCTACAGGAGCTGGTGTGAATCTACTGTCCTGGTCATGCGGGAGTAAGCGTTAATGAGAGAGCTGACGGACTAGCATCAAGAGCACCTACATTGGAGACACTGGATGTGGATAAGGGAGAGATACTGAGAACGATTGATGTTACCTGTTAGAGAATGACTCTGCAATAGATAAATCATCAAGTTTAAGACTTTTGGAATATGACATCAAACGTCAGGCTAGCAGGACGGACGTATGAGATGATGTGAACGTCCTGTTTATAACCAGCTGCTACAGGAACAGTTTACATTCACACTCTTCGACATTTACTGAAGGAGAATAAGCACCTGTGGGTTGGCTCGGAGTGCAGGGATGTCGATTCTGTTTAACATTAAGAAAAACAATGTGTAAGGTCTTGTAGTAATATGTTCAATGAATAACACGGTTAACCCCCTACCTAAATGAATTCACCAAGAACTAATGTTCAGTGATAGTGTATCAAAGATAAGACAATCGCAGTCAATGTTATGTATATGTACGAGATGGCTTCAAACAAAAATCTTAAATTTGCGATAGAATTTCGAAACAACGTGCCGTTGTCATGTAAGTTGGCAGTATTGTTGCTAAGGGCGTCAAGAGTATCCTGCAGGTGGCATCACGGTGCAGACGAACCACATGATGTTTAAAGTAGGAGTTTAAAGATGGCCGCCCCACTAGGGACATGCACCAAAGAGGAGCAGCGTTCTGTTTTCCGTTTTTTTTTACACAGCGAATGGGTGAAACCTATAGAAATTCATCGACGAATGATGGTCCAGTACGAGAGGAGTAGGAAATTTCGAAACGGCGTGAGTTCTGTGATAGACTGATCTCGACCGGGTCAGGCACACCGAGTAGTGACCCGAGAGTCAATTGCAGGAAAATCGCCGAGTGACTGTAAATGAAATTGCGCACATCTGGACATCAGTCAAGGTTCAGCACAGCACATCATTCATGGTGTGCTCCAGTTGCACAAAGTCTCTGCAAGATGGGCGCCACGGCAGCTTACTTCAAAATTGAAGCAACGACGTGTCAAGAATTTTTGCGGCGCTTTGAAGCAGAAGGTGATGGTTTCCTAGCGAGAATTGTTACTGGAGATTAAACCTGGGTTCACTTCCACCAGCCGAAACCAAATAGAGAGAGCAAGGAATGGCTCCATATCTCCTCACCGAAACCGAAGAAGTTCCGCACCCAGCCATCTGCAGGAAGGTTATGCTGATTCCCTTTTGGGATGAACGAGGCGTTATTTTAGCGCACTACATGCCCAGGGGGAACATTGTCACTGTACTAGATCATCATTCGCCGATGAATGTCTATAGGTTTCACCCCTTCGATGTTCAAAAACGGATAACAGAACGCTGCTCCTCTTTAGTGCATGTAACTAGTGGGGAAGTCATCTTTAAACTCCCACTGTGACGTCATGTGGTTCGTCTGTACCGTAATGCCACCTGCAGGAGACTCTTAGCAACAATACTGCCAACTAACATGAAAATGGCACGGAGTATCGAGTTTCTAACGCAGATTTATGGTTTTCATTTAAAGCCCCATATGTATTTTAAGCAAACTGTTTTCGTAGTATCTTTTATTACCGTTCCCATGTTTTAAAGATTTTTTATTGTCAACTAGTATCAAATATTGTGCTTATGATATATAGTCTAATCTAACTCTTGTTTCAACTCATATATCATAGAACAAGTATCTCATTATCATCCATGTGACGAGTACTGTTCCTTGGGTTCAAAAATCATCTGCATGACAATTTACCAAGAGTACAAAGGTTTTTATGATGCCCAGAGTATATGTCAGATGGACAACAGCGTTTTATTTCCAAACAGCTTGTACAAGGACATACAAAAGTGTGTTGATTCATGTAAGTTCATAGGCACATCTTAGTTCCTTCTTCTTCACCCTCATTTTACTATATTTCCATGACTGTTTATTTGTAAATGGTATAGCTTTGACTTTAATGTAAATCGCGGTAGCATAGTGGTTAGTGCATTGACTTCCTAGCTCAGTGGTCTATGGTTCGATCCCCAGATGAGGTGGGCTATTTTTAATCAAAAAACCCCACCAAACAACAACCCCCCAACCCCCCACCCCCCCCCTCACACCAATACCACCAACATCCCCCAACCCACGCCAAAAAACCCCCACCACCTCACCCACCCCCCACTACCCCACCCACACCTACCACCCCCCCCCACTCCCCCCTAACAACATCCCACACCCCCCCCACCCCACCCACCCCATCCCCCAAATGTTCCAGCCTGACTGACCCCACCACATGGGGTAACACTAGATGCCCCCAATCTACCCCCCGCTCCCCCCAAACACCAAACCATCCCTCAAACCCCGCCCAACCCCCCCCCCCCCCCGAACCCCCATTACACAACACAACCACAACTCGCTATCCGATGCAGCCTACTCAAACCCCCCGCAACATTGCGATCAACAGCGAGCCCCCCCTCGCCGTCCCCCACCACATCATGCACGTGAAGCACCACACGGCTCATGAGCACAAATTTACCACGGCGCCCATTGTCACAAGTACCCCCACCCCATCCCTCCTGGGCACCCTCCAAACCAAGCTCTCTACATGCCTCTCCCTGACTTGCACCAACCAGCAGGTGTCAACGCCCACGATCCCCCCACATCCTCCCACTCTCCGAACACCGATGTTGATCCCCCCAGACCCGCCAACTCCCCAAACACTGCCCTTCCACCTAAGCACTCACTGTCCGGTAATGCTCAGCCTAACCGACCCAATCACCATCCCCTCTGAACCCTTCACGCTGTCGTCACCTTCGTTCCCCCACACACCTCACGCCATCCCCCCCCCGCAATTGCACATACACGCACATCACTATCCCCGTTTTATGTTTTCTGCTACAGAAGGTAACCAGACCCGATTTGTTAGTCTCTACATTATGCCCCCCCAACAGTCACCTTGCCTTTTTTGTCGATTTTGTTATAATATGGGAAATTTTTTTTTTTCAAATTAGATTAGTTTTTTTATTTCAATGTTTTTTAAATTTTCCTTTGACTATGGTGATACATTGCATTTTACGCTACCTTAAACCGTCTGAAACTCCTAACAACAGGACTATCAAACTCGAGCGGGACTCTATTTCTTACACAACGAACCACACCACTTTTTGTTTCCAATCGTAGGAACCCAAACCCATCTCCACCAGCCATACCACCCCGACATGCCTCACAGACCGTAACCCCAGACTCTCCCCCCAGCAACCAAACCCTACTTTACCAACACAACCAACCCCGACAACACAACGCCACCACACCCCAGCTCCCGACTCCCGCCTCCCTTCCCACACCCACCATCGAACCTGACAACACCAAACACTAATTCAACGGCGACGATAAGATGAACCCAGCGTGCCCACAACCCTCGACCTCGATCATCCTATGTTCCCCTCACTCACAAATTCCTTCTCCCCTTCCGGTCTCCGCACTCGTCCTTACCTCTAAAAGCCGCCGCTTACCCCTGACACCCTTATCCATCATTCTACCTACCCTCAAAACCGTCTTTTTTTTCTGTGCAACATCCTGAAAACCTTCTTACCAACCCGCAGACACAACATCCCTCGGTCACTCACATGATCACTGACCGGGGGGAGATGGGGGTGGATGGGGTGGGGGAGTATGGAGGAGTGGGTGGGAGGGGGGGGGGTCAGTGGTTGTATGGGGGTGTGGTGGTTTTTGGGTGGGGGGGGGGTGACACGACTCCCCCGTGTTTGCGTACTGCTCTAACAAGGGAGTCCAGTAAATTTAATAAACAGGGGGGGGAAAGTTTTGTATGAAACACACCCATAGGGGTTGGTTCCCCTATTGACCGTTCTTGGATGTCTCCCCGTAAAATACAATAAATGGATGGCCAAAAGAAAAGAATACCCCCCCTAAAACACAGAAATTTGACCACTCCCATAGACAAAGAGTATACTAAAAACATAAGCCCAAAGCTAAAAAACGAAACTAACCGCCACGAGCCACAAAAAATAAATCGACAATCCCCACTACCTTGCTGCCGAGGGGGGGGGGGGGTTCACACTAAACTCAACTACCATACTTTTCAGGGATAATGTTGTATTTTTTTGTTGTTTTTGGTATTTTTTGTGGGGGGTGGGGGGGTTTTGTGGGGGGGGGGGGGGGGGGGGGTTGGATGCCTGGGGAGGGAGCATAATAAATGAAAGAAATAAGTAGACCGGAAAGCAGAAAACAGAAAATGTGACCAAAAAACATAAAAATAAAAAAAAAAAAATCACCTCCCCCACGCTGCCGGACCCCCCCCGGAGCAACCCAGATCCCGATGGCGCACCCACCCACATGATCTGATGCTATACACACACATACATACTCATGGCCCAACGACACTCCACCACGTGACGCGTCGATACTCATGCTCCCCCTCCCCCCTCTCGCCCCAGCACCACTCCCCACCTCTGGTCCTCCACACAGTTTATTTTATACTCCATCCCCGTGCTACACGCGCCTATGCACATGTCCTGACATATTATTTTCATTTTTCTGTTTTTTTTTTTGTTAGAGACCCCATCGCATAAAGTCAACATATTGAGGTACGCCCTTTTTTTTTTTAGCCTTTGTTTTTTTTTTTATTTCTTTTATTATTTTAGGACCCACGCGCTCAGAGATACACAATACCTCGTTCCATATTCCCAGGACAACTATCACGTCCCTGGTCCTTTGCACAACCCCCCCCCTCGCTCAGACGCATAGGAACACACTGCCCCCCCCCTCTCCCTATTCTCGCCAGCTGTTGTACAGCATAAAAGCCCGCGCACTGAATAAATACAAACTAAAAAAAGTTACGGCAAAAAAACTAATTCGTGACTATGAAAAATCAGGATGGTAAGTAGAAAAATAACACAAAGCAAAAAGGAGGGGGAAATTAGCTTAAAAAATTTTAACTAAAAAATAGTATACGGCTGTCCGCCATTAATCTCAAAAAATGCATGACACATGTACTTCTATAGCGAAATCCCATGTATAAAAACTGTTCCTTCGAAAAAACACAAAGAAAAAACCATTCAACTAACGCAACCCAGACTCCGCACGACAATGTTTAGTCATTGAATACCCCCAACGATACCCTAAATTATCATAGTACAATCGAGAACTGGCACTACAAAATAAACTGTTCATCTCGTAGTGGCCCAAAGATAGTATCAAATAAACTAAAAACGTAAAGAACACTGTTCTCGGCAGTATGAGTGACAATCCATAATCGATAAAACAACTCACTCCAAACTCTAACCCCCCACATACCCCCATTCAGCCCGCCTAAAAAACCCCATTCACACCCTACCCCGCCCCACTCCTTGTGTGCTAGCTCAGTTCGCGAAGCCCCCCTCCGCAGTCTCTTCCCGCCCCCCCGATCCCCCCGTAGATTGTTGCCCTCCCCCGCAACACGCCCATACCCGACCACCCACTGTCCGCCCCCTCCAGTGCCCACACCCACCCTCTCCCAGCTCCCCACCCCCCGTATCCCGCTCCTCCTTCCACCCCACGTATTCGCCGCTGCACGATCAAGCGACATGTGTCATACAGACCCCTACCCCCCCCCACTCCGCTAACCCCGTGACCCGTCCACCACCTACCCCACCAACCACATCCCCTTCCACACCAACTTCCAATCTAGTGACGACTCCTCCCGTCCCCTTCAACGGGGGACCCACACCCCCCCCCTCCCTCTCGCCGCCCACATACGCTAACCCGTTACTCGCAATAACATGTCCGTTTCAAACAGTAAGTTATACTCATCTACACGCTACTCCACTATTGTGTCTTAGCGCATAGTCGCTAGAGTAACAGATCCGCCTTGTCTCTATCGCCATCAAGTAATAACTAAAACCATAAATATAACTCCCTCTCCAGCTGTTGTATAACTCCCCATACGTGATCATCTCGCTCACAACCCCCACTCTCTCACCTCACTACTTATACACTCTCACTCTCTCACGAGATATAATTTCACCACTTTGCCAAAATCGTCATGTCATCAATGTCGTGTGATTAGACACAGACGGATGTGTTTATAATATCTAGAAGAGATCGCGCGCGCTAACGCGAAGTAAAGTACACATTTTCTAAAGAATCACCAGACTGTAATATTCGTTCATTATCGCAGACTCTCAGGATAGATACTTCTCATACATGAATGTAGACGAATGATACTCACCTATAAAGCTGATTCATAATCCAGAGAGTTCCACACGACTCCACTCGCGCCGCCTCTTCAGTAAATGATCCACCTATGATCTGACCAAAGAGGATGTATACTTAGATCCAATACTATATATTAATAACAGTAGTGATCCACTATTCTTGTGTGACCCAAGGTCCAAGACTCTCCAGCAAGCCTCATATCGCAAGATCACTACTTATGCTCGAGCTAAACTCTATCTCTCTATCTCACTAGACCTCTACTACGCGCACGTCCGAAATTCTTCTCTCGACAGTATCGCTTGACTCACTCACTCTCCTACATACACTGCCTCATCTCTCAAGCTCAATACATGCTAATGTATTCAGCCTCCAATCCTCCTCTATGTGTACCTCCATGATAGTAACTTCCTCTATGCCTCGAAATACTAAGAGAATCGTATCTAAAAGACCATATGTAAGAGAATCTCACTACCCTCGCGCCCCTTCCTCACCACCTGTGTCCCCCACCTCCACACACCACCCTATCAACCCTGCAACGCGCGCTCATCGCTCTTCCGCTACTTCTTGGCTGCATCATCCAGAGACTTTTCCAACTGTCTGTGTTCTGAGGTGCTAGTTTGTGTCTGTGAAACTCCCTCCGCCTCCTATCTGTTAGTCTCTCACTACAATATGATCACTCTACAGTCTCCCTGAACAATGACTTATAGTTTTACTAGTTCATGTTATCTCGCGTCAGAAGGTCTTTAAGGCTCACTGTCAAAAATCAGATCTAGTGTCGAGCTACACTGTCAAGAAAGTGAAAATTTGTGTGATTCTTGCCCGCGTAGAAGGCAGACCACTAATACCACGACTAACATATACAGAACTCCCAATGGATAGTTACACTGGGACCGAAGTGTTCCGCACCGTGTGACAGCTGTGATCATGTGATATACAAGTCAAGTGTTGAGGTTCATATGATATGTCACCACACAATGAATACTACCGATACTCAACATACTCTTCGCTCTCGAATCTCCCCATCCAATACCCCAAGGTGAGCCCCTCCACCTTCTGTACCTGTCGTATATTTAACATCATGATAATAACTTCGAGATAAGTCATGCAACTACCAAAACCACTCATACTCATACCTACACATAGTGGATATGCTCTGTCATGTGTATCTAGAGTGTGATATCGATAATAGTTAAAAAAATAGTTTGTAAGACTCTTTTAAACGCACACCAGATACAACCACCTCTCGCTGTTTATCCACCTTCTGAAGGAGTCCTGACTGCCTCCTAGTCACTGCATAAACGTGTAGAAGACCACGATCTTATACTAACGCGCCTCATAAGGACTCATGAACATGTGTATAGCTAGTAAGGAAGTCAGAACATGTGTATCTCTTGATCTAGAGAGTCCTTTTCTGCGCCTGAGAATGTGTTGTGCCAGTCAGGTTTTGTCTCCCTCATATCGCTGTACATACCACCAATGATTAGTGCCTCCAGAATAACGACATATGTCAAGGATTGTAAGACGCTGATATCTAATTACTCAGTGTGTCCTCCTCAACAGTCAAACTAGCAAGTCACGAGCTATGAGAAACTGTCCACTCTGCTTGTGTTTTTCACTCTCTTAAGATCTCTGTACTCTCAGACGACAGCATCAATAATATATTCTAATAAATAGATGCTTGTCGTCATACGGCCCAGATAATACATATGGAGTGTTAGTATATTATTTACTATAAAAAAAAAAAAAACATCAACCTGCAGAGATTCTCAGTGTCAGATAATTAGACTTGGTCTATTAATAATGCATTGTGAATTAGTTGCTTACGCAATGCACAGACTGACCTCTCTTTGTGTTCTCGATGTCTGCTTCCATCTCTTGTGTGTTATATCTCGTTGAAGTCGCCCGATTATGATCTAGCCTAAATAGCACACTGTCCTAAAATATGATCCACCTTATATCACACCCTAACTACCACAAACAATCTACAAATCTTATCCAATCACACGCTCGCGCTCGCTCTTTTGCTTGTGGACTACAGTGCTGTCTCCCACGTGTGAGAATGTTATGTACAGCACACGTAACTGCGTAAAGTCTAGTAATAATGATATTGTATTGAGTACTCAATCGTGTTACTCACTTGCAGCGCAATACCACAAGACTAATATTGCGTCACAAACTATAGATCATCCAGAGTACCACCCTCCTCCCACTAGTACCACTGTTTCGTGTCTCTACCCCCTTCTCTATGTGTGTACGCCGCTCAACGAATAGAAACTCGCCGCGTCCCCTGATTCGAAAGTAAGAACTCTCACTCAGAGGCTCTATCACACCGCTTCTTGTTTGTCGTCAGACTCGCTCTCTCTCCCTGCAAATTACTCCTTTACGCTTTGTGTATGTATACTGTAAGCAATTGCGTTTTGAGTGATTAGCAAATCAGCGACGCTCGCATATAAGAGTGCACTCAGAATGCTCACTAGCTCTCTACTATGTCTCGACCCCTCTCACTCACAACACTTGATGTGGTGTTCTCAATAATGTTAAATTATAAACTCTCTCGTAGTGCGCCTCTTGCGATAGTGTCATTCGTTTCCCTGAAAAAAAGACCGTGCAGTGTCCGATTAATGTAGTATGAGAGTGATCTCAACATGTACAACGCAGGAGTTATACTAGAATTCTCCGGTTCATTGTATACTGTATATATTATGCCGACATATTTGTTCCTCTCTCCGATAATAAATTACGAGTCCCTAGCTGCGAGTGAGAAAGTTTGCTTTATGTGTGACCCAAGTGTGCGCAAGTGATGTAGACGTGACAAACTCATCTATTGTTCGCGTGTCTTCTGTGAAATACTAAGACTGTTCTATCCCCATTTATCTCTCTATATGTGTACCATACCTAATCTCAATAACCCAATTTAGTGGTTATATTTGCCTACCAGTGTAGAGACTAAAAAATCTACCATATAGAGTTTATCATGACCAGAACTCTGTACTGTATTGCTTCTGTGTCAGATGTGTGACAGCTCTTACTAAAAGTCGACTCGGGCATCCAAATATAGATCGCGTACTAGTAGGACTACGTGATCGAAGCTAAGTGCACAACCAGAATACCACTAATTGTCAAGATGGTGTGCAGACCCTTCCTGTGGCGAGTATCCTGTAACGGTTATGTACGATGTAGCACTATGATCGGTCAACGTGACTCCTCAAGTGCCATATAAGACTCTCCACATGCAAGTGATGACGCTAAATGAAGTAACGAGGCGAACGGAAGAACAGTGAGCTGAGAACCTAAATAATTGTGTCGCGCCTATGTGTTTGAACTCAAGTAGCACAAAAAAGTCCCTCGCGAGTGCACATACATAGCATCATCAAAATCACCCAGCCGATAGACTAGGACTATACATGAGAAGACTCTTCTCGAAGTCTCTATTTGTCCAAATCGACGGTATCGCTGCTATTAGCGTATGCCATTTATATGCTATCTCTAGTAATATATCATAAATGCTATAATTACGTGCGCGAGTCTCTGTGATATCTAGATGTACCGCCCTATGAGATTCGATACAAGTGTGTACTCATTAATGAAGAACATATCATGTTTTAAAAAGGCACATTTGAACCCACTCCGTCATTATTCAGTCGCTGTTCGAGCTCTCTTTCCTTGCTTCTTGTGGTCAATCGATGAGGTGTCTCTTGTCACAGTCCAACAGTAATCAGCAAGCATTGAAGGGCTCCATTTGCCTTGATACCTTGTCTACATAGCAACAATGTCCTGGTGAAATCGTTCACCATGCTCATCACTGACCGCTCCACAGTTTGACGTAAAGAAATCCAGATGAGAATCCAGAAAATGAATTTTCAAAGACATGTTGCAGCCAAGACTCTTATACTTCAGATGGGGATTTTCTACAATTTCATTGTAATTATCAGATCTGTTGTTTCCAAGAAAATTGTCCACCACTGACTTAAATGCTAGCCATGCTGCTTTTTCCTTGCCATGCAACACACAAAGAAACTCGTCATCATGAAGAAGTTTTCGAATTTGCGGACCAACAAATACTCCCTCTCTTATTTTAGCTTCACCCAGTCTTGGAAATTTTCTGATGAGGTATTTTAAAGCCTCACCTGTTTTCTCCATTGCCTTGACAAAGTTTTTCATGAGACCCAGGTTAATGTGCAAGTGTGGCAACAAAGTCTTGCTGGTGTCGACAAGTGCTGGGTTCTCAACGTTCTTACTGCCAGGTTGCAATGACTGCCTGATTGGCCAATGTCTTCTGATGTAATGGTCACTTCGTGCACGGCTATCCCACTCACAGAGAAAGCAACAGTACTTGGTGTATCCACCCTGTAGTCCAAGCAAAAGAGCGACCACTTTTAAGTCACCGCAAAGTGACCAATGATGATGATCGTAGTTTATACACTTCAAAAGCTGCTTAATGTTTTCATAAGTTTCTTTCAAATGAACTGCGTGACCAACTGGAATTGACGGTAACACATTACCATTATTCAACAAAACAGCTTTAAGACTCGTCTTGGATGAATCAATGAAAAGCCTCCACTCTTCCGGTATGTAATTGATTTTGAGGGCTGCCATTAAACCAAAAATGTTGTGGCACGCAGAAAGGTCACCCGCTTTGAAAAAGAATGTAATAAGCGGCTTCTGGCGGTTCCTATACACAGAAATTGTAACATCTTCTGCCAGGAGATTCCACTGTTGCAATCTGGAACCCAAAAGCTCCGCCTTGTTCTTCGGTAAATTCAGATCTCTTACAGGATCATTCAGTTCACCTTGGGTTATTAAGTGTGGTTTAGTGGATGTAGTTTGCTCAAAATCTGGGTCGCTGGAGGTTGATGGTTCAGGACCACCAATGTCCTCTTCTTCATCAGTGGAAGCAGCTGAAAATGATTCTGACACTTTGGGAACTGGTAGGTCATCGCCATGTGGTACCGGACGTATTGCAGAGGGGATGTTTGGATATTCCAGAGTCCATTTTTTCTTCTTTGATATGCCTTTCCCAATTGGAGGGACCATGCAAAAGTAACAGTTGTTGAGATGATCAGTGGGCTCTCTCCAAATCATTGGGACTGCAAAAGGCATAGCTTGCCTTTTGCCAGTCAACCACAGTTTAAGATGTGCTGCACATGTTATTGCAGCATATGTGTGGCGCCCAAGCTCTTATCCTGATCTCCTATTCTGCAGCCAAAATACAAACTGTACGCCTTCTTAATCACTTTAGTTATATTTCGTTTTTGTGATACATCTCACCACATATATAACAGAAATTATTAGCACTGTTCACACATGTCCTAGGCATTTCTAACTACGATACTTTTGATAAGAACAAATGCACTAACTAATGGCAAAATTTTATCAGAGATAAGATATTTATACACAAAGGTGATGTAATCATAGGTTGGATTGCATCATCAACTTCTAGTTACATTTTTATTGGTCATTAGAAAAAATTATGCAATCGCCCACAACAGTTACGTCATATATATAAATTGACCGTCATTAAATAAACTAGTAGTATATATCTTGAAAACTAGAGCCAATCAACATTTTTTAAATGTCATTTTCGTTTTCAGCACTTCAAAATTAGTTAAGATCAGCTATTTTCATTTCTGGTACATTTTGGTTGTTGACTAGTGTAACCATTGTGAAAAAACAGGATGATAAAAAGTCAACATAGTGTAACTTTCAGATTCCTTATTAGTTACAGCAGCAATAAGCTTTCATAAGAACTAATATTTTTTTTCTAGAACACCAAACAAGGTTGTCAAAACAAATATTTGTTGCATTATTGGCTATTTGGTAATGGCAGCACTGAAAAATACTGTGAAACGTTTTAACGAAGCTAATTTACAAGTCTTGTTTCCAACAATATCATGACTTGGAGTGGAGTTGAGAACCAACACTCAGCTCTATTTAAACAGTTTATAGCCTTTTTTAAATATGAAAATTATAAACATCATCAGACCGAACGGTCTTTTATATTTGGACATGCGCCTTAATATGACCGACTAGGTTGAACGAGACGCGCTTCGCCACAACGAGGCAAAATGTTATTCTTTTAAATATGAAAACATTGTGCATTCTCTATAAATGAATGTGTGCGTCTCTGAAAATAGGTTTCTGCAACATTTTCTTAAGTACACTATGTGTACGGCTGTTCCTTATTAGACATATTAGGCCTCAGGTTTCCCTTCCTTATGTGTCATTAATGTACGTCTGTTCCCAAGAGCATGCCCCCCATGCTGATAAAATGGCAAGTTTCTTTTACTAAAGTTTAGTTGTTAAAAATATTTCTTTGTAATGTATTTGTGCTCATGTGTTGTACGAACGTAGATCATTTATACTCATATATATATATATATATATATATATATATATATATATATATATATATATATATATATATATATATATATATATATATATATCGCAGCGTTATTTCGCAGTGTATCTTAGGTATTGTGTTTGGCGAAAAGTCGGCCATTGTTGTGTGATATACTCTTGGAAGGACGAGCCTTTAGTTATTATTACAAATCCACACTGCAGTGGTAGAACCAGGGGAGTATTCTCCACAGTTAATTGGGTCATGACAATATATATATACTGTTCAAAAAAAGAAACGCATAGCTATCCGATGCCGCGTTTTTATGAGTTTGTAAGTAAAATTTGGTGCTAGGGTATATAAAAACCAGCCTCAAATGTTCTTTACAGTGTCAAATGCACGTGTTGACCTGAATTGCGTTGGTTTTTGTAATCGTTACAACGCAGTGGTCAATAGTGTATATGACGCAATTTTTGACCACAGCTCATGTTGCGCGCACGTGAAAGCAACAACATTTGGGGTGAACACTATTCACTTACTACGCAATTTAACCCCTATAAAAGGATAACGCTACACACAAAAAATTCAGTTCATTTTCAAGCAGACATTTATGGCGTCTTTATCGATAAATTTAAGGAACATTGCTATTGGCAGTTTGCACGCAGACGAAAGTCAAAGTCAGGTTGCCAGGCATCTAAACGTGCATCAGAGTACCATCAGTCGACTTTGGCACCGGTTCCACGCATCCATGCCCAGAAGATGCCAGTCGCTGATCGATGCAAGTGGAGGCCACACACCATACTAACGGGAAAGCCCGTACGCCAAAAACTCTCGTGACCCAGATGCAAAACAACTGTCAATTGATTTGTTGAACCCTAAGGTATTCTTTTGTGCAATTTGAACAATTAACTCATTAAATTAAAAAAGTTATTGAATGTCAAAATTGTGGCTATGTGTGTGCCTTCAGTAGCTATGCGTTTCTTTTTTTGAACAGTATAATTCAAATAGCGCAAACTCCGTATTTTCGTCGGGAATTTCTCTATTGGCGAAGAGAATAGCGGGTAATATTCTATCCCAATCTTGTGGATACTTAGTCGTAACCTTTCGTAACATTTGTTTTAAACTTCAGTTAATCTTTCTATACTGTCCAAAAAAAAGAAACGCATAGCTACTGAAGGCACACACATAGCCATAATTTTGACATTCAATAACTTGTTTAATTTAATGAGTTAATTGTTCAAATTGCACAAAAGAATACCTTAGGGTTCAACCAATCAATTGACAGTTGTTTTGCATCTGGGTCACGAGAGTTTTCGGCGTACGGGCTTTCCCGTTAGTATGGTGTGTGGCCTCTACTTGCATCGATCAGCGACTGGCATCTTCTGGGCATGGATGCGTGGAACCGGTGCCAAAGTCGACTGATGGTACTCTGATGCACGTTTAGATGCCTGGCAACCTGACTTTGACTTTCACCTGCGTGCAAACGGCCAATAGCAATGTTCCTTAAATTTATCGATAGAGACGGCATAAATGTCTGCTTGAAAATGAACTGAATTTTTTGTGTGTAGCGTTATCCTTTTATAGGGGTTAAATTGCGTAGTCAGTGAATAGTGTTCACCCCAAATGTTGTTGCTTTCACGTGCGCGCAACATGTGCTGTGGTCAAAAATTGCGTCATATACACTATTGACCACTGCGTTGTAACGATTACAAAAACGAACGCAATTCAGGTCAACACGTGCATTTGACACTGTAAAGAACATTTGAAGCTGGTTTTTATATACCCTAGCACCAAATTTTACTTACAAACTCATAAAAACGCGCCCTCGGATAGCTATGCGTTTCTTTTTTTGAACAGTATATATATATATATATATATGTATATATATATATATATATATATATATATATATATATATATATATATATATATATATATATATATAGCACAGTGGGCTGATCACCTGCTTGCCAACCAATCTGATTACGGAAACAACGATAGATTGTTTGGTCTGTTTCTGTTCCACAAAGACGCCACTAGGCGTGGTGGAAACAGCGATAGATTGATCAATTTGTTGTTGCCCTAAGACGCCACTAGGCGTACTGGCCACATACTGCTTTGCCGGTTGGTGGCTAAGGATGGAAGAAGAAGAAGAAGATATATATATATATATATATATATATATATATATATATATATATATATATATATATATATATATATATATAATATATATATATATATATATATATATATATATATATATATATGAATGTTGTAATCTACGTTGTGGTCGGCACACTAATGGATATGAACGCAGTTTCATAATCCAGATATACCAGGTTCGAAACCTGCTGCGGGCGGTTTGGTAGCAGATCGCTTTGTGTGGATTTTTAACAATGGTATAAGCGCCGTACCGTTCAGAAAGCAATGGCAAACTACTGAATGAAAAAATTGCCTAGAAAAATCACAAACAGCCAATACAAGCTGGGGTTGATTGCCACGTCCTGTAAAGGATAAGCAACTAACTTTAATCTACGTTCACTGGTCATTTATGCCCCACCATGCAACACTTCCTAGTGTCGTTTCCGGGGACTCTGAAGAGACAAAGAATATGATTACTGTACCCTCAGGCATGTCGTACATGGCTATTAATATGAGGTTGTGCATGGGACTGTCAACCTCATCATGTAAAACTAATTAACACAGAAACGACAACTACAAGAGCATGTGAATATTTGGTGCAGGCTTCCTGCAAGGGGACCAGCTGTAATGGTGGCTCCATACTCTATAAGGAGTGAAAATTAAATTATGATGATGACGACTGCAACATTATTATTACAACAACTGACAGCAACAGTAATATGAGAATACTATGACTATCTTCTGGGAAGAGTTTCCGTTGCTTTTTGTGGCTATGTTGATTATTTGTTAATCTTATGTTTTTTAATATTCGTGTTTATCTACGAGGAACACCATAGTCAGTCTTTTCTAGACACTACAAATGTTTTTGTTAAGGCCACTACCAATCATAGCTCAGTACTGTTTTATAACATCTTCAGTAGCTTGTTCTCAAATTTGATTAATGTTGCTTATTGCCGTTTGCAGAGTTTTACATTGTGAATATTTGTATCTAGAAAATCAGTTATACATCATTTATTTACTCAGATCTTACAGAATATAACATTCCTCGCGTGTGGCTGGCTATTGACATTGGATGGAGTACACCTGGACTGACAGGTCATTTATACAACAGAGCCGGCGAACGAGGAACGTTATTTTATTTGTGTAAGACAAGGTAAGAGTATCTTGTGTCGGCGTGTTTTTAGGAATCATAAGGTTAGTGGAAACGCAAAGCCAGTTAAGGGTATTATAAGTTGACTAACTAACATGCACAGGAGCATCGAAAGAAACCATACAAAACCAGCTAAAGTAGATTACAGTAATCAGGTACACCACAAAAGGCAGAATCTTCAAGTGTCGTGTCAGTCCTATTGTATGGCTCTGAAACATGGAGAACAACAAAAAACAACTAATAGGGAGGAATTGACTATTGAAGCTTTATCTTTGTTTCTTTAACTAGCACAGTTGTTTCCGAGTAGCTAATAGGTACAGTTGACATTCAAAAATCCGGCAACCTCCGGACCTGAGGAGTGCTGGATTGTTGGAAATGCCGGATTTTTTATGGTTATGTATGTTGTATATATTTAACAGAAAATGACTACCCGTACAGTCCTTTAAAGAAAGAAAATTAAAAACTAAATGAAAAGCAAATGAAATTTTAATGTTCATCAACTAAATAAAACAGTTCTACAGAATTTTAGTTCAACAGCTGCATCAAAACATAAACGGCTCCAGAAAACAGTGGCGCGCCAACGCGGTAAATTTAAAAAATGCGCTCCGAAATCCGTGCCGGAAATCTGAAGGAACCGATGGCCGGATTTTTGAATGTCAACTGTTTAGCGTCCGCTTCTGCTTCTAACGGCACCGAGTTCGCTCCCAGTATGGGTAATATAGTTATGAAATTTATTTTCAGAACCAGTGGTTGCTAATGATGTCATACTCACCCACTCCCTTCTCCTGGGTATTGATATAGGATGCTTAGCCTTCTCGGATAAAAAAAGGTAGTCCCATAGAAGATTCTGCCTTACGGGAGGGTGTCACATAAATATTCTGTCGATTTCTTGTCCTCTATGGCAGTATTTAGTTACATTATTTTGAGTGAACTAAATTACGTGCTTTTCTGTGGTTAGCCCATTTTCTTTCCCGACTATCAAGCAGATATTTAATACTTTAAAATCATCTTACACTCCTCTCAGTGATAATTTATCTCGTTTGCTTTAAGCTTCTCGGCTTTGCTAAAATTAGGCACAGGTAAAAACCCAGAAGGGCCGGTCAGCGACCGAGCGTTGTGTTTACCTCAGGCGTGCCGGGCGATAAATTGCCCGTCTATGGACATATTACAGACACGCACTTATCAGTGGGACACACCTGAGCGGAAATCATCCAATCGTCCGGGCAGATTAAGAAGTTAGTTGTTAGCACTGCCGAGATAGGATCAGATGTTTTCATTCCATATTTGGGATCCATGACTCTGCAGTAAGGTGCAGAAATTTCCACGAGGAAATAATGTGAATTACCCCACAAAACACGCATGTTTGAAACGATTGGTAGACATTCGCAATGAAGGTACAACACCCCTTCCGATTGGAGCCCTGCTTAACATTGTAACAAAGAAATGCCGGGGACAGGCAATATAACCTGACATTTTAGCCATGTTAGAACACTGTGAAAATTTACTCACGCCAAGAAGACTACCAGACCTTGCCAGAGTTAAGAATAGTATCAGACCGGACTTTGTCTGAACATTCTCTGGACTTAAAAGCCCAAGAACAACTCTACCATTTTAACCCGGAAAACCGGATGCTGAGGGAACTGAAATACAAGTCAAAGTGGGAACTTGTTAATAAAATAACAACTCCCACACCAAGTGTAAGAGGCCTATACAAGTGACTTTATTTATCTGAGCCAGCAGTATGTGAGCCTAAAGATTAGCGTAAGTTGTACATTTTAAATTCTATATTTTTCATTATTAACATCTGAACTAATACAAATATACTGACATGTGAATATTAATAAGTGAAAATTGCTAGTGGATGTTCAAGTCTTTTGAGGCTGGCAACCTCAGTATAAAGAATGATGATTTTATGAACCACCACTGCCAGGGATGGAGACTGCTTTATTGTGAGTTTCTTATAAAGAACCAAAAGCAGAGGTAGTCCCAAGTTCCATATGGAGTAGGTAGAGATTTATGAAAGAAATGGTGTGCATACTTGTTATATTATTAACCTTTTCAACCAGTGCAAATAAAAAACATTTTAACTCTAAATGTAATGACATTTTCAACCTTTTCAACCAGGTAAATGTAAAACATATTAACTCTTTCACCTTTTCACCCAGTGTAAATGATAAACATATTAACTCAAACTGCAATGAAAGTTTACAACCTTTTCAACTAAAGTAAATGTAAACATATTCAAACTATATTGTTAACATTTTCAACTAAAGTTAAATATAAAAGTATTCATTTTATATGTAAAAGTAGTTTTTCCCCACTGGGATTAATGTTAATTCTCAGAGTTCTGAAGATAGATGGGATGGTAGAATAAGAAGATGGTGACACATACGTATATGTCGGGAAACTCAATACTCAGAGGGTATTTGTTTCACTTCTTTTGCCATAGTAGTTGGTGGTGCTAGTTGAGAGTACTATTTCTGGAAAAAGTGAAGGTATAAGGAGCCTGAAGTCGACGCTAGACACCATCATTAGACGGGTCTTAGAGACGCGGGACCAGCTTTGCAGTTACTCCCTGATTTTACTTGGAACGTGCTGTAACTCATAACTTGACCAGGGACGTGAGCAATCCTGTTACCTATATGTGAAGAAGCAAAACACCAGGCGTAGCAGAAACCCCAGCAGCTAAGTGTACACTTAAAAGCTGCCAAGTGAAACTTCTCCTTATATTAATTCCCCATTAACATCATATGATGATGACAAAATTTTGTTAAAGAATATTCAGTGTTAAAACCAAATTGACTATTAAATTTGTTACTTATATCTATCAAAATTTAAAATTGATTTAATCGTTTTGAAGGTGTTGTATCCGTTTGTCTCAGACAATGTCTTAACTACACTTAAACAGAGGTATACCATAATAATAAGAGATATTCGCTGAATAAACTGAGCTGGGGGCTTCAACGAGCTAACAAATTATAAGAATACCCTATCTTTCACAAAAGTTGTCAGCAGATACTAGCGTTAACGTGCTCAGCCAATGCAGCATTGTTCTCGCTTTTCTGAATATCTTGTGAAGACTACCTGGATGTAGAAGCATCATTATCCTTCTACCTATAACTCTGCCAAGAGTAATCTTGTGCGAAGGTATACACTTTTGAAAACTCACATCAGTTACTCTTTAGGTTTGGCCACTGTTGGACCACTACTGCAGAGCTAAGGAGAGGCGACCCGTGACAGAGTGAAGTGTTAGAGACTTTACTACACTAGGTCCAGCATCGAGAGGTGGGGTGACCAGTTTCCTTCCTCGCTGCTTTTCTAACACAAAGTCAGGTACCCATTTACAGCTGGTAAACTGAAGCGTGTCGATACCGCAAATTGGACTCGACTCCTTTACCGCGAGAGACCAGCGCTCTAACCACTCTGTCAATCGGACGCACCCTTCTCGGATAAGGGCGAAAAAATTAATATGTCTCGTGTGTAAGTTGCGCTCGTTAAAGATCCCTCGTAAATAGTAAAGAGTAACCCATACGGCCGCTGCCGGGGCAAAATTTAAAAATTATGAAAACTACCCGCCACAAAAAATATTTATGGAATGTGCGACTTCTGTATACACACATTAGAATCCTCGTCGGTGCTACAGAATTCGTGCACTGAGCTGAAATCCTCCATGTGTGATCTAAGAGAGGAGATTAGAGCACTTATGGATTAGTCCATGTGCAATGAAGAAAGTCATTCAAACCAAACCAAACATTGAGACCAATGAACATATAAATAAGAGAACTAGACAGACAAAAAGTCATGAATAAGAGAACTAGACAGACAAAAAGTTGTGAATAAGAGAACTAGACAGACAAAAAGTCATGAATAAGAGAACTAGACAGACAAAAAGTTATGAATAAGGATGGAAAGATCTTATTCTGAGCTGAGAATGATAAGAGGTTGCAAAAAGCGGTGTAGCATGCCCAACAAAGCCAATGGACTACATGGGAAGGAGCTCTGCTAAGGTCCTTGACATGGATTGATATATGGCATATGGCACCTCTTAAGCTCAGCTTCGTTATTAGATCAATGTATGACCTCCTGCTATCGGCCACAAACCTTGTGAGATGGGGAAAGTCAGATGATGAGCAGTGCCTCCTGTGCCAGGAGAGGCAGACACTTGAACACGTGCTCTTAGCTTGCAAGGTATCAGTACGGCAAGGGCGATACACATTGCGCCACAACACAGTGCTAAGTGAGCTGGCTGCGACAATAGACATGGCTGTCATGAAATATTCTAATCCACATATATAAATTAAAAGGTAAATGTAAAGCCTAACAAATAAATTTAATAAAAGAAAAGAGAAATGGTAAAAGAAACAGTGCTGTCACAATGACTGTACGCAAAATCCCCTTGTGTTCTACTTCGTCTGCAAATTGTAACGCTTTCACGTTGATAGTAAAAGCCTACTATATTATTACACGCTTTCTTCAATGAAACGTGTACTGTATTTCTTGGAAAAACCTTGAGATACGCAAGTTGACCTAGATTTAAAATTCCATTCATGTCTTTTTATACACTATGTTACCAAAAACAAAAGACAGATGGACTAAAGGATAGAAAGAAAGGGAGAGGCAGAAAGCCGAACACAGGCAATTGTAAACACGCGTCGCGCGATACACAATTGCTGCCATCCCGCGTGTAAGGCCACTAGCAATAACTTTTTTTCAGATAGACCGTGATAAAAAACACTACCCATACCAGAGTTAGGTTTTAAAATCCTGAAAAACGCTTATTGGGAATTATGACAATATACTGGTTTACGTTTGAAAACATGACAGTACCCAGACACCCTCAAGTTTGGAAGTGAGAAGGTAGTAACAGCACGACTATCCTAGAAGAAAATGCATATTGGCTCCATTAAATTCGTATATTTGGGTTCCTTAGGGCTTACTGACAAAGAATATGTAAAACGTTACGCAAATAGTCTAGGAATTACCAAGTTATGGCCAAAATAAAATAATGGGGGTGCCTGACAGCATGAAATCATTTCTGCTCATAAAATTTTTTTTTATAACGTGTTTGAAAAAACATTACGTTACGGAAATAGCCTACCATGTTAACTCCTATTTGATTGGAGCGCAACAAATGTAAGGCAAAAGATGATTAGTCGGACTATAAATACTATCTTGTGTTGTCAGGGGAAACGTGAGAAGGGGTACTTTTTTGAAAAGATGTGTAGACATGGTTTCATTGGTTAGAGCTGCGAATATACACAATTCAGAACGTTTGTTCCTTGCCACATCTTGTAATAAACCTACTAAGAAACAGTGTGTTGAACACCAGTGTATATTTTGTATAAAATAAAGCCTGGGACATCGGCAGATCGGAGTTGTGCTATATTCATTGCCAGTCAACGAAACTGTTTATTATTTCCATGAATTGTGGTAAGCTTGAAATATTCAATATCTTTTAATGAAAATTGAATGTAAATTGATAATTCATGTCTGTATATATGTGTAGTTCAGTAGCGAACATGATGTAAAGCCTATAGTGCTCCAGCCTGAACAGAAGGTGTCGGAGGAAAGTAAAACTGCATGGAATGGCCAACAGTACACTGACACCTAGATTATTGACTAGAAAGAAATAATGCTGGAATTGCAGAGGCGTAGTAACCATTAGGGAGGGAAATACTGGTATAAAGTATTTCAGATGAAGTTGACAGTTGGCCTAACGCTCTGAACTCAATGTTTGTGATGTATTGTGCTCAGTGTAGAAATAGAGTATAAATAGTTCTGAAGTAGGAGGTACAACCTTCTTGTTTCAGGGACCGTGGTCTTAAAGTTATTGAGCAGCACCTGGTCAGAGCTTTGCTGAAGCCAGAGGCGGACAGCATACTCCTTGGTCCATATAGCAACCAGTGGGGTGGCTCCAGAACTCATTAAAGTAATCGAGCAGAGGAGTCTTTTGCTGCAGTCATCACGAAAGATAAGAGAGTGTGGCCATGGAGCTCAACATTATGTACCCCCATCTTAAAATGACATTGTAAAATAAAATTAAGAGGGGAATTTAATTGTTTTAATGCCAGGAACTGAGAACATCTCCAATACTAGTTCCAACAGAAACAAACTATTGAAGTCATGATGACAAATACCAACAGAGCTTGAACAAACAAAACCAGTATTACCTCATATTACCACTACACAACTGACACACATAGGATACTATTAACAATATATGTCACTACAAGATTCATGTTGATAAATTCTGTACATATAACTTGTAATTCAAATTGATTGTGTTTCCTGGTTCACTTTGTATTTGAATCAGGACACATATACATTAATAACAGCACTGAATACATATTGATATTTGAAAAGTTATCAGTGACTCATTTAAGATATCCTCGTAGAGTGTTTTATGTATGTGAGTTTCACAGTGTTGTCAAGTGTGGTGGAATAAATTAAATTGTTTATCTGTCGGTTGTTGTTATGACTTACACTTCATCATACACATATCCTAGACATATAACGTAGTCATCACACTATTCCAGAATAATTCTGACTGAGGTATACATATGTGGCAGCAAGTAAGGTTATCTATAATACACTACTCTTATTAGATATAGATACCTTCACAGCTGATCTCAGTCAGTACACTAAGTCCCCTATAAATATTTATAACATCCCACTTTACCACATATATTGGGGTCTCGCTCTCGGGATTTTGAATCTTTACCTATTACAAATATTGGGGGTAATTCACTTCAGGGAATAATAAGAATTAAAAGGTATCCTTGGGTGAAAATAAATAAGGTTGAGCTCACAGTGCCTGTGTTGTCCTGAGTTAATTAGTCATAGATAAAATTGTTTAGTTAAAATATTTTAGACATTTATCTGTTAGACAATGGCCGACCTGGCAAAATTTCGATCTGCTGCTGTACAGACTGCGAAAGAGTTAGGAATGGACGGGCAAATTATGATTTCTTATGTCACGGCTGAATGTGACAAATATATTGAACGGGAAGAAAGAAGATTAGAAAAAGAGGCCGAAAGAAAATTAGAGTCTGAAAGATTGGCCGAAGATAAGAGAATAGAGACTGAAAAAGAAATTAAGAGGTTGCAGATTGAGGCTGAGGCTAAGAGGTTGCAGATTGAGGCTGACAAAGAGGCTAAAGCATTGGAAGCCGAGGAAAGAAGACAAGCTGCAGAAAGGGAAGAGAAGAAATTAGCTGCAGAAGAAAGAAGATTGACTGCAGAGAGGGAAGCAGAAAAGAAGGAGAAGAGATTACAAAGGGAACATGAGTTACGACTAAGGGAGTTTGAGTTTCAAGGCCATGCTCCTGAAAATGGTGCCAGTCCCTTTGCCTCTGATGCCACTGCTAGCCAGGGAGCCTCAACCTCAGCTATGAATTTTCATTTAGATCATTTTGTTGAGAAAGACGATGATATAGAGAGCTATCTAAATAGGTATGAACTTTTAGCTACCACATATGGGTTAGAGAGAGAAAGGTGGAGCTTAAAGTTATCTCAAGGACTTCGTGGGGCAGCTTATGAAGTTTTTGCAAAAATGAGCAGAAGTGATCAGGAAAATTATGACATGCTAAAGCAGGCTCTTTTGTTAAGATATGAAAAGAATGCAGAATTTTATAGGAAAAAATTTAGGAATGCTAAATTACTGTCAGGTGAAACCTATCACCAGTTCTCTGCACGAATAGAGACATACTTAGAGAAATGGACTTCTCTGGGGAAAACCCAAGATCTTAAGGAAATGGTCCTTATAGAGCAATTAAGAGAGTCCATGGCTCCAGACCTGAGAAAGTTTCTCATGGAACAAGGAGCAGAGAGGCTGGGTGAGTTGCTAAATGTTGCTGAAAGGTATCAAGCAGCTCAAGCAGAGGTAACAGGTAATAAAAAGAAACAAGTGGATAACTTTAGGGCACCACAGAACTTTAATAAATTTGATCCTAGGGATCAAAACAAAGGTAAGCACCAGTTTGATAGGCCACGGTATGAAAATAAAAATAAAACCCCACAATTCGATGAAAGGAAATATGATGAAAGAAAATCTTTCAACCAAGGAAAAAGGTGGTGTAAGAATTGTCAGATGGACAATCATGACACTGACCGTTGCAGAAGGAAACCTATGTATATGGCCACCCTTCAGGTCAGGTCGACCTCAAGACAGGAGGAGGATATTATGTTGAATACCACTCCAGAAGAGATGAGGAAGGCACAGGCTGGGGACAAGACCCTCAAGCCTTGTTTCAGGAAATTGTCAACTTGTCATACAACTCCAGGCAAGGGAGATTTTTACATGAAAAACAAGTTGATGTATAGGAAGACTGGAGCTAGATCCAAAGGTCAGGGACAGCTGGTACTTCCTAAAAGATATAGGACAGAATTAATAAGGAGCCTACATGTGAAACCAGATGGGGACCATGAGAAAATAGGTACCATCATCCAAAAGGTGGCTCACAATTATTATTGGCCCAAGGCAAGATGGGACATTGAGAATTTTGTAGAAAGGTGTAGCATAGCACATGAGGGAACACCCACAAGTGGGAACATTGATCAGGACCTGGACACGCCACGGGGCAAAATTAGGCCTGACAATACGAAGAGAAATAAATTTGATAAAGTGGACCAAAGGGAATGGGAAGCCCCTTTTCACGGACAAGCTTCACTTAACTGTTTTACAATGGCCACTATGCGGAGAGTGCAAAAAGATGTCTTACCCCAGGGTAAGCCGAAAATCCCTCAATCGGACTTAAGCAAACTGGAGGAAGAGGATGTAGAGAGGAAATCTCTCATCAAGAATTTTAAGTGGGGAGAAAGCCCCAGGAAAAGAATTGGTAGCGGTCGTTTTGTGCATGATAATTCTGGGAAGAAAAATCATCACTATAGCGCTTCGAGCGGAAGAGACCATACCGGTGCATGGACAAATAGGTCCACACAATAAAAGGTCCACTTGAAGCTTTGTTAAGAACGTGGACTGATGAAAAGGCAGAGGAAAACATTACATCTTCATACCAATATGTGAATGAGCTGACCACTCGTTTAAAAACTGGCTGGAAACTTGCCAATGAAAATTTGAAACAAGCCAGGAAGAAACATGCTGCCTATTATAACAGGAAGGCGAAAGACAGAAATTTGGCTGTGGGAGAGAAGGTACTGCTTCTTCTGCCCGGGAGTCAGAATAAGTTACAGATTGGATGGCAAGGTCCATATACAGTTTTAGAGAAGGTGTCTAGAACAAATTATAAGATAGATAAGAAGGGGAAAGAAAAAATCTATCATGTGAATCTCCTGAAGAAATATTTGGAAAGAGAACATCAGGAAGAGACACACTTGTTGACCTTGTCCATCGCTATGGAGATGAAAAAGGAACCACTTTCATCATTTGAATATCCATTACACCCCTGTGAGACAGCAGCACAGGTGAAAATCAGTACACATTTAACGAAAACTCAGAAAGAGAGAGTGCAACAGGTTCTAAATAATCAAGCAGAGGTGTTAACAGACCGACCAGGGCATACAAACCTATTGGAATATGATATGAAACTGATAGACCCCACACCTGTCTGTATGAAACCATATTCGATTCCGTTTGCTAAGGAGAAAGCCTTGAAAGAAGAGATAGACTATTTGTTGAAGGAAGGAATTATTTCATACAGTGAATCTTCGTATAGTTCCGGTGTTGTACTCTTAAGGAAGCCCTCTGGAGAACATAGACTCTGTATAGATTACAGGAGACTGAGTGCTATTACAGAAGGACAGGTGGATCCATTGCCGGATACAAATCAGCTGTTTGCCAGACTAAATAGAGCTAAATATTTCTCAAAAGTGGATCTGAGTAAAGGATACTATCAGATTCCAGTAAAGCCGGAGGTTAGACCATACCTAGCTTTTAGTACCTCAGAAGGACACTATGAGTTTAATAGATTGCCATTTGGATTGAAGAATGCGCCTAGTGTCTTCTCTAGAATGATGAGAAAATTATTGGAACCTCTGAATAACCCATGCATCACAAATTTTATGGATGATATCCTTATAGCAACAGAAACCTTTGAGGAACACATTGACTCTCTGAACATGCTGTTTAATCGACTTAGGGAGGCGAATTTAACAGCCCGACCAACCAAATGTTGCGTTGGATGTAAAGAATTGGAATTCTTGGGGCACACAGTTTATCAGGGAAACATGACCCCTGACCCAAAGAATTTAGAGAAACTAAAGAAAGCCCCGAGACCACAAACCAAGAAGGACGTGAGATCCTTTGTCTCATTATGTGGTTTCTACCAGAAGTATATCAAAAACTTTAATTACATATGTGCACCGTTAACTGATTTGACACGTAAAGGACATCCAGATCGCATTACATGGACACCACAATGTGAAATGGCTTACCAGGAATTGAAGGAAAAGCTCACAAGCAAACCTATTTTGAAATTACCTGACTTAAGTCAAGAATTCATTGTAAGAACGGAAGCCAGTAATATTGGGTTAGGTGCAACTCTACTACAGAAATCAGATGCATTGGATGGGGAATTAAGCCCAGTGGCATATGCTAGCAGAAAGTTGAATAAAGCTGAAATCAACTACTCAACTAGCGAAAAAGAATGTCTTGCAGTAATATGGGCAATAAAGAAATTCAATATTTATCTGTATGGGAAGGCATTTAAGTTGCAAACGGATCACAAACCTTTATCGTTTCTAGCACAGGCTAGGCATGAGAACTCTAGGTTACTCCGATGGTCCTTACTTTTGGCTCCATATAATTTTAGCATTGAGTATATATCTGGAAAAACAAATTTGGGAGCGGATTTTTTAAGCCGCCACCCGTGTGATGAGAATCACCGTAAACCCCAGAAATAATAATAAATTTCTCTATGTGTATATAGAATAAAGGACTGACATATAATGTCTGTTTTAAGAGGGGAGATGTCATGAAATATTCTAATCCACATATATAAATTAAAAGGTAAATGTAAAGCCTAACAAATAAATTTAATAAAAGAAAAGAGAAATGGTAAAAGAAACAGTGCTGTCACAATGACTGTACGCAAAATCCCCTTGTGTTCTACTTCGTCTGCAAATTGTAACGCTTTCACGTTGATAGTAAAAGCCTACTATATTATTACACGCTTTCTTCAATGAAACGTGTACTGTATTTCTTGGAAAAACCTTGAGATACGCAAGTTGACCTAGATTTAAAACTCCATTCATGTCTTTTTATACACTATGTTACCAAAAACAAAAGACAGATGGACTAAAGGATAGAAAGAAAGGGAGAGGCAGAAAGCCGAACACAGGCAATACTAAACACGCGTCGCGCGATACACAATTGCTGCCATCCCGCGTGTAAGGCCACTAGCAATAACTTTTTTTCAGATAGACCGTGATAAAAAACACTACCCATACCAGAGTTAGGTTTTAAAATCCTGAAAAACGCTTATTGGGAATTATGACAATATACTGGTTTACGTTTGAAAACATGACAGTACCCAGACACCCTCAAGTTTGGAAGTGAGAAGGTAGTAACAGCACGACTATCCTAGAAGAAAATGTATATTGGCTCCATTAAATTCGTATATTTGGGTTCCTTAGGGCTTGCTGACAAAGAATATGTAAAACGTTACGCAAATAGTCTAGGAATTACCAAGTTATGGCCAAAATAAAATAATGGGGGTGCCTGACAGCATGAAATCATTTCTGCTCATAAAATTTTTTTTTATAACTTGTTTGAAAAAACATTACGTTACGGAAATAGCCTACCATGTTAATTCCTATTTGATTGGAGCGCAACAAATGTAAGGCAAAAGATGATAAGTCGGACTATAAATACTATCTTGTGTTGTCAGGGGAAACGTGAGAAGGGGTACTTTTTTGAAAAGATGTGTAGACATGGTTTCACTGGTTAGAGCTGCGAATATACACAATTCAGAACGTCTGTTCCTTGCCACATCTTGTAATAAACCTACTAAGAAACAGTGTGTTGAACACCAGTGTATATTTTGTATAAAATAAAGCCTGGGACATCGGCAGATCGGAGTTGTGCTATATTCATTGCCAGTCAACGAAACTGTTTATTATTTCCATGAATTGTGGTAAGCTTGAAATATTCAATATCTTTTAATGAAAATTGAATGTAAATTGATAATTCATGTCTGTATATATGTGTAGTTCAGTAGCGAACATGATGTAAAGCCTATAGTGCTCCAGCCTGAACAGAAGGTGTCGGAGAAAAGTAAAACTGCATGGAATGGCCAGACAGTACACTGACACCTAGATTATTGACTAGAAAGAAATAATGCTGGAATTGCAGAGGCGTAGTAACCATTAGGGAGGGAAATACTGGTATAAAGTATTTCAGATGAAGCTGACAGTTGGCCTAACGCTCTGAACTCAATGTTTGTGATGTATTGTGCTCAGTGTAGAAATAGAGTATAAATAGTTCTGAAGTAGGAGGTACAACCTTCTTGTTTCAGGGACCGTGGTCTTAAAGTTATTGAGCAGCACCTGGTCAGAGCTTTGCTGAAGCCAGAGGCGGACAGCATACTCCTTGGTCCATATAGCAACCAGTGGGGTGGCTCCAGAACTCATTAAAGTAATCGAGCAGAGGAGTCTTTTGCTGCAGTCATCACGAAAGATAAGAGAGTGTGGCCATGGAGCTCAACATTATGTACCCCCATCTTAAAATGACATTGTAAAATAAAATTAAGAGGGGAATTTAATTGTTTTAATGCCAGGAACTGAGAACATCTCCAATACTAGTTCCAACAGAAACAAACTATTGAAGTCATGATGACAAATACCAACAGAGCTTGAACAAACAAAACCAGTATTACCTCATATTACCACTACACAACTGACACACATAGGATACTATTAACAATATATGTCACTACAAGATTCATATTGATAAATTCTGTACATATAACTTGTAATTCAAATTGATTGTGTTTCCTGGTTCACTTTGTATTTGAATCAGGACACATATACATTAATAACAGCACTGAATACATATTGATATTTGAAAAGTTATCAGTGACTCATTTAAGATATCCTCGTAGAGTGTTTTATGTATGTGAGTGTCACAGTGTTGTCAAGTGTGGTGGAATAAATTAAATTGTTTATCTGTCGGTTGTTGTTATGACTTACACTTCATCATACACATACCCTAGACATATAACGTAGTCATCACACTATTCCAGAATAATTCTGACTGAGGTATACATATGTGGCAGCAAGTAAGGTTATCTATAATACACTACTCTTATTAGATATAGATACCTTCACAGCTGATCTCAGTCAGTACACTAAGTCCCCTATAAATATTTATAACATCCCACTTTACCACAATGGCGAAGATGAAGACGAATAGCAAAGTCAGGCCGAGCACCGCAAATACATACTTTCTGAGAGCAGGAAAGTCAGCACACCCCAAACCGAGTAAATCAGGTAGCAGTTTACCATCTCTTCTTGACTATTCTAATGACTGTAAGATGGCGGTTGACCTACCTGGACGAGGGGCATATCCAGAGAGAAAATCTAGAAGACGTCCGGATATAGTGCTGCATTATTCATCATCTCATCAGGTTATATTGATTGAACTGACCGTGCCATTTGAACCCAGATTGGACGAGCAACATTCGTTTAAAGCGGAAACGTATAGTGATCTGGCCGCGATCTGAGACACGTTGGGTTCACTGCAAGGGTCATGGCTGTTGAGGTGGATGCAAGAGGGTTCGTGGCAGCGTCAATGTTTGATTTATTGAAACTGTTGGGGCTGAGGGAACAGTCGAGAACAAGGTTACTGAATAGTCTTGGTGAAATTGCGGAAAAGGCATCATGCTGGCTGTGGAACAACAGCAATGGGCTATGGAACTCGGAACAGTACAATCTAGCCGCAACTTGCGATATAGGAAACACCCTGATGTTGCAATTTTACATAGTTTTTCGTTGTTGGTGAAAGGACGGCGGCTTTACAGCTAACCCGTGGTGTATTATATGAGGTGTTGGGTGCGTCTATATTTCATTTGACAGCCTGTAATGGCTTCACGCCTTGTCGGCTTCACGCAAGTGTGTCAGAAGTGTGCTGTTACTTTCACAATTGCCTCCGGCTGGCGGAATTGTGGATTTTAAAGCAGCAATCAAGGTGGAATGGGTTCATTTTCTGCATAAGACAGCAAGAGGCTGAAACACTTTGAAGTCATGACCCAGGTGGGCCGGCCACCATTAGAGTGTAAAGGAGAATAAAGGGTCGAAAAATTTGTTCGACGGCGGGAACGCTTCTGATGATTAGATTGCATCCTGTTGTAGCGCTCTGTATAGAGTTTCCTATCATCTTATTTTACATTGACATCTTCTTCTTCTTTGATCCTTAGCCGCCGACCGTCAAAGCCGTCAGTGGCCATCACGCCTGGTGGCGTTTTGTAGGGCAACAACAAATTGTTTCCACTTTGCTCGGTCGGTGGCCATCCTTCGTACAGTGCCCCAACTCTGGTTCATTCTTTGCATCTCAGCCTCCACAGTCCTCCGCCAAGTTGTTTTTAGTCGGCCTCTATTTCGTTTTCCTTCAGGGATCCATAGCATAGCTCGTTTCCGTAACTTCATTTCTTTTTACATAGACAGGGGTGTCAGCCCTATGCTAAAACCCCCAACCTGGAGTACCAGGGTGTCTGCTTTAGTCTGACCCCTGCCCGCGCAAACCTGTCCAGCTAGGTAGAACCTTCCAGGAGTAAAACTCCCGCTGGCATAGCTCTGGGGGTAATCAAGGTACGCAAGCCGCCATACCTCGACAAGGTATTGACATCGAAAAGGTTAATAGTACAGATGGAATATGTTTACAATTACATCTCCACTGTTTGAAAAGTGTTCACCATATAAATTGAATATGTTTTGATTAATGTTTACACTGATTAAAAACTTTGAAATTTTCATTAATTTTAAAGTGAATATGTTTACATAGACATTTACACTGGTTTGAAATTGTAAGTATTATAATTAAAATGTACATTATTTCTTTCATCTTTACCTCCCTGCTCCATATGGAACCTGGGGCCATTTATCCGTTTAGTTCTCTTTTAGAAGCTAGCAATAAAGCAGTCGCCAGCCCCTTGCAGTGGTGGTTCATGAAATCATCATTCCATATGCCGAGGTTGCCAGCCACAAATGACTTAGACATCCACTAGCGATTTTCACATATTAATATTCACGTGGTAATATATACATATTAGTTCACATGTTAGTAATGAAAAATATAGAATGTAAAATGACAACTTACGCCAATAGTGGCTAACAGACATTTTGCTTAGATAAATGAAGTTAAGGCACTTGATTAGGCTTCTTACATGTGTTCTTTGGGGTCGCTACTTTTATAAAATAGTTCCCTCTATGACTCCGTGTGTTTCAGTTTCCCCAGATTCCGGTTCCCTATTAAAATGGTTTTACTGGGCTCTTGAAGTCCGTCAAGATTTTCCACAAAGTCCGGCCTGATAAATGGAATTCTGAATTTTAACTTCTGGCAAGGTCTGGTTGTGTAGTCTTTGGCGAGCGATTTCTTACAGTGAATTAAAACTGCATAAAGGTCCGGTTATATTGCCTGTCCTACCACTGCATCTGTTTGTTATGAAGCTATTCAGGGTCCCAATCATTTAAAACATGCTTGTTAGGTATGGTAATTTCAGAATATTCCGACATCGAATAATTTTGCGCGTGATGCAAAGATCATGTCTCCCATATATGGCAATAAAACATCCGATGCCTAGTGTACAAACTCACCAATACATCGATAAACTCATACGACAATGTATTTCAGATGTAGCAAAACATTACTCTGTGTAGTGAAATTGACAGAGATACAACGGTAAACTACCTCCAAGGATAACATATAAGGATAAAAAACATAATGCGTAGGCTGCTGATGTACATGATCGCCTAGACCGCGGGTCATCACCCTCCATAAAAATTGACTTGCTAGACAGGAGGGGAACGGAGGATCAAAAAGGAAAAATATGACGGGAAAGATTGCGTGAGACTAGAAAGGCTAAGGAGACGCAATTGGGGGGGGGGGAAACGGAGAAAAGTCACGTTTCCCAAGTTGACATAAAAAGTAAGCAACTCGACAGAAGGGACCTTAGATATAATACGCCACAGTCATTTATTGGACGCTTTTGCGCGATACCAAGCCCTTGATTTGAATTCAGCGGCTAAACGCAGATGTTAGGAATATTACAAAATTTAAAAAGTACTTTTTTCTTAATATTAATGTTAGGAATATAAAAATTAGCTGGCCGGATGGCCTATTCTGAGCAGTGAACTAATATGTTCTTAATTTTACAAACGGATAGATAATATTGAAGATAATGACAAAAGACAGTGTTGTTCACATCATCGACAAGACTGTATTGAATCTAAAAGTGTCGCTAATTGCACAAAAAAACACGACCTCGAAACGCAGGTGTTCAAATCTACGTAGTATGGAAGAGAGGGTTTTTGGGTGGTAGCTGTGTCTAAATATAACTTTTAACGACAAAATTTTGGAGGGGAGAGAAAGGTTGGTTCAAAAATCGAGTACATTTTGTAGAAACACAAGTAGAGACGGACAGACTAACAGATAACCATCCATACTTGACTGAAGCATGACTGAAATGACTTTATGGGAGGAAATTTGAAATTTAAAATAAACCTAGGCAGTGATTGGCCACAGACAATCATATCATTAGCGCTCAGACGCGAAAGTGGGGCCATTCTTCAATAGTTGTTCAGTGATAGACACAGATTTTAAAGTGTGGTGATTTCCATATGAAAGAAAGTGTAATAAATTTAGGGACGCCATACTATAGCCAGCAGCTCAGCTGAGTTTTGCTAGCAATTCTGTGTTATTTATTCATAATCTGGTAAGATTGAAATTATTTCCTTATATATTTTGAATATTGTTTCATGTTCGAGTGATTTGATACTGCCATATCGAAATCTAGCCTTACAAACAAGTAGGGATTTGCTCTAGACCCCCCGCCCTAGTCAGGGTCTAGGGACCAACAATGTACATAAACTCCAGCAAGGATTATGCAAGACAGATCGAGTGTTGAGAATAATTGAAACATATTACCTATCCTCTTTTAGAGCAGAAAACTAATAAATATTTTTCAGAACCTATAGTCTGGGAGGATCTATCTGATGTAAAACCACCATGGTAAATGTGCTGTTTGGTCAGAGAGATCTGACCTGTCTGTATGATGTGGTTGTTGTGTCAGTGTTGTGTCCAGACGTGGGTGGAGAATAGATTTTGACACATGGCCCATACTTTGATTGCAGAGCTGCGAGTTTCTGTTGTCAACCAAGCAGTGTCTATTCAGTTGGTGACTTACTCGAGTGTATCTGTGCAGTACTTGTGACAGAGACCACCATTATTGCCCGCCAGCACGGAGAGGTGGGATCATCAGTTTTCAGCACCAGAGCTGCAACGACAAGATGAGTGAGCCTCTGGTCTGCTGGACATTCACCAACCCCGTTTAGTTACTAATACCCCATAAAAATTCCCACCATTTTCTGGACACTGTGTAGTCAATATAGACAGGTGTGATGAGGCCACCCCAACAGCACAAACAGTAACTATCCTCCCAAGTAGATGACTACTAGAACATTTTAATAAAACTATCTAGTATAGTACATATATATGTACACTATTGCATTTATGATATAATATTCCATGCATTTCTTTCATAATCTCTAAATCCTTTAAGTTCTGGTCAACCTAAAAAATTGATACAGAACAAAATAAATGTAATATAATTTTATCAAAATTTTACACACGTGAGTTAGTTCAGTGTATTTTAACATTTATTAATATTATTAGTCTTGTTAAATATCTGTGGGTATATCTATAACCTAGTACACAAAATGTGTTGCACACTACATACTCTACGCGAAAACTAAGCAGACCAATATGTGTTTCAGCAAAGCTGTGCCGCGCCTAGCAAATGTGATGCATTATCACCAACAAGGAGTGTCAAATGTTTTGATAATATCAATTAATCAGTACTTACAACAGATGAAATGAGTACTGAGGTAGTGAAAGAGAGAACGAGAAGGGGTCGGCCCAAATCCATCTTGTCACATACAGAAAGACTTGGCATACGTTTGTAGACTGTCAGTGCTACTTGGGGAGCTGACGGTTTATGATGATGACATCACACATTACAAATTACTTATGAATTCTTTTTTTTAAAACCATTCCAATTTTCCGAACTTTTCTACTAAAGTAGAGTAAAAGCCCGTCATATGACGGGAATTAAATTCAAAAGCACCAATACTTAACGGTAATCTTACTTATTCAAATACTTGTGGAAACATAATGTTAGGTGTGAATATCCGATTGTCCATCAGAAGAGTATCTTGATTTTCTGTAGTTTAATTTCTACTATTGCATTGTTGTGAATTCTTGATTGAGACATGGCGACGTACAGCTGTCCGTGAGAGAAAATTGGCTCGGTTAAGAAAATATTGTTAAAATCTAAGTGATTATTAAACCTGTTGATCTATAACTCTACGGCTATAGTTGGATTAATCACTATTGACAGAATTGTATGTCTGCACCAATTTTAAGTAACCCTGCACCCGTATGACTCATATTGTGTTAACCCAAACATATAGAACACGCTACGTTAGTTCTGGAGCGTCCGATTGACAGAGTAGAGCGCTGGTTCCTGACTTTGCTCTTGAGTTAGGAAAGGAAAAGGCAGCGAGTAAGGGGACAGGTCACACTTCCTCTCTATGCTGGACCTTGTATAGTGCAGTCTCTACAACTTCACTGCACTACGGCAGTATCTGCTATGGGACTATCTTGACCTTGTTACGTTAGTTCTGAGCTTCAACGGTTGACCCCATTTATCGCCAGCGGGAAATACCTTATTTACTTACGTACTTAGTCATACCTCTTCTACCGTGAGGTGTAGAGGTGTAGAAGAGAGAGCGCCTTACTATTATACCGACTGTCTTCTTCCTGACCTGGTTCCATTCTAGTCGTCGGTCCTTGAGAGATTGTCTAGTGTTGTCCTCCCAGCGTCCTGGAGGTCAGGATCCCGGGCTCTTAGTTTCCCAACTTGTCGTGGTAGCCGATCTTGGCCCATTAGTAAAATACCAGTTTATTTTATGCTAACAAAAGCGTGAAACTTAAATCATTGTACACCCTTTCATGTTAATTATAGCACTAAAATAATGTTGTACAAATTTTGAACATGCCCGCCGTTGACATTACCATCCAAATCAACTTTTGCGCACTTTTCTTTGGCGGGTGTTATTATTTTCGGGAGCGTTACGAACGGAATGACAGAATGAGCTGGAAAACTTGGGCTGTTAAATATAAATACTCCTGCGTACAAGCAAATAATTGTTCCTTGTTTTTAAAACTTTTAATGGCTAAAGCCCTATCCAGTCGGACCTTTATTGTGTCTGAATGCCTTAACTCATATTTACTGAACGTTTAGGATTAGTAGTAAGATGTGAGTGTAAACAGCAACCATAGAGCCTGATATCTTTTTTCTTACAGGTCTTTAATCTGTTTATTACTGTTGTGGCTACAATTGGGTTTTTGATCACCTAATCCTCCGTAATCATCATAATCACTGAATGTTCAACATGTTATATTGATAAAAACAGATATCCTCTGATGCTGCGAAAATATAGACGACTTGTGATTTGTTTGCTGTTTTCATGGTCATGTCAGTCTACATAAAAGGTCATGGTCATGTCAGTCTACATAAAAGGTCACGGTCATGTCAGTCTACATAAAAGGTCACGGTCATCCCTTAGCAGATACTGCCGTTGGGGAGTGAAGTGTTAGAGACTTCACTACTCGGTCCAGCTTCGAGAGGTGAGGTGACCAGTTCCCTCCCTTGCTACCTTTTTCTTCCCTAACTCAAGAACAGAGTCAGGTACCCATTTACATCTGAGTATACTGGAGCATTACTCCATCATGTTTTGAACCCGGCAAATTTACCATGAGAGACCATTGCCCAACCACTCTGCCAGTCGGACGCTCAGACAGTTAATATAGGTATCCTGAAATTTGTGAACAACAGCGATAATGGATAATGCTTCCTTTTCTATTTGTTTGTATTTCCTCTTTGCACCAATCGCAGTCGTAGATGCATAAATGCAAGGGATCGATTTATATCCCATAAATTTAGAGAAACCAGATGTGATGTGAAAATAGCCTTGAAAATGAAATAACAATGGGGAAAGTACAGAAAATAGTAAAAGTATATCAAAACAGAAAGAAAAGATAGCAAACAACTTGACACTGTGGCATGGGAAGAAGCCTGCAACATAAGGGAGGAAGAGCATGAATGATCAAGATCTGTGGAGAGATGTGGTTGCTGACACCTTTCAGCATGGCACTTAATGATAGTCTTAATATGAATAATGACTGTTACATTTAAATAAAAGTGCATATGGTGTTCTACATATGATAATATAAAAGAATATACCTTACACAGTATTGTCAGCGGGCATCTTCCAAGCAGGTTTATTCTGTTATGTTTATGTGTATCTACATTTACCTACCAAAGGCTGTGTATTAATCTTTGTAAGATTAAGTCAGTATATACCATGCAATATTTTTACAAAAGCAATATTTGTGATCATATTATATGTGCCTAATTTTCTTAATATTTTGGTTTTGCCAGAAAAAACGTTCAAGACATTCAGTCTGACAGTTAGAGCAAGCAGCTCCTCTCAGGTGACAGACTATGACCTCCTGTCATTCCCCTGGAGCAATGAGAAAGTATTTAAAGAAGTCTCTACAGGCCAGATGTTGACACTGACATGTGAGGCTGATGGCATTCCACTTCCAAGAATGATGTTCAAGATAAACGGGAGTTTTATAAGACGCATTACAGGAAATAAAACATCACATAGTATATCTGCTGACAAATGTGGTGATCTGGGAACATTCAGTTGTGAAGAGGAGGACGGCAATCTGAACAGGAGCATAGCAATCACAGTTCCTTGCTTGTACATACAAAATATTGCCATACTTATGTTGTCTAAAGCACGTTGTTAGTCTTACAGTAATGTCTTATAATATCATGTCTGTACTTAACAGTAGTCAAGGTTATTATTTATATAAAGGTAAAGATTGTCCTAAAGCAGATACTGCCTTAGGGGAGTGAAGTGTTAGAGACCTAACTATACCAAGTCAAGCTTAAGGAGGTGGGGTAACCAGTTCCCTTCCTTGCTACCTGTACCTTCCCAATCTCAAGAGCATAGTTAGATACCCATTTATAGCTGGGTAGACTGGAAAGTCATGTTACCATGTTTCAGACTCGGTAACTTTACTTTCTAAATAATCTGCGAATCAAACGGTCATCGTGTTAGTACAGTCTTTAAAAAAATGCAATATTATAAAACATTTGTTTCTGTACATTTTAATAGGCACTTATTGTAATCCTTGTTAAATTGTTTATATGTAGAGTGCAAAGGTCTTTAAGCTTCAAAATTTGTTGTTTTTAGATAAATTTCTTTCCATTTTTAACATTCCAGAAACTCTGCTCTATCCAATGCCAGAAGGAAGCTGAAGGGTAGTGATGATAAGTAACTCTCTTTCGGTGTCTGTTTCTCTCTCTCTCTCTCTCTCTCTCTCTCTCTCTCTCTCTCTCTCTCTCTCTCTCTATCTCTCTCTCTCTCTCTCTGATGTTGAATTGGGCCTCCCAGCATGTTTGATAACCCTGTGCATCCTATCAGCATTTTCTTAGGTTTTTGTTAATTATGTTTTCTTGAAAAATACATGTACATGTGTCGTACGGTAGGTTAATTGTTTTATTAGGCCTGTCTAAGTAAAAAGTGAATGTTGACAGATACAAGAGAATGTATAGAAAATGGTATTGTATGGTTGATGTTACCTAGTGTAATGTATGAGGTCAGCTGTGAAGGCTCCTGAGATAAATGTTGATGTGAATTACAGAAGGCCCTTCTTACTACCACTTACGACCTCACACATATCTTTTTTTTTCTAATGAATGTAGCTACGTTAAAAGTCTAGGGTACTGATATGAGATGTGTTGTGGTAGATTACACACACACAGATATTTAATAAGTCTAATAATATTAATAAACTTTATAACACACTGAACTAACTCAAGCTGTTTTAGTTTTAAAATGTTAAATCTTTTGATAAATTTATTTGTTCTGAACCAAATGTTTAGGTGGTCAGAACATAAGAAATATTATGGAGTTATAAATGGAATGCATAATCATATGACATAATAAAATGGAAAATGTGTACCTAATTATTTCAAATGACTGGTTAATAATAATAATTATATTAAGATAGTCCCAGGAGAACTTATTACTAGATATGCTGTTGGGGTGGTGTCATCACTCCCAGTCTATGACTCCCAAACATTGTCCATTGACTTAGGGGATGTATATATATAGTTTAATTTCCCACAATGGTATGGTGAATTAGTTGATAGGATAGTGGGTAATTTGTTGGTAAATCAGTTGGTGAAAGTCCAACAGGCCAGATAACACTTATCTCGCCTGCGTCGATCTCGTACAAAAGTCTGGTGGCCCCTCCTCTCCGTGCTGGGGGATAATATACGGCTGTCCTGACACAAGGTAAAACTGCACTGGTCAACATTTGTGTATATCACTACAGCATTTGACACCGCTTTGGTGCTAAACAGAAACTCACAATTCTGAAACAAAAGTATTGGGTCATGTGTCAGAATTCTACCTCCTGAGCCACTTCTGCACACAACACTACACAACAACACCACACAGACTGGGTCAGATCTCTCTGACCACACAGCACATCTTACCCAGTTGGTTTCACATAGTACTAGTTCCCCTAGACTACATTGAATCTGAGATATGTTCAAAAGCTTCCTGCTATTGAATAAGATAGGTGATATGTTCCACTGATCTCAACACTAGATCTTTTTTTCATAGTTTTATTTAGGCGTTCCTATATGTTTTCATGGTATGTATGTCTCTAGACCCTGAACTTGGGCTGGGGATCTAGAGCGAACACTTACTTGTCGTAATCATTTTTATGATATGGCAGTATCAATCACTCGAATTATTAAAATATACCAAATAAATATTTTTCATTCTTACCAGAATTCAGAATTGAGAACACAGTTAAATTTTCCAGCAAAACTCAGCTGAGCTGCTGGCTGTATGATGGCGTCCCACTATATTTGTATTCTTTTGGAATCAACACCACTTATTAATTTAAACTGCGTCTCTGAACAGACTTATTTCAAATGGCAAAATTTCACATCTCTGTCCCGCTACTATAAAATGCGTTGACCAATCGCCGACTTCCCCCCTTGCTTTCAAATCTACAACCAAAAGTCACTTTAGTCAAATCTCAGTCAAGTATGTATTACGGTCCGTTAGTCCGTCTGTCTCTACTTGTTTTTTCATTAAAAACACGCTTGGTTTTTGGACCCCTCCATGCAGTACCCTACACGAATCTGCCTCCTAAGTTATTTTTAGCTACAATTCTCCACCTTGCCCCCTCTCTTTCATTACAGCTCGATTTTTTTGCATCTGCGTCTCAAGGCCGCAAATTTTGAAACTATAGTGACATTTTTTAACAGTGCAGTCGCTCGTCTGATATGAAAACACAGTCTTTTGTCAATATCTTCCTTATTATCTATCCGTCTGTATAAATGAAAGCATATTATTTCTCTACTCAAGATGGGCTATCAAACTAGCTAGGTTTTATTTTCATAACTCTATTATTAAGAAAAAACATATTTTTTCTCAAGTTTAGTTTTTGAAATTTGTTCGAGAACCTTCTCTCATATGTTTTGCCGCGGCATTCAAATAAAGACCAAGTATCGAAAAACGTCCAAGAAATGACTGTCTCGAACAAGAGCTAAGGTCCTTTTCTTGTCCATTTCCTTACTTATGTCAACTAGGGACGTGAATTTTTTTTCTTTCACCCCCAATTGCGTCTTTTTGCCGTTCGAACTTCAAGCACGTGTTCAGTCATATTTTTCCTTTTGGTGTCCTCCGTTCTCTCCCGTCTACAAAGGGTAAACGTTTCGTCTGCACTTCTAACTAGATAATTTGAATGGTGGCAGGAAAGGCTGGCATGGGCGAGCATGTCTCCTAGTATCTGACGCATTATTTTTAACCCTACATTTTATCGTTAAATTTGGAGATATTTTATCGTTGTATCATGGTGACATCATCACATAAAGTAAACAACACCAAACAACCAAAATTAATAGATAATTTCCAGCAACAACAAAATCATCACACGCTCTCTCACTCTCAGTGGCCACTTCTCACTCTGTTACCTATTTGCCTTTTACGCGTGGGTCTGTGGTATCCCTTGGTAACAGATTTATTCCACGAACATAATCCCTATGGTCACTGTGACTAATGTATCACCCAAGCTCTCGAGGAAAGAAATTGGCCCCAGTTCATCCTTCCCCCCCAAAAAAAAAACTAATGAGGTGAACGCCGAATATGTTTGTTCCTTGATCAATCCTGGAAATGATATAAATCATAAACGTTGTCTTCACTGTTTTATAGATATCACTGTTCCCCGATGGGGTCACAGGGGAACGTAAGTCTAGAAAGAAATTGGCCCCAGTTCATCCTTCCCCCCCAAAAAAAAAACTAATGAGGTGAACGCCGAATATGTTTGTTCCTTGATCAATCCTGGAAATGATATAAATCATAAACGTTGTCTTCACTGTTTTATAGATATCACTGTTCCTCCGATGGGGTGCACAGGGGAACGTAAGTCTAGACACAGGAACTAAAACTGAATAACATCGTTGCGTTAACTCTTGCAGTGTTTTGCGGGCGAGAGAAAACACAGGCTTGTTTCCCGCTAGGTCTGGAACTTCTATCTGGACACAGGTTTTACTACAAATAGTTGAATATTGTGACATTCCTTGATGTTGACCCTTTAAGAGAGGGGAATACTTCTAGTGTCTGGAGTAAAATCCGGTTGCTACTAATGTTAAAAATGATGATGATGGATTCTTTATCGGCAGACTCTTTGCCAGAGCGCCGGTCCTGCACAGTGTATAAAAATATGTACTCCACGTGAATTTTGCTGTCAGGTGTCGGGGAAAATAATAATGGTTTCACGTATACGCCACTGTTGGGGCTGTCTTAAAAATAATCTCATGGTTATAATCTACAGTTCCAATATAAGATCGGGCTAGTACACATTTAAAAAATGGAAATTTCAAAGAAAAGACCGCTGGTCGTCCGCTTGGGGATCAGGTCTGCGAAAAACTCAAGAAAACATTTGTGGGAAAACAATACCACTCTATGTACACACACACACACACACACACACACACACACACACACATATATATATATATATATATATATATATATATATCTTCTTCTTCTTTGATCCTTAACCGTCAACCGTCAAAGCAGTCAGTGGCCATATTGCCTGGTGGCGTCCTGTAGGGCAGCAACAATATGATTCCACATTGCTCGGTCGGCCGCCATCCTTCGTACAGTGCCCCAACTTTGGTTCATTCTTTGCATCTCGGCTTCTACAGTTCTCCGCCAAGTTGTTTTTGGTCGGCCTCTCTTTCGCTTTCCCTCGGAGGTCCTTAGCATAGCTGTTCTTGTGAAGGTCACATATATATATATGTACGCAGACACGACAGTCTCTCATCCGCTCTGTCAATCATAGCGAATTTAAGCGATACACGGTATTTCTTCTACGCCTACACACAGACGTCGCTGGCCGCGGATTTAGGTCGGACCTAATCGATGGTGACTCACCCTCCTCGTCTCGCGGCTGTCATTCGCACAGTGTGTTATTTATTATTCTTTTTCTCACGATGCACCACGTACAACAAAATCACCTACCATTTAGTAGCTATTAAAGTGTCGGTGTCTGTTTCTTTTGTCGTATGCATTTAAAAAAAAATAATAGATGCAATAATAACAATAATTACAAATGGAATATGAACATGTATTCTTTTCTCCCACTGTCAGTCGTCTAACGCCTCTAATTCCGGTCTGTTTAACAGTCGTGTTTATCTCTCTCTCCTGGAGAGTTTAATTGCCGCGTCCGTCTACACTGTAACATAATTATCGTCTCGTCTCAGTTATGTATCGGTCGGGTGGTGTGATCTAACATTTTATTGGATATCTGGTTATGGAAATCGCTACGCGTTATTTTATTTAATTTCGCCTTACTAGCAAGAAAAATCTAAGTGAAATATAAGTGTTTAACTTTACATGCTATCACCGTAAAATAATTCTAATACTTAGAACTATTTACCAGAAAATCCAGAATGAAATCTTCACGAATCACTTATAAACAATATCCAAAAGAAATGGTTTAAGACTGCGCGCTAGACTCTTCGAATTCTGACTGACGACTGATGGTTGGGTTTTAGAAACAGCAGTATATATATCATTATGTTGCTCTTGATCTCAAGGGGCGTTATTTCGCATTCCTGTGTGGGACAAAAAATCAGAAGCTAGAGCTATCAAGATAAAAGGCTTACGTTTCGGCCTTCCAGAGTTTCTCGTCTGGAGCTGTGACCTACATCTAAAGATTTTCTGTTCTCCTAACGGTTTTCCCTGTAGAATGCCCGTGTTCCAAGATTAAAGGATACTAGGGATTTCTAGATTTTCCCTGAGTAAGCTTCAGAGGGTCTGTTCCGTCTCTCTCACGTGCTGTCAGTCTGTCAGGTATTATATGATTGACAGATGAGCTCGCGTGAGTGGCGAGAAGTATAACCAAAGCGTGATTTGTTTCCTGTTATGACTGACAGGTCACGAATATTGTAAACACTGCGTTAGCTCGTGTTTAAAGAAAGAGGGCGGGGACAAAAGGGTGAGCTCAGACAGACAGGACAAGTAGTTAATGCACGTTGTAGCTAGCAAATCAGAGAGCAGCTATAAGGTTACAATAAGCTGTCAGATTACTGTAGACTCTTTTCCATTATACGTCACAACATGCTATCTTTTTCTTATCAGATCTCGTTTTCCAGATTCATCGAACTTTTATATTGTTATTGTTCTGCAATTTTTTTATTTTTCTTATCAGTCTCTCATTATTATGATTCTCTGTTTTAATATTGTCACCCAAAAAAAAAAATCGTTAGTATTATTTATTTCCATCTTTCCTCCAGGTGAACATCAAAACCCATCTGATAAGGATGACTACATGCTGATATTTTGTTCAGGTAAAGAGGTGCCTTATACAGGGGTCAATGTTGTAAAACAACACGGAACACAATTACTAGCCACAGAAAAAATCAGCAACACATTTGTCGCAAAAGTAAAGCAAAGCTGTTACGTAATCGAGGCATACAAGTGTATGGTCAGTCTGAAGGATGGTACAACCAGAAACATCACCAGATATATTGGTATAGATAACTGTGAGTTCAGGTCTATCATCTTGGAATATTATGTTTACAGTATTTATGTCTCTGACAGCTACCTGTATGAAGCGGTGTGATTACATGTTATGAAAGTGTGTTATATATGAATATTTGTGGCTTTTGTAGGAAATTAATGGTTTCCAACAGGTCTGGATGATGTTACACATATTCTTTTTTCTTCCCTTCGTTGTTTTACTCCTTATGGAAAGCTCTGCTATAGCGGATCATATTGCAGGAAGCCTCATAAAAGCTACCCGAAAATAATTTGAAGAAGCTCCGTTGGTGGCATATCGTAGGGATAAGAATTTTTGGGATATTCTTGTATATCATTATCTGCCTATTTTCCACTCTGATCCTTTTACCTGAGAATTGTTTTGAGATGCCTCTTTGGTGGCATATCAAAAGAATTATAGGGATATTCTTGTACACAGCCTCTTGAGGAATACTAGAACTTCATTCTTTGGTACAAAACCGTGCTAGCGTCGTAGACGCAAGACCTGTCCGTTTGTACTTCAGACTCAGACTGTTTCTTTTCTGAAGGGTGATTTTGTCATTAGTGAGTAATTTACATGTGAATCCGAAATTCTGATTTACGGCAGTATCTGTAAAAGGTGTCATTTTATCTATATTGGTGAAACTGGCAGACGATTGGCAGACAGGTTTCATGAGCACGTAAATGACATTATGACAAATATACTCCTGTGGCTGTTCATTTTAATGGACACGACCACTCAAATAATTCTGTTATCCAAATAACTGTCATCCGTTCAAGCTGTGGTGATGATCTGGAGAATCGTCTCATTTTTCAAATGGGGTTGTCTTTCTCCTTATGGCTTGAAGTTTCAAGATAATTTTTTAAATTCTGCTATACATTGATTTCCCACTTTCTTTTCTCAACTTTTTCCCAATCTGTCTGTTTTATTGCAAATATTTCATTCCGTACGGTATTCTACTTAGGTATTTGTGTGCTGCTATGCCACTTCCTTGGAAAGACTTTACCTAGGCTGTCAGCGTATATCTCCATAGGATATTATTTGACTCTTTTTACATAATTTTCTATTTTCAATATTTATCGAATTTCTTGAGTTAATACCTATTTTTTTGCTTGTTTCGTGTTTGTTGATTTTTCTTCTGTCTGCATCGTACATAAAATCGTTGTTTCATTAAGTTTGTTCCACTTATTTACAGTGTTCATTGTCTTTGTCTTTTAATCTGTCTATATTTATCTGTGTTACCTGTTTGTTACTGTGGCTAACGAAAGGTGAATCCCAATACGTCCCGCGTTTTCTGTATACGTTAACTTGTAAAACTGATTCCGTACCATGTTATTTTTTTACTTTATACATTCATGTGATTTTGCAGCAGTGATTTATGTAGTAATTTGTGATGAGAGTTTTCGCTGTCAATACCGTGTAGACATACTGGCTTGTCACGTCCTGGATCAGATGGTTTTAAGTCGGGCTTCCCACTTCTCTGTGGATAGTTTCCGAATCAGCTTATTTTTCCTGCTCAGACTAAGTGAAGCGTATTGAACAAGGTCACCAGACTGTGTTAATGACAACTGTGCAATTCCCACCACCCAATGACTTGCTGTTTGTCTGGTTAGTACCACTATTTATCGGTGTCTGTGACAGCACTAGTGCTTCTTGCTTCGTCAGTGGGATTGTCACATCCTGCATCCAGGTGCATTCACTAAAGGAATCTGCAGTGTTGATCCGAGGGCTGGTTCACACAAAGTGGGGCCTGGAGTTAAAAAGTGTGCGGGGGGGGGGGAGAACACGTTACTACTCTTGAGCAGTCTGAATCCTGAAATCAATGGTCTTGCCGCTTAGGGCATCAACAGAACTCTACTGTGGATACCAGGTCATATTGGCATCCAGGTGAGTGAGATTTCTGATAAACTAACAGAGAAAGGACCATGTATGCCGACACCGAACATTCCCACCAACTTAAGAACCACAAAATACATGATACACAACAACTGCAAACAGCAGTGGATAGACGGTTGGGCCACCGGCTCAACTGCAAGAGCACTATATGCAGGAATGTCTCAGCCAAATCACAGAGATAGGCATCACCAACTTAAGCCGCAGATACCAGAGTACAAACTAACTGGTCTTAGATTTAGAACAAGACATATACTTCTCAGCGCCTGGCACTAGCAGACCTGCAGAAGCAATTGCTACCACCAAACCCCTCCATCACCAACACCCTGTATGCAAATACAATGCAGTTGAAAAATATATGTACCTTTCACTATCTGGCACAAGGGAACAAAAAGTGAAAACCCGTAACCTATGGGATTGGAAAAGTCAAGTCAAGTGTAGCAATTTTGTTGATGGTGTCAGCCCTTGCACAACCTTATACAATCACCTCTTACAACATACCTGAGGGTGTACATGTAGTAGTTGTGTCCTTTCTTTATCTCCTCAGAGACATCTGGGAACTAGATGGAATGACACACATGCAGCATGCACACAAAAATACTAGTGAATTTTAAATTCTGCCAAGGAGACACAATATGTGGACCATTACATAATTGATTATTTTTTTCTACTTTTGTGACCTTAAATTGAACTGAAGAATTCATGAGCACAGCCATTATTGAGCAAATAGGGTGTGCAGGACCTCAATGTATTACATTGTGACCACTGAGTTACATGAAACAAGATGAACAATTTATTATTTCAGATCAGGCCTAACAGCTGCCACAGCTGCCACAGCTCAGGAACTAGACCCCCAGTTATGGGGCCTCCTCCTCCTATGTGGGATAGCTAAGAAGAGAAAATTGATAAAGTCAGGAGAGTAAACTCTGAGAGAAATTCTCGTCCTCCAGATTGAGGTTTTCTTGGTGTCAACTGTCACACCATATCAACAAATTTGAAGTTACAGAACAAATATTGATTGTCAGGCAATACTAGATTTACATAAATAAATATTATATAATATATCTGTCTTCAATGCAGCAAACGTGGACATATATAAAACACAAATAAAAGCAGCAATAGCAATACTTTTTGGCAAGAGACAGTGTAAAAAGATAAAGGACAAATGCAGCTTTCTGAGAACTGAAAATCTAGAACAGAGATTCCCAATCTGGGTTTGTATGGTCCAGGGTTCAGAGTTTGTGGTTCAGCAAGTCCTGTGTAATAAATAAATAACAATTTGAAATAGTGTGAGATAAAAAGTGCCTGCTTCTAAAGTAATAATTGTTGTTGTTTGTTGTTGTTGTTTAACTAGGGCTGCTGAGCTTCGTGCTCTTTTGCAGCCAGTACAAAGTTAAAGACTTCTTGTTATTATTTACACTGTAGATCTAGGCTTTTCCTGTTGATTTTCTGCCATTCTGAAAATTGGCAGAGTTGAAGTCACGAGCTCCAGTTTCTCCAGCTTATTATTATTATTATTATTCCTTTGACCGCCGACCGACTAAGCAGTCTTCGGCCATAACACCTTGCGGCGTCATTAGGGCAACAAGAAATCGTCCGTTGTTCCGTCACACCTAACGGCGTATATTGGTACAACAGACTTTTAATTGTTGTTTCTGTGATCAATGTGACAAGCAAGCGGTAGATCAATCCGCTGTGCCCCGAACTTGCCCTCATGTGTACTCTACTCCTGTCGCTATAAAACCATTTCGCCATGCCTCCCAGACGCCCGTCCAGCCAAAATCCATTCGGGACCGAAGGTCCTCGAAAAAGGGCAGTCTGGCACAGGCACAGTTCCCACTCACTGCCTCTACTGCGCTGGGAGGACCCGGCAACCGGGACCACACACAGCCTTGAGAGGACAAAGATCACCTTAAAGGTAAGTTTCTCCAGCTTGCTTGCATTTAAAGGACCATCACATCTGGTCCCCAGCTAGGTGGAGGAAGCGCGTTGCTTACTGTGCATTCCCCGCCATCCAAGGAGGCTCTCCAACTATGCAGAGCTAAAATACTGTACTCTGGTTCTGGCCTCTCCCACTAAATTGTCACGTCCAGCACAGAGCCACTTCTCAGCTCCCCCTGGCTATCACTGGGTCCATAGTGAGATCTTTCTGCATGCAGTCAACCAAGTCAAAGACAAAGAATTACGCCCGAGGCTCGTTACTTCTCTAAGATTGGTGTGCAATGCTGGGTTCTCAACAAGTTTCCCCATAGGGGGAAATCCTGGAATTGTTTGGATGATTTCAAGAGCCAATGATGATGTATATAGCCTCAGAGACAGAGGTTTACATCTACGTTTGTATATTGTAGCACTGTGCATAGCTAGCGGTCATATAATGATGACTCCAGAAATGCCTCCATGCATAAAGTAAACATAAAATCAAAGACAGTTAAAGAGGCTAAACATAAACCTGTAATAATACTATCAGCTGTCATGTCTCACAACATTGATTGAAGAATGTCGTAAATACTATAAAATAAATAAATACTAAGCTCACTCTCAAAATACTACGTACAGCACAGCTTTTTTATTTGTGACAAATGTTAAGAGCTAAGAAAGAAATCATCTTCTGTCTTTCGAAAAACAATGAATGCATTTGCCAAGAACTCAACACTACAGCAAGAAGCTACAAGTCCAGGATCTGACAGGAACTAACGTTGGTATTGGCTGAAGATGTGTGTGTGTGTGTGTGTGTGTGTGTGTGTATATATATATATGGTGTTACATCGTGATATTATCTTATCCAGGGTGTAAATATTTCTGTAGATGGGGGTTCTGTGGGTTTTGGAAGATTTATGTTATGGGTTCCAGCATGATAAAAAGGATGAGAAACACTGTCCGAGAAGAACCTTAGGTTCAGTTTTTAAAATTATTGATATCAATGAATAGAGAAATAAGAACATGTAAGATAATGCATAAACTATATAGACCACAACCTGAATAGTCCATATCCTGAGATCAAACAGATTGAAATGGCTGAGCACATTGAAAGAATGAAGGCTACCAAACCACACGATGGGTGTATAGTTAAATGCAAGGCATAGATCAGTGGAGCATGAAAGAAAAAGTCAATAAACAGATGATCCCGAAAGAGCTTAGAATTACAAAATGGAGAGAGGTCATCAAAGATAAAGAAGAATAAAATAAAAAGTGTCCGTGATAGAACCTTGCGTGATGCAAGTTAAAAAAAAAAAGAAGTTTAATAACATTAAATGGGTTTTATGAGGGCTTGTATGTATTATAGGAATCTTTATAATATTATTAGTCACTAGTGGGTAATTGAGACCCTGAGCAGGTTGTCTGAGGTTCTATGTAGGTTTTAAGATTATTTAAGGCTTTGAGTGGACATGAAACCTAAAGTGGCTAAAAGTTTATAACACTACAAGTTTATAACACTACAAGTTTATAACACTACAAGGTAGTGACCTTCTGGAATCTCCAAGGTAAGATAAATAAAGGGAGACTTAAACTATTGGAAAAAAAACTGGAGACAGCCATGAAAGGGACAGAGAAGACATGGAAATACCTGGATGGCACAGGACAGGAATGTGGAGCATTTATTTGCTGAAGACTTGAGTTTAATAGAGAGCTGACAGATAAGGAATAAATGAAAGTGAATAGGACAAGCTGCCATTGTGAATAGGTTGAATGAGACATTAAGTTGATTATTTTAATTGAGATACCATGTGTTCATCAAACTAAAGATAGGAACTACTGATGAGTATAACTTTTGAACCCATAAAATGACCACTGAACATCTGCTGCAGAACAGATGAGGAACAAATACGGCATATATGGCTATCACCAGTACCATTCCTAGACAAGCTGTATGGAGATCTCAACAACATCAGGCCATCTACTGCTTTCTTTAAACATATTCAAGCTGACATCTGAACGTGAACACATATGAAGACAATTCTTTAAGCAGATAATGCGAGATAGAGAATGATACCCACAGTAACAGTATCTCAAGATGTCACGATGTTATAGATGATCATTATGATTAAATTCTTTCTGGTTATTTTCTGGTTTTTTCGAACCTCAAGGATATAGAGTTTTCACTCTTTTACCCTTGCGGCAATTAGGGGATGTTAATTGGGCTTTCTTGCAACCCCAGAAAACTTCCCCAACTTGGTGGGCATAGCTGATGGAGGTCACACTAGACCCACTAAATAGCGGGTGTGCAATGTCACAAGAATGATGGTCCTCCTCCCTGCTACTGGGGCGCAGCTGATGGAGGTCACACTAGACCCACTAAATAGCGGGTGTGCAATGTCGCAAGAAGGATGGTCCTCCTCCATGCTACTGGGGTTTAAGTATATTAAAATCTAATCTTCTTCTGGGATCTTCAGCCCATGACTGACAAAGCAGTCAGTGGCCATCATGCCTGGTGGCGTCTTGTAGGGCACCAACAAAGTGTTTTCATTGTGCTTGGTCAGTGGCCATCCTTTGTGCCATTCCCAACTCTGGTTCATGCTTTGCATCTCAGCCTGCACTGTTCTCCGCCAGGTTGTCTTTGGTCTGCCATTTCTTTCGGTGTCCTTCTGGGGTTCATGGCATAGCAGTTTCTGGTGATGGTGTCAGGATTAAAATCTAATAATCAGTAATTAATAATTGAATCTAGCCATATACAGACATCTATGCATTAAATGGAAAAGACTATGGGATCTACATTTATTTCATTTAACTGTTTTTAAAAATGTGTACGGGTCCTCTCACACATGTGTCGTGGATCAAACACGAGATGAGTGCATTGTGTTCCTTCCTGAAATCAAATTGTGTAACAGAGTTACTGTTTAAACTCATCTTGTTGGTGCCTGTCTGTTCTTTTCCTTGCATGAAACACTAAAAGGATTTTAAATGCTCTTATTGGATTGATCATTAATATTTTTATGTTATGTTACAAGGATTGATCTAGCATTACCTATGGCATGAATTGATTGCGTTTTGTCATAAATGGCAGCAGTGAATTATTAATATTATATTTTATTTTTATTTATCTTTCTAGGTAGCCCTAAACTGTGTCGAGGTGAAGAAATGGTCAAGACTATCAGCACTACTTACGGCAGAAAACCGTTTTCCTTCTGTGTTATTGCATACCCAAATATTTCTGATTTCTTGATATTTAACAACAGTTATGTTCTCAAAAATACGGATAACAATTTTAATTGGAGCAGCGCTTTCAGTACATATAATATTACCATCATAATAAACAACAAAACACATGTGACCAGAGGAGAACTTAATACTGGAGTATACACTAGTCAAGGCAGAGATTATCGACTGAATAACCCAGTTAACATAATTGGAGAAAGTAAGTTCCATAAGACTTAAGATTAGAATCCTATTATTTCTTCTTCACTCCCCTTATCTTTCTTTGCCATACACACACGCACACATTTTTTCTTTTCCCGTGGGTATCTCTGTATGTGTAAAAAATAGTGTGTTGGAGGTTACACCAGACAACACTAGCATACAACTTCAGAGACACATAAATCTTCATAACGCTAGAACAGCATACAACTACATAGACATATAAATCTTCATAACACTAGTACAGTATACAAGTACAGAGACATTTAACTCTTCATAACACTAGCACACAGCTACAGAGACACACACATCTTCATAGCACTAGCATACAACTACAGAGACATTTAAATCTTCATTAAAATAGAACATCCCACAACTACAGAGACATATAAATCTTCATTAAACTAGAACATCCCACAATTACAGAGACATATACATTTTCATAACACTAGCAGAAGACTAGAGAGACACATAAATCCTCATAACACTTTAACAGCCCACAACTGGAAAGACATATAAATCTTCATAACACTAAAACAGCTCACAACAATAGAGACACATAAGTCTTCATTACACTAGAACAGCCCACAACTACAGAGACATATAAATCTTCTTAACACTAGCACACAACTAGAGAGACATATAAATCTTCATAACAATGGAACAGCCAACAACTGAAGAGACATATAAAGTTTAACTTGCTCAGTGTGGTAGACAAACGAGAGAATATGCATTTCGTAACACCGCGGTGTTAGTCCGTGGACGTATCGTCATCATCCTTCAGGAGCATAGGTCTTCAACAAACGTATGCCAAGTCCTCCTGTCCCATGCCAAAAGCTCAAGGTTTTTCTAACGTCTTCTTCATTATGTCTGGCTGCAATTCTCTTCTCTGTGTGTTCCTTGGTCTCCATCTACCCCTCGTAAGCTCTGGATACCAGTACAATTACTTCCTGGTAATGCTATTAGCATGTTTTTGCTCAATGTGTTTCCTACCGATCTCCAGCGTCTTTGTCTCATTGCTTGTTCCACTGGCACTTGTCTGGTTCTTGTCATCACTTGTTCCACTGGCACTTGTCTGGTTCTTGTCATTTCTTGTTCCACTGGCACTTGTCTGGTTCTTGTCATCTCTTGTTTCACTGGCACTTGTCTGGTTCTTGTCATCTCTTGTTTCACTGGCACTTGTCTGGTTCTTGTCATCTCTTGTTTCACTGGCACTTGTCTGGTTCTTGTCATCTCTTGTTCCACTGGCACTTGTCTGGTTCTTGTCATCTCTTGTTTCACTGGCACTTGTCTGGTTCTTATCATCTCTTGTTCCACTGGCACTTGTCTGGTTCTTGTCATCAGTTTCATATTTGTGATCTTGCCACACCACTGCAATCCTTCAGTTCTACGCAAGAACCCATTTATGAAAGTTTGTAGCTTTTTAGTAGTTTTTGATGTTTTCTCCATGTTTCTGAGCGATTGAACAAGACTGACCTGTCATTATATATATATATATATATATATATATATATATATATATATATATATATATATATATATATATATATATATATTTTTATATATATATATTTATATATATATATATATATATATATATATATATATATATATATATATATATTTATTTATTTATTTATTTATTTTTTTATTTATTTATTTATTTATTTCACCAGCGGCACTTGGGCTGTCAGCCATTCGGCCCAATGACATGTCATTGCAACCCGGTCAGGAGCTTCGCTCCTTTCCATCCATAGAGGGTTTATCACAGAGCCGTTCAGGTTATTCAGTCAAAATCCCGGTCGATGACACACCTACAAATGCCCGCCCCCGGGCTTGAACCTTGAACACCTGATCGCTAGCGCAGTGTGGTAACCATTACAGCAGCGCGGCTCCCATTTATATATATATACTGAAGCACACTAAAAACGCACCACTATTATATATACTGATGCTGAGAAGCTGGAAAAAAAAGTGTGGGAATGGATTCTCCCCGTGTTTGTCATGAGGTAGAGAGCGAATGGCTGCTGGAATGGAAAGTGCATGATTCAACCCACGGGTTTGTGTACAGACTACATGAAAACAATGAAAGTTACACGTGCAACACGATTCCCAACAGCTATGACCCTGAAAATGTGTACGCGTTGTGGCAGTATACTCGGTATAAAAAGGCTGTTGAGACAAAACACCAAGTACATGTGCTTGAAATTCCACGACTATCTGAAAACGACCGCCAACGAGCAATTGGTATGTTGGAGACCGGAATGAGCTCGTGAGCCATTGCCAGAAGGATGAGTTGCCACCACAGCACTATTGTACGTCTCAATGAACGTAACGGAACCACTGGCAGTGCCCGGGATAGACTTCGGAGTGGCCAACCACGAGTTACTAAACCTGCGCAAAATCGTCATATTGTGCTGAGTCACCTAAGGAATCGTTCTCTCCCGGCAAGTCAAACAGCAAGAGCAATAGTGGGTAGACGTGGGCAAGTCTCTCGAATGACAGTCATACGACGACTCAGAGATACAGGCCTTACTGCAAGACGACCTTATGTTGGGCCAAACCTGACTCACAGACATCGTCAGCAGCGCCTGCAATGGGCAGAGCAACGTGTCAAATGGACTAGACTGCAGAGGAATGTTGTCCTATTCACAGACGAGAGCAGATTCAACATATCCTTTACTGATGGACGTATGCGGATTTGGCGACGGTGTGAAGAGCGCTTTGCAGATTGCTGTGTTCGTCAGCACCACCGATTTGGAGGTGGCAGTATTCACATTTGGGGAGGATTCAGTTTTCAACATCGCTTGCCTCTTCACGTATTCCGTGGAAATGTTAATGCTGTGACATATCGAGATGAGGTTTTGGATGCATTGGATGCTCCTGTGTTCACAAATTATCCAGACTTGCAGCTTCTCCAGCAGGATAATGCACGTGCGCACACCGCATGCATTACGCAGCAATATCTACAGCAGCAGAACATTGAGACGATTGATTGGCCTGCCCTATCACCAGACATGTCCCCTATAGAACATCTGTGGGACGAGCTTGGACGCAGGCAAGGTTCTCCAGCTAATCTGCAACAGCTTGAAGCTGCTCTTACACGTGAATGGGACTTGATTCCCCGGAATTTCCTTCAGAGACTTGTGCGTTCCTTGCGGAGCCGCTGCCAAGCTAGTTTGCAAGAACACGGGGGACATACCAGATACTGAGGATAGCGTGAATGCATTTTTTTAATGGTTGCATTTTTGGTTTTCTCCCTTGCCTGCACAGAATGCAATGAATTTCATAACAATCAAATGTATAAATTAATGACCAGCATGGATTCATAGGAAAATGAATAAAGATTCCAAATATGTAAACTTGTAAACACTTAAATTTACATTTCACACTCTGTTCTTGGATTATACAGGTGGTGCGTTTTTAATGTGCTTCAGTATATATATATATATATATATATATATATATATATATATATATATATATACACACACACACACATTAGACACACGTAGCCACGCCCTAGAAGGGATCAGCCTAACCCTATCTTTTCCCACAAGTAAGAAAAGAAAGAATTAAACTCTCCGCCCGTCCACCCTTTAACTCACAAATATAATAGTAAAGACAGCGGACTAGAACAACAACTACACGTAACAATGTAGTGCTTAGAGCTATCACACAAACTAGTCAACCACTAGATCATACTAACCTAAAATAAAACTAAAAAACATTCAAGCAATAATAACACTGTAACATATAAATACATTTACAATGGATATAATAATGACCCAAAGTAAAAGGAAATTAGAGTATTAGATTATTTGGTAGAATCCAGGCACAATCTAGTTTAGTTTAATTTTCTAATTTAAGCCAACCACAAGGTACATCTAAAACAACCTTGATAGGTGGAGTCAGGCAGACGGGTATTCCTGCGACTACCCTTCTTAACATACCAAGCACAGTATTCGTTAGGTGTACTGGTGTGGTTTGTATTTACGTTGTCGTGTACATTCAGTAATTCTATTGTCGTGTTTAAGTGGTGTTATCTCTCGTTCCTTCTTGCTATCTTGTAAATACGTTAACGGGTATCACTTGTTTTCGTACGTTGTCAGTCACGCATTGTAGATTTCAGCAGTTTATCTCTGCTCAAACCTTGTCTGCCATCTTATTCGTCGTGACTGTTAGTTATCGTAGTGTTTAGTGTGTGTCTTCTCATCTGTGGAGTGTTCATTTTTGCCACGTGTAAGCATATATTAGGTAGAACTGAAATATTGTCAGAGTACAGCACCAGTGTGGGTGCTATTAAGATACTGTTGTGTAAAAGCTGACTTATTGTTCAATTTTCAGATCGGTGCCCCTTACAGTTGTGAGGTGGTATAGTACCGATGGGTATTATCAGCTAGTGAGATACCTCTACACCTCACGGTAGAAGGGGAACGACTAAGTAAGAGATACAACTATTGACTGTAGTAAGGGTATTTTCAGTTGAATCACAGAGACTATGTGGTCTGAAGAACCAAACCTAAAGAGTAAGGAGACATAAGCCAAAAGGCAGAGAACGGTCATACTGAGTTGACTGGTGAAGTAGGTTCTGTATACATTCATATGGTTGTACATTGAGCAGTGCTATTTCTATGCATATATCATTACTGTATACTTTGTAAGCAGAGATGTGTGTTGATACAAGTGAGGTGGTTTAGTGCACATGTTATTGACTAAGTTAGTGGGGTAGTGAGAGTCTATATCAGAAGGAGCAGAGTTATATATAGTATTGGGTATCGTGAGTGTACATCATGGACTTGCAGGGTTTCATTCTGATAAGCAAATAATGTGGGTTCACTGGGAAAGAACTGATGGATTTTGCCAAGGCAGAATGGCAGTCAGAGGAAAATCAAGAAGTTTTGGAAAAGAAGAAGAGTGAGAAGAAGAAGCAGGAAAGAGATGCTCGCGCTGAAGTGTTAGAGTTCAGAAGAAGAGAGTTGGAATTACAAGAAAAGAAGATGAAAGAAGATAAAGAATTACCAAAAAAGAAGATGAAAGAAGATAAAGATTTGAAACAGAGAGAGAATTACAGGAGAAGAAGATGAAAGAGGATATAGAGTTAGAATTAGAAAAGGAGAGAATGAGAGTAGCTCTGGAGGAGAAGAGGATTGCAACTAAGGAAAAAAGACTGCAGGTAGAAGCTGATAAGGAAATACAATTAAAGAGAATAAAAGTGGGTGCGAGTGGTCAGAACTCGACTCCGAGGAGTCCCATCGTCCATTTCGGCTGCGTCTGCCGAATTTTAATGACATCATAGATAGTTTGGACTTCTTCCTTGAGAGGTTTGAGGCCGAATGCGTGACCTGGAAGGCTATCAGAGACGAGTGGCCAACTCTGTTGTCCACATTGTTAGTTGGGACTGCGATGGAAACTTTTTCAGCCTCCCGCTGGAAGAGCGGGCGGATTACGACAAGGTGAAGGAACGGTTGCTCCGGAATTTCCGTTTGACGGTTGACGGGTACCGGGCGCGGTTTAGAAACACAATGCCAAGTGCAGACCAGGACTTCAAAGATTGTATTTCGAAGATCAAACTTCTGCTCAATAGATGGATTAAGATGGAGGGGATTAACAAGGACAAATATGGCTTCATAGACCTGGTGCTACGGGAGAAGGTGCGGTCGTCATGCTTGTCAGAGCTGGTAGCATTTATCCAGAAACGAAAGCCTAAGGATATTGCTTCTATGGCCCAATTGGTGCACCACTACGCCCTGGCCAATCCGGGCAAACCCATCCATCGGTCTGGTCTGTCAGAAGTCTTAGTTTCAGGCGTCGGCAAAGTCCAGCGCCAACCGTGGCAAAATCAGTTAGACGGTGCAGATAGCTTCAAAGAACAGAAACACGATAGACCCTCCCGTCCCTATCAACCATGTAGAGGGAATTACGGTAACTTCCGATCTCATCGGAATGGTCGGTCGAACTGGCATAACCGGCAGTGTAGAAGTGATAGCGACGGAGGAGAGCGCCAATCGCGGAAGCAGGTACGCGTTGAGGAGTCTCGAGATGAACATCGCTTTTACTATAAAACAAAACCTTACAAGTGGAGGAATGGATCTTCATCGGCTAGCAGCCCCAGCAAAAGTCCACGCGATGAGTCAAAAAGGGAACGCAGATGTTCCAATTGTAATGACAGGGGTCATTATGCTGACGTGTCTACTACTCCAATCGAACACGCGAATTCCGCGTTTATGTTGGACACAGTCAACAGCGAGGACTGTGTGGGGTGTCGACCTCTATTTCATTCGGATGAGAATTTAGAGTTACACTGCGGACATGCGGTACCATGTCTGTCGACGGTCCATGAGACTGGCAAGGTGGCACTCCACAAAGGTGTGGCGGAGAAGAAACCAGTCTCGGTGTTCAGAGACACTGGATGTACCACAGTCGGGGTTCGTTGTTCGTGCACCGGCGAGTCCTGCCTTACAGGGAAAACTGTAAAGTGTACCACGTTTGGGGGCAAAGTCAAGTCTTACCCCAAGGTGTGTATTAATGTAAACACCCCGTTCCTATCAGGTAGAGTGAACGTGTTTGTCCTGGAGAATCCGGTCGCCGATTTCATCGTCGGCAATGTACGAGGAGTGCATAACGCCACGGGAGGGGCTGTAGCAGAGGCTCAGCAACATCGAAGTCCCGAGGCGGACGATCAGGTGGTCGAGGTATCACCACCTAAGAAGAAAATACATATTAGACGGGGCTCGCGGCAGGCGCCCACTAATACTTACAGTTCGATGCCGAGGGACAAGAATATGAACCGTAGAGGCATATCTGAGGGCCTGATAGCTAGTAACCGCAAGGTATGGGTCCGCAATATCCCCCCGAGTGCTAGTTGGTGCACTCTCAGATGTGCGTTTAATGTGGTCGCGCTGGTTAGGTTCGTTGATGTATTGTCGTTGCGAGACAATCCCAAGGTTGCACGAGTTACTTTCGCGAATAGATGGGGTGCGCGTGATGCAGTCAGGTGGAAGCAAATGTCGTTGCTTCATAACCACCTGCTGATAGTCCAGCAATAGCAAGGGAGAGGTATCGGTTTTGCGTTCAGTTAGGTTGGTTCGGTTAACGCGAACCGAACTGTAGAGTCTGATCCACTCCACCAGTAATGGTATACTAATTAAATGAGTACATGATGTAGTAGCAGACGCTCTGTCCAGGTTATAACATTGTGGTAAGGACAGGAGCGTTCTGTGGAGAAATGTTTACATGTGATAGTGGGTAGCAAGTAATTGCAACCACTGTAGAGGTGTTTGTGTACATTAAAGATCATGTTTGCTGCTAAATGTTACGCTTATGAATTTCATGTATTATGGCGCCATAAAGGCAATTTGGTATATTTTTGAATCTTGTATGAAAGTACAGGGTTTGTGCTATTTCGATATCAACGTTAATGGTTGCTTATGTAGGAGGTGCTATAAGTATACAAGGCACTGTGTTATGGTTGACCAGGGGAGGGCAGTCGTTGTCATTTTTCACGGCTGCCAGAACCTTGGGTCACTTACTTCGTACTCATGTTGTTGTTTTTTTTGGTTGGTTGGAGAATGCAGTAACGACAGTAGTAGGGAATAACTATGGCACGCTCTGTTCATATGAGGATGTGCTGTTAGTGGCATATGGTCGTCCATACTTCTACTGGGGTCGGGCGAAGCTTCCTCCGGATGAAAGAAAACCTCTTTTTCTTTCTTAAGGGGGGTTGGATGTCACAGCGTTATTTCGCAGTGCATCTTATATCTTGCTTTCGTTGAAAAGCCAGTCGGGAGAGGCCGATGTTAGACGAATCGGCGGGTCATGTGACTACCGGCGCAAAATTGATGAGTGAGAAGTTAGTCTCTGTCCGTGACCGAAACATTTTTCCCTTATGCCAGCGAGATCGCTGTGAGTTCTATATTGGAATACTGTAGACCGAGTGCCTGCCTTGTTATCGGATCGTGGTGATAATTACGTTGTTAAGTCTAGAGCAGTGAAGCGTCTACATCGTATTGTCTACAGGCTTTAGTTTGATAGTATGTCAATGATTTTGAGAGTGTCATTGTCATAGCTTTTGCGGCTCGGTTGAGCGAAATTCATAGCAGCCATCTGTGGTATAGTTTGTGCCTTAGTTTGTGGAGGTGATAGTTTAAGCTGCTGAGGTAGGTTTACAGTGGTTTTCTCATTATTGTATTTGATGCGTTTGATGGCCGTGTGAGGCCTTATTGTGTGTGTATATTTATTAAAGGGAAGTACCTGTTGAAGGTGTTTATTTCTTTTGTCAGCCATTGTTGTGTGGTCATACCCTTAGGAGGGCGAGACTATAGTTGATATTATAAACCCACACAGCAGCGGTGTAACCCGTGGAGTGTTCTCCATAATTAGTGGTTCCTTACAATATACCATAGCTTTTTGTCTTCATTGCGATTTTGAAGTTTCCCCAAACACGCGTTGTGAGGCGGGCAAAGTTAATTACAGCTTTGCTAATGCGGCTGTCAATTTCTGTGTCCAGAGATAGTTTGTCGTTGATGGTAGACCCCAGGTATGTGAAGTAGTGCACCACTGCCAATTCACAGTTATCGTTAATGATAACTGATGCAGGATTCGCATCCTGATCCAGCACTTTTGTTTTCTTTGGACTTATTGTGAAGCCAAAGTCCTTGCTTGCTTGGGTGATGCGATGCATCAAGCTCTGAACTCCTGTTGGCTTTGACTGACGATTGCAGCGTCATCAGTGAATAACAAGTCTCTAATAGCAGACTTCAAATTTTTATTTATTTATTCAGCCTTGAGAGGTTAAACAGTTGCCCATCTGACCTAGCGTTAAAGCAAATTCTTTCAGTTACACCTCTGAATGCATGTTTCAAGAGCAAGGCAAAGAAGACACTCGAAGTGAATTGGAGCCAGGACACGGCATTGTTTATTGTCACTGTGTTTGTTAAAGGTCTGTGATGTGCTTCCAGCGTATTGGACTGTTCCCTTCCTGTCTTCATGGAATGACTTTATCATTTCCATCATTTTAATTATCGAACTTATTTTCAGGAGGATTTTGAAGAGCACATCCTTGCTAACAAGGTCAAATGCCTTTTTGAGGTCTACAAAGGTGATATAAGAATAACGGCCTTTTCTGCTTGCTTGTTTTTTTCTGCAGCTGGTTGGGATAAAAGATCATGTCTATTGTTGATTCACACTGCGACTCTGGATATATGTGTTCAGCTAACTTGTGTAGTCGTATTAAGATGCCTGTGGCAAAAATCTTACAAAAAATACTAAGAAGAGAGATTCCTCTGTAGTTATCGCAATCACTTCTGTCTCCTTTATTTGATATATTGTTACTGTCTTGGTATCTTGCATATGTTGAGGGATAGTTACTGCTTCCCAACACTGACACGACACCATGTGCAGGGGATATAATAGTGTGCTCTTACAACATTTGATTAAATGGGCAGGAATCCCATCGCTGCCTGGTGCTTTCCCAGAGGCCAAGACATCAATTGCCTTGCTGAGTTCTTCCAATGTATGTTCATCATCCAGCGCCTCAATAGTTGGCAGGCATTTAACAGCGTCAAGGGCTGCAGGGGAGACTGTATTTTCTCCGGTGTAAAGCACAGAGTAGTGCCCGACGCACCACTCCATCCGTTTACCCTTATCAAATGGTTTTAGCGGTTCCGTTCCGTCTTCGTATTTTTGGCAGCAAGAGTTTTCTTTATACCATCGTCGCATAACAAGAACAGAAAGACTTCACTAGGATATAATCTTGTTTAGTCAGTAGATTTCAATTTAATAAATAAGCTTCTAGATTATGTAGCAATAAAACCAGACACTATGATCTTTGAGAATTCACAAGACTCACCAACGTTACAAGTGATAAATATTTTAAGAGATCATGCAGCACCTAGAAATAGGCAGAAGAACTGGAAAGCAAAATGGAATGTATTATTTTCCCTCCAGATTTGTATTGAACCCGTGAAGATGAGGAAAAGAAGGTTATTTTTTAACGCAGCTGTAAAATGCACAAGATATAGTGGTTGAACTTTGATGTGAACGTATGTGTACTAGGTTTGGTCAAGATTGTCAACACATACACTGTGCCACTGTACTAGCTCAACACAAAATCATGCCCCAGTCTTATCATAACAATCATTTATAGAAAATCTATGCCAGATTAATCGGACATCAAATGGTTATAAAGATATTACAAAAGCAGTTATTACACAAATACTGATACTTACAAGCAAGGCCACAATAACAATTCAAGCAGTTTTAAAAGAAAAGACCACATTCCGAACTATTTTTTCTTCTATACAAGTTCAATGGAAACATATACAATTTTGTCAATAAAACATGTTACCCATCACACATTTCCAGAACAGCCATTTATTTAGAAAAATACTATATAAGATGAATCAGAACTCCTGGCTTTGGAATATATGTGTCACGGGTGGTGAATGACATACTCCTATACTTGGTAGGTGGTGTCCGCTTGGGGAATCAATTAGCCAGACTCAGATATTCATTTAGGTTAACGGTTGTCAAATTATGGTAAGCACGCTCCGGGGTCCACGAGTCCATTTCAGGTGTTCTCGAGGTCAAAACTATTTTCGTAATAATCTAAGATGTTATTAGCCTTTTTCAATCTCATTCACTCACGAGTGAACAGTGGAGTTTTTCCAGAGGCTACATGACGTGTGATGACGTTATCGTTCTGAAGGCTAATAGAATGTGTGCTTTTGTATTATTTTGTTTCTAGAAGTTTCTAAGGTAGTAGGTTTTGGGAACACACAAGGAAGGGAAATGTTTATACAATACCAAAAACCTACCGTCTGTCCTGTACTTACTGTTCTTAGTCTTCTATCATTTACTAGACACAGTATTAAGGTCTGTGTCTTGTGTAGTCTGACCTATACTGTATAATAGGGGAACAACAGAAGTGATTGCATCATTAATATGCTGAACTGCCATTGGTAAATTTCCGGTGTTATGTATTGCAGGTCGCACTAGTGACCCGTCATCGAAGCATCATTTTTTGGTGATGCCTTGATGACAGGGAGGATAGTGCGATCCGCTTGCATAGCTAGGTGGGGTTGTTGCACGGAAGGTCCTGGGTAAGCCACTCACGTCTGCTGTGTTTCTGTTCTCTAGTGTTCTACTTCTTTATTTCTTACGAGTGCCTGAAAACATACTTTTATGTTTGTCTAATATTTATTTAAGTTTTAGGAAGAAATATGTGCGTCAGTTTCTTCAGAGATAACTCAGTACTTCTACTGTGCTCTTACCAGCCTTCTACGGTTATACCAGATATAATCTCTGCAACCTCATTATCGCCCACTAAATCGTTATTTTGAAATCCCGAAGTTTTCCTTGCGTCTGAGCTGAAACACAACAAGAAGTAAGTACACTGTGTTGTATTTTTTTCTAGTTTTAATTTCGAATACAGTAAATATCGATAGATATAACCCACCTAAACAAAAGCTCTTTGAGGTCTTCAGTAGTTTATAAGAGTGTATAGGGGTCCTGAGACCAAAAACTTTGAGAAACGCTAATCTTGACCTATATGCTAGCTGTATTCTTCACCCATTAAAGTACGCTAACTTGTGTGATCCCCTAACGTATATTGAGCCTTATTATGGCTGCGTTCCTACCGTAAACCCATGATATTTAGTGTGTCACCATAAGCATTGAGAATAAGAAGGTGATTATGTACATTCAGCAGTTTCTAAGATTGAAATATCTGATGGTTGCATTTCACAACTGATGCTAGTAGCAATAGCCCCTTCAGTCATAATTGACTATGGAAATGCGCACCTGAGGTGATAGCCTTTAGCAGCTTTTTTCTTGATGTCGCCTTTCGGTGTGTTATTTTCTCTTCTGCTTGTTATGAAAACTTCTTTTCGCCTAATCAGATGTGGCGCCGCAGGGAGCATCGCCATTAGGTACGATCGTCAACTTCATCCTCTCAGGTAGCTGGATTTATGTCCAATACCTTCATGTCTCTCTTTGCACACATCTTTGAGCCTCAGCTGCGGTCGCCCTACTGTTCTTTTACCACCTGCCAGTCGTCCGTAGAAGATATCTTTACGGATGCAACCACCATCCATGTAGCGGACATGGCCAAGCGAGCGCGGTCTGCGCTGTCTAAGCAGTCTTCACATGCTTTGAATGCCAGCACGTAACAGCATCTCGACTTTTGTCATTTTGTCCGTCCACGACATAACAATCTAACGTAACGTAGACACCGTAGTTGGAAGGTACTGAGCCTTCTTTCTTTCTTAAAATAGGTTGTCCATGTCTCGCTGTCGTAAAGAAGTGCGTGAGGCAGACATTATATACCACAGCTTTGGTCTTCATGTGTGTTTAGAGTTTCCTCAAACATGCGTTTTGATGCGGGCAAAGATAATTGTAGCTTTGCCAATACGACTGTCAATTTCTGTATTCAGAGAGAGTTTCTCTTTGACGGTTGACCCCAGGTAAACGACGTAGTTCACAACCAATTCATAGTTATCGATTGTAACAACTGTTGCAACATCCACAACTGGATCCAGCACATTTGTATGGAGCACAATAATACAAGCAGTACAAATACAGCAAAATGTAATGACTTGAGAATTTAAGTTAAAATAATTCATTTAGGAATCCTAAAAATTCTGAAGATCTGAACAATAAAGTAGCCAGACTATTTTCATGATCCAATTACGAATGTCTGCAGCACTATGGTTTTCAAGCCCAATCTATCAGAAACATTTAACTCTGTGATTGAAAGGTCACTAAGGCTGGTACGGTTTAACTGAAAGCAAAGTTCCAACAGCCCCAGGAGTCCTTTAGGGTTTCTGAAAAGATATATAATGAATACGACTGCTGCACCCTCAACAATTTTGTATAGTAATATGACATCGTGCATGTGAGTGGCAACCTCATCATGTAAAATAAATACCACAAGAGCATGTGAATATTATGCGTCGTGCCGACTTTACTCAAGGAGACCAACTACAGTGGTGCATCCATACTCCGTAGTAAGGGAAAAGGAAAATGATAGTGTTGATAATGATAATGATGATGGTAATGATAGTGTTGATAATGATAATGATGATGATAGTTACAAACAAGGATATTTTTAATTATGTCTCTTATGGTGACATTTAAAGTTTATTCTGGCGTCTCAGATTGCATGCCCCGATCTCTATCATATGCACTTAGATGTATTTGACCACGATAGCAAGAGTCTGTATGCGTCTGCTCCTTAGAATCTATTGTGTTATATCCATAGATATTTGTAGGTGCTTGAGCAGCGTTGCAATTGGTAAGCGACTGTTTAACTCTTTTGACATCTTATTTCTACTTTTCTGTCCATTACTCTATGCTCTTTGAGTGTGATAATACCTATTTGAATTATTTGACTTTTTTCATCACGGCATTGTTGAAATGTTAAGTGGGATTCGATTTGTGCAGAGCTTAATTGCTTATATCAGAAAGAAATCATGATTCTCATACTGTATCTGTTGCATTGTGTATCGACTGTGTTATTGCCCTTCATGTGTTTTAACGTTAAGTATTTTAACGTTTATACTCGTAATTCAGTGGCCTTCATTCTTTTTCTACTGTCATCATACCTAAATTTGTGCCCGTTTGATTTGTCTGCTTAAACTTATCACGGTGCAAACTCTCTTTAGGCCTTTCAGTAAACTATTTATTTTTAAATCGATACAGTAAATAGGCCTATGCATTTTTTCTGTTGATTGTCGGTTATTATATTTAAAATTAACACTTTATGTGTGTACTGGTTTCTCTTTCGTTTTCTCTCTAGTTATTTATATTTCTTATTTGTAAGCAAGCAGACACTTCAACATCTATTAAATTCTTTTCTCAAGGTAAACATACAAATTCATCTCAAGTAGATGATTATAAGCTAATACATTGTTCAGCTGAAAATATGCCTTATACGGATGTCAAAGTCATGAAACTGCATGGTGAAAACATATTACCTACAGAGGTAATCAACTCTTCAATTGTTGCGAAAGTGAGTAAAAGCTGTGATGCTATGGGTACCTACATGTGCATGGTCAGCCTAAAGGATGGTACTACACGAAACCTCACAAGAAATATTGGCATTGACAACTGTAAGTTCAGACATGTCCTCTGTGGAAGTTATTAGTGTGTGTTTGTGTCAGACACAAGTTTATATGTGTGATATTAATATTTATATATTAAAACCTAACTGGATCACATGATGACTTAAGTTTGATACGTGCAACCTGCATGTGGTTCTGTGTTAATTACCATAAAATGCTAAACATTAAATGAATGTGATGACAATGAAACAAAAAACTAACAGAAACTTGTTAGGGCTGCACAGAATCAAATACCAAACTTATAGTATACACTTAACGTTCAGCTGTCAATGAAATATGGAATCTCAGTATGGGCAACTGCTTCAAAGCCAAACTTGGACAAGACAACCAGAATATGATTCCAGGCTGGCAGAATCATCAATGGAGCAATTAAATTAGTCTCAATAAATATTATAAACTTCAACCAAATAAACTAAATCTAGAACCAATCAATGAGAATCACAAAGGCAGCATGAAGTCAACAATCATTGAAGAGTTGCAAAAGATTACATACCTCCAGCCAGTGGAGCATCGATGAGATAGCAGAGCCCAGCAACAAGCTGAGAAATTCAGGAGGCTCAGACTACCCAATGTACCAGTACCAGAGAATAAATGGACTTGGAAGGGGAAGGCTGAAGCGAAGCAACTTTGTAGAAACAACCAAAACAAAAGTAAGAGCAGACCCCATCAATTCAGTTCTTAATTGTTAATCAGAATCGACCAGAGTAATTAATAAATGTCCCAAAAATTGTATGATGCAACTTGGGAAAACTAGTAAAGGTCCTATGTTTTTATGGGACCTGAGTGAACTATTCAAATACCTGCATAACCCATGAGAGAGATCTACTGTGTAAGGCCTGAAGAGGTATTTAATACCCAGATATGTTTGTTTGGGTCATAAGTGGCTTATAAAAGGCCTTCAACTAATTATATAACTCTATAAATAAATTATATAAGGCCCCAGCTGGATCAAACAAGAGTATAATTAAATTATGCTATATTAGTTCTTGCATTTGCTATAGTTGGAGAAGAGGAAAATGAATATGTTTAGTTTCTGAGATAAAAAGGTACAGGATTTGATTGTCTAAGAGCTATTTGGGTTTGGGTTTCTCTTTCTTGTTGTGCTTTTCTTCTCATATTCTGTTGAGGTTTTGAATAGATTATGTGGGCTTTGTATTATATGAGTAAGGGAGAATATATGAAAGACTGTCGAGATGCTTTGGTGAGACAAATTGTTTTGTATATTTCTAAGAATTGACTGCATACTTCAGTTAATAACTCATCTTTCTTTGTTTTGTCTTTTTCAGGTAGCCCTCAGTTATGTCCTGGCGAAGATAACGTCAAGATTATCAGTGCTACTTTTGGCAGCAAATCTGTTTCCTTCTGTGTTTTTGCCTACCCCCACATTTCTGATTACTTGATATTCAATGACAGTGATGTGTTCAGAAATACGGATAACAATTTTGATTGGAATTATGAACATTGCGGTGCTTTCAGCTCATATAATGTTACTATCATAATAAACAACCCAACAAATGTCACATCTGGAGAACTTATTATTGGAGTATGCACTACCCAGGGCAGAGAGCATCGACTGAATTACACAGTTATTTTAAATATGTTGAAAAGTAAGTGCACAATTCATTTCGTCAAACGTTTTACCTTGACTCCTCTTTCTTCTTCTTTCTTTCTCGCTAATGGGAGAGTTTAAAAGTTATATTTCTACATTAGATTGATTTTAGGTTCGTTTTATCTTTTTACTATCTTTCTGTTTATCATTGCATGCCTTCCCGACACCTATTTATTCTTCATTGTTCTACTTAACATGGACTTCTGCTTATTACTGGTGATGATTGATATCATCGTGAACTGTTCTTTTTTACAATTCCTCGAGCAAACTTTGTATCTTAAGAAAAATTATGTTCTTAGCAATTTTTACATCATTGCAAGTTAACGAAAAGAAATTCTAAGAAATCAGTTGCATCGAACCAAAAGAACTAAAATACACTTATTCAGGTTGTCATGGCATGTTTTACATTTGAAGAAACATCATGGATTTGATAAAGACCCTCCCAAGAAGAGTGTGTTTACAAACATCTCAACTTTCTCTCTAAGCCTTTTAACTCCTTTCATAGCACAAGTATGAACTTTCAGTGTAGTTCTCCAGCAGGGTCTGATCTGTCAGTTTTCCATTTCCAAGTGACACCCACATTTTCTATTACATCCTTATGTTCTGCTAGTGTCACGGATTGCCTCCCTTGCTCTGCAGTAGTGGTCCACCAGTGGCCAAAACTCAAGAGTATCTAAAATGGGTCGTCAAAGGTGTCTACCTTCGCAAAAGATTACCCTTGGCAGAGTTGTAGATAGAAGGGTAAAGACGCTTCTATCTTAAGGCCGTTTTCATAAGCTATTTCCGAAGTCAAGAACAATGCTGCATTTGCTGAACAATTGTTAACTTATTATCGGTCCGCAACTTTTTATGAAGAATTAAGCAATGGTTAGCCCGTTCAAGCCCCTAGCTGGTGTAAGTTTAGCGAAATTCTTTGTAAAAGAATTAGCTCTATAGATGTAAATATATATATATATATATATATATATATATATATATATATATATATATATATATATAGAATATATATATATATATATATATACATATACATATATATATTAATGTATTAACTATTTTTTATAACGTTCAATTAGTTTTAACAGGTTAAAATAAATAGAATAATAGGGAATTTTATATAAAAAATAAATTTATGTCTTCACGGAAACTCAAATTGAAAATTAAAATTTAATTTTAATGTCCTTTTGCTGGTGCCTTTTTACAAACACTTAGCTGGTATGAGTGAGCCCTGCTGCCTTGGTTTTCGTCAATTCGATGGTGATGATGACACTTCACAGTCTGATAGCTTCATTCCTCGAACGTTGTGATAGTTTAGTACCATGATCTTCTAGACAAAGTAAAAACAAATGCCTCTGCTAAGTACACTTGTGTTCTGCAAATTAACAGGCGCATTGCCTCACTGGTCACCCCCCAAAGCTAATCTCTCTGAATAATTATTCTTTTGAGTATACACAGCGTTACTCAGGGAAGATGATTAGAAATCGCCAATATCATTTTGGGTAATAAAATGGGGAAAATGTGTCTGGACAGCGCGAACTGCAATGACTTGCCTGAATTAAAATTAGCAAGGTACATACGAGGCGCGTTTTTTAAGTAATTCCCGTTTTAAAATAATAAAAAAACCATCATTATATAAAAACGATTTATTGCAGCCAAAAGTGGACCACACATTTACATTATTTCTCAACATAGTCACCATTGACTTCAACACATTTTTGGTATCGTGGCATCAGGTTCTTAGTTCCAGTGTCAAGGAAGTCTGCCGCCAGATGGGTGCCGAAAATGTTAACCGATGAACACAAGCAGAAACGCCTGGCTTCGGCTCAAAAATTTTTGCAGCGCTATCGAAATGAAGGAGATGAATTTTTGGGCCACATTGTTACTGTAGATGAGACCTGGATTTCCTACACAAACGTCGAATCAAAGCAACAGTCGATGCAACGGCGACACTCATGGTCCCTGAAAGCAAAGAAGTTTAAGCAAGCACCTTCTGTCAAAAAGATCATGGCCACTGTTTTCTGGGACAAAGAAGGGGTCATGTTTATTGATTTTCTTGAACGTGGAAAGACAGTTAATGCCAATGCTTATTGTGACACTGATAAAACTTAGACGTGCCATACATAACAAAAGACGTGGGTTGCTGTCCACTGGGATTGTGTTTTTGCACGATAATGCTCGACCTCACACCGCAGATCGAGCTGTTCAATTGTTGCAAAAATTTCACTGGGAAATTTTTGACCACCCGCCCTACAGTCCCGATCTCGCACCAAGTTATTACCACCTTTTCGTGCACCTAAAGAAGTGGCTGGCATCCCAGCAGTTTGAAACTGATGATGAACTGCAGACAAGCGTTAATGAATGGTTCAAGACACTGGCGGCAGACTTCCTTGACACTGGAACTAAGAACCTGGTGCCACGATCCCAAAAATGTGTTGAAGTCAATGGTGACTATGTTGAGAAATAATGTAAATGTGTGGTCCACTTTTGGCTGCAACAAATCGTTTTTATATATGATTTTTTAATTATTATTTTAAAACGGGAATTACTTAAAAAACGCGCCTCGTATATCTCACAAAATGATATTATACACTTGATGCACATGTGATTTAATCATCACCCATCACTGCTCCAGTCGGAGTCTGGGATTGCTGCTGTTTTTGCGTTTCTGAGCGAATTAGCTTAAAACAAACACCAGCGCTTACTGTAGTGGTTTATGAATATACTGTTTTCATATGTTGAGGTTGCCAGCCTCATATATATATAACCACTTAGCAAGAACAACATGTCAAATTCACAATTGTAAAACAAATGTGTACACTTACCGCAAAGTAACTTTTGGGAACACATTCTCCTCGCACAGTTTAGAGTGGACACAGCACTTTATTAGATGATCTTCTCTCTTAAATCAATCAAATCGAAAGCTCTGAACTATGTGGGTAGGGGTGTTTAAATCATTTTACCCCCGCGTGTTTTAAAATATTACATTTTACAATTCCATCTAGTCGCCTCTTTCTAATAATGCTGTAATACTTCCGCCAACTCCCAAACAAATATGTGAACATATTTGATGTCCAGATGATACCTTCCAATAGTGTCTCCCCCAGACAGGTTATCTGTAACAATTACAAAGGGATGGTCCCTTGAAAACGATTATCTCCTTATCACTGGTGTTTTCGTCCCTCCGTCAGTCGGATCTCTCAGACAGACAACGTGGCATTCTATTCATCACTCGTACGAGACCATATTGCGCATACAATGATCGTCTCTGTCAAACGTTGGCTAGACTGACTTACGTGATAACCATATTACCGCTGACCGGCGTAATTACCATGGTATTGATGCGATTAACCTGCTGGAACGTAAACACATCAGAGGTGCGGTCAGACCAAATCAAATCGGTTACCTCTCTTTGACCATTGTTCTAATAATCTACCACACAAAGAAAAAAGGCTCAAAACCTTCCACCTACAGTGTCTACGCCACATCCTTAGAATTTCATGGACCAGTAAAGCGACACATTTCTCGGTGCAGTCACATGCTGGCCTTAAAAGCATGTATACGTTGCTTAGACAGCGCAGAATATGCTGGCTTGGTCAAGTCCAACTCATGAAAGATGGTCACATCCCCAAATACATTTTCTACGGATAACTGGTAGATGCCGTAAGAGCAGCGGGCAGCCGCAGCTGAGGTTCAAAGATTCCAAGAATCTATGTTATAGACCCATGGGAGGTCGTTGATCTTAGTTAAGAAAACTTGCCACGATGACTATTTTTCATTGAGGCCTTTCGTCTTTGTCATTATTTATGTTTCAAGCAATGTCAAAAATAACATGTCTAACCTATTGATAATAGCTTCAACTCTTGTATCACAACTGTGCTTAGATATAAATATCAATATTTCGTTATTCCCAAGCACAGTGAGGTGAACGTTGGGTTTAACAGCTTATGACAGCAGAGCGCAACGTTTGAAATAGAATTTTAGGTTCAAGTTTTAATAAAAACGTCTTTTTGTTCTCATAAAACCATATTTATTTCTCTCATAAAGATCGCTTTCTGTGCCGGTTTCACTCATTGCACTACAGATAATACCTAATATAGGTTGGTGAATACCATTTTGTAATCCTGCACCATTTCTATTTGAGCGCATGTGTCCATTTTATCTTCTTATTTCTTGGCAAGGAGTAGTATGCGTCTGTTATGTATGACTCTGGGTGCTTTGTGTGCAAGTTTTCTTCACAGTTTTTGTTTTGAATTATTACTTCCATACTTTGCTTTCTCCCTTTTTGGCAAGTGTATTTGCCTTTTCATTTCCATATGTTCTCCAGTAGGCTGGAATCAACTTTACGTTTACTTAAGTTGGATTTATGGCTGACTTTGTTTAGTGCTTCTGAGAAGTTTCTAACTTGTTATATTTTTGGTTCCTCGGAGCATTTGTAACTGATAAAGAAACTATGACGAACACTGTCTTATCCCTAGCATTTCCATGGTTTTCTTCATTGGTTATAGCAGCTGTTTATTGATGGACAGGATAAGGTAGACATCGAATAAAGCTGGTGAAAACCTAACAGAAATTGCTTGGTCCACAGCCCATCAAATCCCGAAACAGTTGTATATATATAAAGTGTTAGACTGGCACCAGAGAAGAATGGAAACGCAACCTAGACGACAGCTTCAAAAATCAAATTTGAGAGACTCATAACTAAAAATACGGTATTAACCCCATTAAATCAAAATAAACACAACAACAAAACTTAAATCCACAGTTCACAGACCAGACAACGAAGTACTACAACACGCATAAAATTGTAAAGACTCACAAGCCACTACATCAATGACAGACTGAAAGGATATGGTTTCGGTAGATCCCAGAAAAGCTGCTTTGCACAGACAAAAAGTGAAAGAACTCGGCCCCGTTAAACCAAACCGTGCACAGACAACAACAAAAACATAGAGCTCCTAACAATAAGCAGTATATTCCTTTATTGGCACAGAAAAGGATTCACAGATTTAATTGACAACATAAAAGGTAGCCCAATGGAAGCAGACATATAGTATACAATAGGAACCCCAAAAAACAAAAAAAGAACACATATAAATAAATATATATATGCATATATAACAGAGACTTGAAGCACGTGGTGCACAAAATGGAAATAACTTGTTTTTTTCCATCATTTTATCTCCTTTGTGTGTGTTATTTATTTTTAAGAAGCGAAGAACAGCAGAATATCTCAGCTACTGCTTTAGATTTCCGTCATTTGGGTGGTACTGACAGAATTCCTGATGCCTCACAATTAACAATTATGAGTCTGGTGAATCTGACATATCTTATCTCTTCTTCTGCCTCTGGAGCATAGGTCTTTTACTAGTTCACGCCAAACCTTCCTGTTTTGTGTACGTGTCCGTTGCTTTTTAGAGACAAGCTCTATATTGAATTTGCAAGAAGAGCATTTACCATCCGCCCTCATCCTTGGCTTAATATTTTTTTTTCATTTTCCATTGTACTTGAGTCTCTTACAAATCCTTCTAATTATGTCTATTTATATTAAATGTTGAAATAGATTTGGTCTTGTACTCAACCTCCTTCTGCGTAGAATGTTCTAGACCAGGCTGTCAACTTCTATTTGTTGGGCATGCTTCAAGTCTTAACAGCTAGCTTTGTTTGCATACATTCATTTAGCTTTCTCTATTTTAGTAACTGACCAGGTTGTAAATGCTACAGAAACGTATTAATGTATCCCCAATTTCGTTTGCTGTTCCGCTGCCGCATTTCCCCATTACTCTTTCATTATATATATTGTGTGTTCCAACTTTCACATTGAGGTCTCCCATTACTACGATAAAATCATATCTAGGTGTGTCTTTCATTTTTTTCTGCAGCTTTTGATATAATTCATCCTTGACCTCTTCATCGCTGTCATTCGTTGGTGCGTAGCATTGTATTATTTTGGTGTTGGTGAATCTCCCTCTCCATCGTATTCTTATCAGTCTGTTGTTGATGGGTTTCCATTCCAGTAATGTCCTTTCTATTCCTTTATGTAGAATAATGGCTACACCTTCATTGTGCTGTTCATCCTCTCTTCCAGGGTGAAGTACTGTTTCTCTTGTTGCTGTTATAACTTTTCCGGCCCCTGTCCATCTGCTCTCGCTTATCCCTAGAATGTGTAATCTATAGTTTCTCATTTCTGCTGTGACCTGTTTTAGTTTACCCGTCTCGTTCATTGTCCTGACATTCCAAAATCCTATTCGTGTTTCACGTTTTGCGGTCAGGACGTCCGTTTTCGTGTCAGTGGCTTCCTTTCGGCTTTCAGCACTGACAGTCATACGAGCCTCAGACTCTGGATGCCGGTCTCGTAGCAAAGTTTGTTCATTTGTTGTCTTTTCCGTAGCTGTAGTATTAACAACCTGGTAATTGGAGGAACACTTTTCCCACACAAAGTTATTCACAAATTAACATGGGAATCCCCAAATGGTCGAGACAGAAACCAGATAGACCACATTATGATTAATGGTAGATGGAGACATGCATTACAAGATGTGAAGGTAAGAAGTGGTGCAGATGTAAGAAGAAGTGATCACCATTTAGTAGTAGCAAAACAGAAAGTGAAACTCATAATGGCTGGACCAACTGTAACTACATAGAAAAGGTTTGACATCAGCAAATTGAAGGACCCCCTTACCAGAAAAGCTTTTGCGGCCTTTATAAAGCAGCTCCTCCAGGTTAAAACAACTATATAGCGAACAGTACAGTAAGCTGGACAAGGAAGTTAAATGCCAAACCCGAGCCAACAAAAGGAATTTCCTAGACGATCTTGCAAGACAAGCAGAAGAGGCAGCACTGAGAAATGAACAAAGCACAGTATACAAAAAACTAAAATCATAAGCGGAAAACGAGGTGCAAACAATATTAAATTAGTAAGAGATAAACAAGGAAATCTCATCACGACAGCAGAGTGACAGGAAACACGATGGGCAGAGCATTTCAGAAAAAAACTCTGAACAAGGAACCACCAGATACACAGTTGAATATTCCTGAGGCTGAAAACGATCTAGATGTTAATACAGACCTTCCACAAAAAGAAGAAATCATCACAGCAATCAAAGGGTTAAAGAATGGAAAAGCTCCTGGCCATAATAACGTAAATGCAGAGCTATTTAAGACAGACCATGAGCTAGCAGCGGAACTATTAAAACAGCTATTTGCACACGTCTGGAAAACAGGGACAACACCAACAGAGTGGAACAAAGGAATAATTGTCAAATTGCCCAAGAAGGGAGATCTTGCAGACTGCAATAATTGGAGAGGAATAACTTTTCTCTCAGTTCCCAGCAAAATACTAGGCAGGATAATTATACAGAGAATTTCAAAAGCAGGAACGAACAAGCAGGATTTAGAAAGAAAAGAAGATGTGTAGATCATATATTTACCCTCAGGAACATTATAGAGCAGTGCTCAGAATGGCAATGACAGCTGTACATTAATTTCGATGATTATGAAAAGGCTTTTGACAGTAAACATAGGGACAGTTTATTGAAAATACTGAGGGCTTATGGAATTCCAAGCTGCATAGTGTCAATCATAAAAAGCCTCTACGCCAACTTTACGTGTAGCGGTGGGCAGAGAAACTTAACCTTTGAGGTTAAGATAGTAGTACGACAGGGATGCCCCTTATCAACCACTCTATTTTTAAAAGTCATAGACTGGGTGATGCGCCAGACAACAGAGGGCAGCCCAAGAGGAACAAGATGGACTACATTTTCTACATTAGGAGATCTGGAATATGCAGATGACATTGCACTACTAGCACATTCACATCAACACATCCAGGAAAAACCGGATAGACTTAATAAGTATAGCCAGCAGGTGGGCTTGAACATCAATCTAAAGAAGACAGAGGTCATGACACTCAATGTGAGCAACCCTGAGCCCATATCAGTAAGGAATCAGCAACTGGAACAGACAGACACCTTCACATACCTAGGATGCATAGTAACACCAGACGGCGGAGCAAGCAAAGACATCAACGACAGAATGAATAAAGCAAGAACCGCCTTTTTTAGTCTAAACAACATCTGGAAGTCCTCTCAGTACAGCACAAGGACAAAATTAAGATTATATCAGAGATGTGTACTTTCTGTGCTTCTCTATGGTGCGGAATGCTGGAGAGTTACAGAGAAGGAAATGTCGAAATTGCCCTCTTTTCACACAACATGCCTAAGAAAAATTCACCGAATCTTTTGGCCGAATAACATCACCAACCAAGATCTGCTTACTCGGAACAAGCAAGTGGACATGCACACCATCATAGCTGGCAGTCGCTGGAGCTGGGTTGGCCATGTCCTCAGAAGAGACCCCGATGCCATCACAAAGATAAGCTATGATATGGACCTCTGAAGGAAAACGAAAGAGAGGACGACCAAAAACAACTTGGCGGAGGACTGTGGAGGCTGAGATGCAAAGAATGAACCAGAGTTGGGGCACTGTACGAAGGATGGCCACCGACCGAGCAAAGTGGAATCAATTTGTTGTTGCCCTACAAAACGCCACTAGGCGTGATGGCCACTGACTGCTTTGATGGTTGGCGGCTAAGGATCAAAGAAGAAAAAAAAAAGATTTTAATAAATGAAATAGGACGAAAGCGGAATAGCATGACATGAGCTTCATTTGCCTTTGCTCATCCAGCACCATAGAAGAGTATGCCCTGATCAACCTACATTTTGGTCATTATTACAGTATTCACTGTAATGTTATGTTCCATTTTGTGTAACATCTACATCAGGATATTTACAAATATTATGATGTTTTACATCAGAATCTGTTGAGTGTATTTTTCTCTTGAGTATTTACACTAAATATTTGTGTTTGTTTGGCACATATTCATTTATCATGGTTTCGCTTGTATGGTTTAATGCACAGAGCAAGGCAGTCAAGATCTAATTACGTTTGAACCAACAACAATCACATCTAGATACGATTCTCTATCCGTGACCATCAATATGGGTCTTGCTACAGTTGCTATTGTTCTGGCCACCTGCAGTATTACCTGTTTCGTGCTGGGAGTTATTGTCTACAGAAAAAGAGATGGAATTATATCATCACAGCAATCATCATATTAATTTATACAATTTTACTTGAATCTTTTTCACCATATTGTACACGCTAATGTGGACTAGTGTGGACACGAGTGAAAATGACTCAAGCTGTATGTTATAAATGATTTACATTTCTTTTCTTTTTTTCTAATTGGCACACGCTTTCAGGAATTATTTTTCATTCGTTTCCCGATCTCTGTTTAATTTTTTCTTTCATTTTTTGAGTAATATAGTATTTCAGTTATTATTCTGTTTCGTATTTTTACAAGTAACTGTTTTTATAGCTCATTTCTGTACATTATCTTCGTTGCTTTTATCCTTATTCATAAATACCTACTTGCTCTGATTCCTGTGTGTCATTGTGGTTGAGTTTTTCGTAAACATTTCAATGCTTCTATTGAAATTATTCAGATGAGAATCCAATTTTAATATTTTATGTTCATTGATTTCATTGGTTTATACATAACATGTAATATTAAATTTCTTCATTTACCATCTGCTTCTTTATATAAAAAGCTGTAGCAATGTGTGTAGTTCCAGTAATTATAGTTATTTAAAACATATACTAAATGTTAATGTTTTAAAACAGTTTAACTCGAGTCGTAGTTTTATGTTTTTTGCGCCATTCATTAAAATGTGAAACATTTTTTCAGAGAAAAAACACAAGACTAACAGGTAAGACACAGCATTTTATGTTCCTATATTACACTTGTAAACTTTTAATTTCTGGTAATACTGACACTAATATGGCATTCAATTATTGTTATATGTATTGTTATTCTTGTCAATATGGAAATAAAAACAATTAGCAGTGTATGTCCAACCTATTAAGTTATTATATGTATGTATCCATTTAGCAAAATTTCTTATTTACTTCTTACAGTTTGTTATCTAAGAATTTGGGGAGACATTTGTTAGCTTTGTCTGAAACTGTAATTAGTATATTATTACAATTAACAATTATCGATCACATGGTCATTTTAATAAAATTAGTTGAGGATTGTTGTGTAAATATCTTCATTTTCGGCTACCATTTCCGTGTCACTTCCCAGCTGACGCAAATGGTCAGACATTTCATATCTCCAGAGAGACACATCTTTTGTTGATATTCATACCAGTACTTTGCAGTCACTGTTTAACATGGTCACTATCTAATGCACAACATATGAAGATCACAACATGTGAAACTTTAAGTGCCAAAACAGCTTTAAATGTTCTCTAAGAAAAGAAGAAGTATCAGTGAAATTTAGGAAATTCATGAACAAAAAGTACCATGCAACAGGAAGTCGTCTAAATGCAACAAAATCTGATAAAATAACAAGCTTCCAACAGCAGAAAATCTGGTTACATAGAAGAAACTGGTAGACAGTATTGAATTAATCTTGATGCAGCATGAAATAACAGCGGCCAAAGAAACACATTATTTTTTTTGTGTGTGCGTACGACTACTATTACTCGAGGCGAAATCTCAGCTAACCTGAGACTGATTTTTACGTGAGTATCCCTTTTTTTCTTATACAGAGACAGGTGTCCCTCGGCATTCAGGCAGATACTCGCCGATTTCGGAGGTACCCATTAGAGCTGGGTCGGCTCAGGAGCCGCCAGTCCCTGGTCGACGACAATCCTTCAAATGTACTCGCCAGGGCTCGAGTTAATCCAGTCCAAAGGCGGCCGACGTGATGCTGACCACATCACCCCTAGTGTGCCGATGGTCAAGAAAATATGGCCTAACACCATATTCCCAATATGCCTCAATGGGCGTGTAACGGGATCCCGAAATCCCGGTCGACGAAAAATCTTCAAATGTTTGGTAAACACTACACCAGCGCGGCTCCCAAAGAAACATATATATTATAGGAGTTTAAACTGCTTCTCCCTGCAGAGAATATAAGCTGAAAAACGTGAAAATAAAATCTGGTTCCGAATAATTGCCTTCAAACGGCCCATGCTGGACAATCTGCTTCTGTATTTTCTTTGAAAATTTTTTTATTTCTGATTCTGCTCAATTTTATTTCTGTATCTCATCTCCATATATTTAGTAATCCTCCTCTGTTTTCTCTGCCAGGCAAATTCCAGATCAGAGACTGCCTTGTAATGCTAGATTATGACTGTCTCAGTATGTTTCTCAATGCCATTTCCACTTGTGTATGTCTGGCTCTTTCAGACAGTTTCACATTATTGATTGTGTCCTTCCAGTTTAGTCCTTTTTCTCTGCATAACCTTATATTTATGAACACACATCCGTTTGATTATTATTGTTGCTGCCCTACATTTTTCTTTGCTGCGCAGAATAATAAACTTCAAGTCTGATTTTAACAATAATTTTTATTGTTTTTAAATTTTTATTTTTATAACCTCCATATCTCTTTCAAAATGCCAACCAAAAAATTACATACTTCCCTAAATGAGTGATTATGCTGAAGAGAAGGAAGAAAATTGTGTGACAAGATTACCAATGTTGAATTAATGGAAAGAACCAGACGAAATAACTTGTTTGACACGAGGTGAAAAAGAAACTCTGTTATAAGACATTGCAAACATTGAGACACCAGCTGATTACATTAAAAAGTCGGTCTTTATTCTAGTTCCAGAAAGGTAAGAGAAATACAGATAGACAGAAAAAGACATGGAATATCGCAGATATTAAAAGTATAAAAAAAAGATAAGAATTCTTGGCGTGAACAAGTTGGTCTGTGTTCCACTTGGATCCTTTTACTTTCATATACATCTACATTGAGCTTAAGAATAACATGGGTAACCCCACTGAAGTCGCCGTAGAAGATACACATTTTGACCTGTGCCACCCTGAACATTAATAGCAGCAGGGTATGTGGTTATATCCAGCAAACGTTGAAGGCAGCAGTGAATTAATAACTGGTCATGGACGAAACGAAGATAGCAACAGACTGACTGTAACAATGATTACATCTTTCTCTGCAGGAAATAAATTGAGATAATTACTGAAAACTTGACCCAATCGAAACATTAAATATTTGTAGATTAAGATCAAAGTTACAACTGATCAGAGCATGTATATTCCCAATAGTAACATACTGCTGCGAGACATGGACACTCAATAAAATCAGTTGCAAAAAAGATTACATCATTCGAAATTAAGTGCTACAGAAGGATGTTGATAATACCCTGGACAGAGAAAAAGACCAACAGAGAAGTACTGCACTCACTAAATGTAGAGGAAAATTAGCTCCTAAATACCATCACTAAAAAGGAAGCTGAAATTTTTCGGTCATATGAAAAGACATAATAGTATGGAAAATTTAGTAATGAAAGGCATGGTCCCTGGAAAAAGTTGAAGAGGACGACCTAGACGACAGTAGATCCAGGATATCACAGAGAGTCTGAACTTGTCTTTGGGTGATGCAGGTCGACTTGCCCAGAATCGTGACGCGTTCATAGCAGCTGTTATGGAGACAACGTTCTTGAGATTAAGAAAAAAAAAATTATAACGTCATGATCAAGCAAAAACCGAATCTTTACTCACGTGCAGATAGTTCCAGTTTAAGAAAAAGACAAATTCAAAATATGTTCATAAAAGAACTTCTTCTGGTGCCTGGTCTAGAACAGACATTGGCGATCATGACTCTCCAATCTTCTCTGTCTTTTGATAGTATAATGAGGTTGTTGTTGCCCATGCTGATGTTTGTTGCCCAGTTGTTTAAGTTTTCCACATACATCTTTCTCTACCTTCCTCTACCTCTCCTACCTGGAATTTTACCACATAAGACTAATTCCTCCTGTCAAGGGCTTAGTTGTGTGTGCACATTGACAAATATATATATTGCATTACACATGGAGCGACCAACATGGCTCGTTATTCACTGCTAAAGTTAACTCAATGAACTCCAACCCGTAAGCACGATATCCGACGACTTTATATCACAAACTTTAGCATAACACAAATAACACAGGCAGACTGTCGCTTTGGCCATGAATCATAAGAAAAGCACAATGTATCATGTGCATAATTGAAACACAATTCAATGGATCGAATTTCACTATATCTCAATATATTTTCTACTGTCTACCTTCCATCATCTAATTCGCCTTCGCTCTCCACGTAATCTCTTCTAGCTCCAATCTCTCTCTCTCTCTCTCTCTCTCTCTCTCTCTCTCTCTCTCTCTCTCTCTCTCTCTAATGCCTTACCACATATTTTCCTTTTCACGCCTGACCAGTCTTCAACACCACTTTGTTCACAAGAACTCAGTCATGCCCGTGAACTTAACATCACTGCTTACTGCTACTAATACATTCATGCCCACAGTCAAACTTAACATTCACTCACTTCAGCTCACAACTTATATAAACACATCTAGCTCCCACCGGAACACGAGTACTGACATTCATTCTATAAACGTTTCATGACATCCACCCCTCCCTCTCCAAGTGAAAAGCATAGTTTTTCACTGGATGAATGGTAGATATCGAGAACCCAACCATCCAAAACGTAAAATTACAAGTGTGGGCAAAATCTATTGTACAAGTGTGGACACGTGCCATCTGCAAATAATCAATAATAACATGCTGAAAAAAATTACAATAGAAACGAGTTGCTAGAAAAATACAACAGCAACCGTTTGGCAGTATTGATGCAACTCTAATTACACACATAAAAGGTGACAGACATTACATCAACTTCATCAAACTCTACAATACTGGAGAATATATATTCTATAAACCTGTACTGGATACACAACATTCCATCAGAATATAGCTTATACAAAAAAACATGCAGGATACATTTGGCAAAACAATAATCATGTACAGGTATCAGATATTACAATGGAAAGGGTGATAAAAAACACCTATTTACTAAACGCAAGTTTTCAAAATCTCAATAAATAATCTGCAATGACATTTAACTTACCCTGAATGGGAAAAACAGTGAATTTGTACTGTTGTAACAACAACGATCACCTTGTCAAACGCGAATTTGGTGATCTAGATGACTTATGAAAAGTCAATGGACAATGGTCTATTTCTAGCGCAAAAATGAGATCCTAACAAATACCTACAGAGTGTTGAAACAGCTCAAACAAAAGCTAAACACACTCTCTCTATAGTGGCATATCGCATTTTAGCCAGAAGCAACTTCCTTCTGACATACATGTTCCTGCATAAGACACGTACCAATGCCTACTGATGAAGCATCAGTCCTCAGTACAAAGGGCTTAGCCAAGTCTGGCAGTAGAAGAATGGGCTTGCTGGAGAATACATTCTTGATCTTCCTCAGTGCTCTCACACTCTTCAGTCCAGACCACTCTGTTCGCTGTGCCCTTTTGAGTGAGCGATGTCAGAGCTGCTGACAACGAAGAGAACCTGGGGATAAATTTATGATAACAATTTATCAAACTAAGTAAACTACAAACTTGTTTCTTTGTTTTTGGAGGTTGCAAATTCAAAATTATTCCAACTGTCTGATCAATTGGTTTTAAAACACTCTGTCCTACTACGAGACATACCCCAGAAACGTTGAATCATGAAACCCAACCTTAATCTTACTAGGTCTTGCTGTAAGGTGAAACTGAATGCATGATAATAGTGACTTTAAACCCTCTTCATTTTCATCCCAAGTGTCATGAAACAAACAGATGTCATCAAAGTATGTAATAACATCCTTCCGTTCACTCAAAAGCATTCTCATCATTCGCACAAAAGTTGCAGGGGCGTTCACCAACCCGAAGCACATGTAGTTAAACTGGAAAAGACCCTGAGGGTACAAAATGTTGTAAGTGGCTTAGAATCTTCTGCTAAGAGAATTTGCCAATATCTCTAATTTTGTAAAATACTTTGCACCCGCTATCTGGGACAAGAGGACCTCTTGGCTGGGATTCGGCTCTGCATCTATCAATGTGACACTACTTAAGCGGCAGAAGCTATACATATCCGTAGGGATTTATCCTTCTTCCGCACGATGACCATGGGGAATGAATATGATGATTGAAATGGGGAGATCACGCCTAAACGTAACATATAATTTACGTCTTTATGGACCGCAGAAGTACAATGTAGTGGTCTCACACAGATGGGCTCACCACAGGTCAGTTTGATATTATGCTCAACCAGATCAGTTCTTCCAGGAATATTCGTGACATCTTGAAATTTGCAAAGCAGTGACTGCATTTGTTGCCTCTGATGCTGTGAGAGAGAAGCAGAGACCTCTACATCTTTCCATAACTCCGAAGCAACCAATGACAATAGTGGGAGCTGGAGTTTTACCTCCTCACCTTTCCCTCCATCTTCCTCGATGACCGCTGCACTAGCTACAGTAACTGTACTATCAAGAACAGAATTCACAACTGGTTCCAGTTCAGGTGGACGTACTACAAATGGTTTTAGCATATTAACATGGAAAATCTTCTCCTTCCCTCCGACTAATATCAAATAATCCACATCGGTAATCTGCTTCATCACTTGATACGGGCCCTGCCAACTGACTAGCAGGTGATTTTCTTTGATAGGTAACAACATCAATACATCACTGCCAGGACTGAGGGATACATGTTTGCTATTCCTATTGGCATACGCTCTATACCTTGCCCACGATAACTGTAATGCTTCACGCGCTATTGAACAGGATGTAATTATGCGCTCTCGTTAGTCAATGACATACTCATAACTTAACCTGAAGCTTTCATCAGCGTAATTCCCTGTCAGTAAGTCTCTCAAAATTTTCATGGAACACCGAGGATTTGCCCCAAATACTAGCTCAAAGGGTGACAACCCTGTGCTCTCCTGTGGAATCTTCATGCAGACAAACAAAACCGCTGGTAGGTAGCTATCCCACAACTGCGAAAACTCTCCGGTAACCATACCTAGCATTCTTTTCAATTTTCCGTTGTACCGCTCGCAGACCCCGTTGCTCTGAGGAAGAAAAGGGGTGGCGAATACTTTGGCTATGACTAGCAGTTTAGATGTGTGTTTCATCTCTTCTGAAATGAATTGCCGGCCCCTGTCAGACAATATCTCTCCAGGAAATCCTAATCTGCTAAATAAACTTATTAGAGCCTCTGCTATACCCCTTGATGTGATGGATGTCATTGGCACATCTTCAGGCCACCTCGTGCATAGATCAACCAATGTTAGAATAAATCTATACCCCCGATCAGACATAACGGGAAGAGGCCCAATAATGTCTATAGCAACCTACTAAAAAGGGCGAACTGCAAAAATCGTCACTACTAATGGTGCCTTGTGAGTCCTTCCTTTCTGGCTTGACTTCTGACACACTTTAAACGACCGACAGAAAACCTTCACATACCTATTGCATCCACGCCAGTAAAACTGGGACAGCACTGTACATCGAGTTCTGGCAAGACCCATGTTACCTGCGAACGGGATTTCGTGTGCTGTCCTCAACACTGTATTCTCAACCCCTCCGGAATAGCCACCTGCCTAATGACTAAATGTTGCGTGGCGAAGCACCTGATTAGAATGGAGTTCCTAACCACAAACCAGTATCGGGCAGACTTGGTATGCCGTATGTTCTTGGACTCAGCCAACCGAAACAAAGAAGGAATTGAAATGTCTCGCCTCGGCCTATCTGCAAAATTAGATGCTGAAATTCCAGCAACCTTAGGCGCCAAACGGATATTACTTGGTTGCGATGACCTACTATTTACTTTGCCAGCCTTATTCTGAGCCCTCGTCATTACTGCATTAGCAAGCGACTCATGTCTATTTTCCCACTCCTCAATATCTTGATTGGTGCATTCATGAACCCCACTAACATTTCCAATAATAAGCTCGGCAACGGACTGGTCGAGGATGCATACTCGAACGCTACATAGCAAGAAAGATGTGTCGATCTGCACTACAGTCAATGGATAGTATTCGACATTACCACCAAATGTAATACATTTGGCAATCTTCCCAATATAACGTGTATCCTTAATCAATGTCTTCCTTTCACCGATGGTTGTACATCCAATGTCCCTCAAAACAGAAACAGGTGTATTCTCAACAAAACCCTTATGCAATGTTAAGCTACCATTCTCATCAACTCATGAAAGGCAAGGCAATGTGTGGCCACATATTAAAATAGGCTTGCTATCAGGCTCGAACAATGGTCTGCACCCCTCACACTCCTCGATATTAAATGAATCAAGGACTATAGCTGAATTTGCATGTTCAGTGTTTTCCTTTGGGCTCTCCTTTCTACTATGTATTCTCTCAATACAATTGGGGCAGTGAGAATCCATCTCTTGGCGCTTGTAAGGGCTTCTCCTTGGACTGACGTGAGCATTTTTCTCTAGTCTGGCATATGGACTTGTTTGTTGACTGAATGCACATCTATTTGGGTTCCTCCCACACTGATAAGATAGATGACGCCTCGAGCCTAACTTAAAACAACCCTTTCTCCTGTAGCCAGACCCAAAAGAAGGGCACTGTCTCTTAGGAGAATATCTTCTGTCCCCATTCCATCTTCTATTGCCACCATCTATATCGGCGTACCTGTCTATGCTGCGGGCCCGATGATGTATGTATGGCTTCTTCTCAACTTTGTCTTGAGCCACACAAGCTGGAAAGGTCTCAGCAACTAGCTGCTTGTGAATACGCTTCCCAGGGTGAGCAGTAACATACTGCTGCCCTAGCTCCGGCACAACATTTATATCTTTTGGCTTTCGCTCTTGAAGAAAAGCTACTAACTCTGGACTACAGGATGATAGAACCTTGTCCTGTAGCATGAGGCCAGATAGCCCGTCAACATTCTTGAAAATACCTGATAGTTCAATCCATCTATTGAACAGCAGCTTGATTTTCGGAATAAACTCACTAAAGTCATTGCTGGTTGTAGGAATAGTCTCCTTTAATCTATCACATTACCCTTGAGCCGTCAGTCTAAATCTTCGAAGCAGTGTCTCCTTCACAGTGTCATAACTCAAGCGATACTCTACTAGCAAATCAAAGACACATTGTAAAGCAAATTATTGAGCAGAGATGGCCAGTCCTCTTTCTTATCTTTCCAACATACTGCTTCCTGTTAAAACCTTTCTAGATAAACGTCCATCATATCGACGCCCTCAACGAAGGACGGGAGTTGCAGGTTGAAAGGACGAGCAGACTCATTCGCAGCTGGTCTAGAACTAGCAGCCTCAAGTTCCAGTTTCTTCAAAGTAATTTCTTTATTCTCCTGAGTTTCCACCTATGTCCCAGTCTTGACATATGGATGCGAGTCATGGGCAATGACTACAACCCACAAAAGCTAGATTCAAAGCTCAGAAATAATTTATCTGAGGAAGGTGGTTGAAGTAACAAGAAGAGACATGGTACACAACCAGACGATACGTCAAGGCCTTAAATCCTACCCCCTGCAGACCCAAGTAGAACAGTCCCAATTAAGATGGTTTGGCCATGTCTGCAGAATGGGAGAAGATCGGCTACCACGACAAGCATGGGAAACAAAGAGCCAAGGATCCAGATCCCCAGGACGACCCAGAGTCCGCTTGGAGGACAACATTAAACAATCTTTGAAGGACCGAGGACTAGAATGGAACCAGGCCAGGAGGAAGACAGCCGATAGAATAGTCTGGCGCTCTCTTTTCTAAACCTCTACACTTCACGGTAGAAGGTGAACGACTAAGTAAGTAAGTATAAAGAAAAACTGACTTATGGTCAGTGGCGTATTACTTGGGTGCGAGGGGCAGTCCTACCTGGGTGACAACCACGAGGGGCATGCCATCGAACACTGTTATGACAGTACTGTACTTTTCTATTATTTAACTTGCAAGCATAATTTGTGGGGTGGGAGTACCACAGGTAGAATCCGTCCCGGGTCCCAAACACTTTAAGTATGCCCCTGTTTGTAGTAAATTCATTTGTGAATATTACTTTGTTCTACACTAAAGTAGAATGGGCTTGCACTAGTCAAATTAGCAATTTTTGTGAAAAAAGTTATGTAATTTATTAAGACTAAAAGGGACTCTCAAATAATACGTTCCTTAATCAAAATATTGTTGTGGCTAGTTCTGTTCTGACGTTCTGTGCGGTTTACATGACATCGTCTTCACAGTCATAATTTCTTATCATACAAATTTAATATCTTCAACATTAATAATATAAAATCAAAGTCATCTTCTCACAGGCGTTGTTAAACAACATATTGTGGTTTATTTTCTTACATTTATAACCAGCATTTCATCATCATCATTTACACTATGAATATTTTTTGTAGGATTCATGACGCAGCATATCTTAGCGTCTGTAGTAGCGTAACAGATGTAGGTGAGTAGAGAGAGTGGAAGCGAGTGTGTGTAAAGTAACTCTTTTTATGAGGTTTGTGAGTGATTAAGTATTTTAATGAGGTGTGTGAGTAAGAGAGAGAGAGAGAGAGAGAAACATTATGAGACTTGCCTTAAATCAGCCACTGTAATACTACATGAGTTGGTACATTTTCTTCCCATTCTCCTGCCACAAACATTTATCATCACCATATCTAACGAGGAATCTACTATTCTTCTCTGGACCTTCTTTGCCTTCCCTCTGTTCTTTTCCCTTGTGCGCTTTGGTTATCAGTCTATATTCTCCTTTTATTCGCAACTAAGTTTGCCAGTTCTCATTTTTATATCTGTCTTTGTTAGTCCATCTAGCCATCTGATATAGATGTGCCTGAGACATCTATTAGTGTATATCCACAGTTTAGATGTGAGATTTTTCCTTTCATGCGACATTTCTATATCACGAAGTAAAATATATTATACATTTGCAACAAACTGTTTAATTTTTATTAACCTAGTGAAAACTGTTAACCTATTCTGTAAGTGTTGCGTGAGAAATTCTCGCAACATCGTTTTGTGTACAATATATATATTTTGTAATGAAAGGGAAACAATCTTATGAAATTTATAGTCACTTTTCATTGTAAGCAGTTGTCTTCTCGCGTTGGTGTCGATTGCAGTTAAGTTTGTTATGCGTTCTTGAATCGTGTCCATGTATGGACTTGCTAGGCCGCTTTTCTCAGAAAGCGGTTGGCAACCTGTTGTGTTATCCTTATAAGGTAATCATTCTTAACCTGGTTCTTAGTAAAGGTCCTTGCGTTTCAAGTTATCTGAGCTGTGGTCGAATCGCGCTGGACTGCGCATGTCTAAGTCTTGGGTCTTTGTCGAACGATTTCCGCCCAGCAGTCAGAGAGCGAAGATTTGGATAGCGAGCAAGACGTCTTTGTGAGCGTCTGTGCTTTTCTTGTTCTTCAGGAATATGAAGTCCTCTTATGGATATTTCGTTTATTCGAGATGATACCTCTAGTGTATTTCCACACGCCGGGAGGCGTATTATTTCTGTGGTTATTTCCTGAAGGCAAGGTAAATTACATTTACATTAACTTTATCGATATCTGTTCGTGAGTGGCATTTGATTCGTAGCCTGTCTTTGAAAGTCTTCATCACGAGATGTTTCTCAGCTCATATATTGCTACATTGTACCGCATCGGGTTGATGCATGTCCCAAGGACTATTACTTCTACTTCGCTACATGAACTAGGTTTGAAACCTTTTGTTAACTAGAGGATTTTTTGAGGACATTATTGCTACTTCAGAAGACGTGCCTGTCTTACTGAAGTCGGATTAAGGAGAGTGAACCGATCTCATACATCTTGTTATCTCCTGGCTGTTATAGAAAAGGATGGAGATTTCCACCTGATTACATTTACAGTACTATGATGTATAACATGCGTATGATTCATCTTTATTATGATGCCGTCTACCGTCCATTGCTGTACTGACTATGTTGCTGTGATAATGACTGTCTGATAAACCTACATATTCGCGTATACATTTTGTCACTGTGGCGTCCACAATAAATGATACAGAAAAACGTCACTAGCTGTTACAAGCATCATTGACTTTATACGTCGTGAGTTAACTGACGTCCTTGTGTGGATTGCCCTGTTTTGTATGATCATTGTTTGACTGTACATCATCTGCACACTACACAAACCAGACCACGGGCACCATCTCTCATCCTATGGTGCACGCATCATTTGGTGGCCATAAGCTGGTTTGCTCTGGTACCAGCAAACACGGGGTCCCTTACCCACTTCATTTTCAACAAACGGCATCCTTCAAGTCAACACTTCAACATTCTTCAAGACAGTCAACATCTTAAAAATTTTCAAAGTACTCTGCGTTGTCCGGTAAATGTCAAAATTGCAATTTTTTGACTGAAACAGAAATTTGACAGTACCCGGCGTTGTTGCATATTGCCGGATAACACGGACTGCTGTTGTCTTTAACGCAAGTCAAGCAAGTTGCTGCTGTCAAGGTTCCAGTGCTGTCGTTTTTTGTGAAGGTCAAGTGCCGGTTGAAACGGGTTGTTTTCTGAAGAAGGCCAAGTACCGATTTCCATCAATTTACTATTGGATTAGAAGGTCAAGTGCCGAAACAACTCAACATACAGTATTTCAGAAGCTCAAGTACCATCGTGTTAGCAGTGGAAGCAGTTCAGATGTGCCATCATCGTTGGAGCTTCGCTCTTTAGGACGTTGATTGACATCTGTTTTTTCTGCTGTTCTACGATTGGAAGCCTATAAGTTAAGTGGCCTGTTTGTACGTAAACTGTGACCTTATACTTCTACTGAGTCTTCTGTGTATCATCTCATTCTATTGTTATATGTTATATGTTTATATGTTATTTGTATATTTATATCTTTATATTTCTGCGGGTCTGGCTGGGTGGCGACTCCTATAGATCATACCACGTCATAGAGGTCTTCTATTGAGAGTGTTCTGTAGGGTAGGCAAATTTCCCATAGCGAAATTTGCTAAGCGACTTCTGTTGCTATTTATGTTAGTTGTGATGATTTGTGTTAATATTGTTTACGTTATTATTTCGCATTCTTTAGTTTTGTTTTGATTTGTTTGTATTTGTTAGCCTCCTCTTTACTAAAGTTTAGTTTTATACAACATTTTTGTTTATACACTGCGGTGTCATGTGTATTGTCTAATATCCTCGCAGATATCGTCACATTTTTTGTGATATTTCTTTTATTTCCGCTTTATTTTTAGTTGATTTCTGCGAATGTGTTTGTATTGTTGCTGATCGTTGTTATTGTTTACATTGTTATTGTTTACATTGTTTACATTGTTTACATTTTCAATGTTTACATTCTGCTTGTGTTTACATAGTCATTGTTTACAGTTATAGTAATTAGTTATGGGCTATGCTAATGCACTGTTACTACTACACTGATGATAAATGAATGATGAATAGTGTCGTGCACTATTGAATGAGAAGTGCACTTATGATAAAGAATTGATTGTTGACATTTCATATACATGTTCTTTGATTGGAGACTTGTTTTCCCACAGAGACTGGGATAATATAATGTGATGTGAATATACAAGTGCTTAATTAAGACTTGTTACACTTAGGTTTGAAATAAATTAGTTAATTATTTCAGGTTTTTGGACTCATATGTTAGACAACATGTCTACACTTGAGTACTTTATTGAACAGGGTAAATCCCTGCGTAAGACTGGTGATAAGTTGGAAGAGTATGCTACTGCTCTATATAACAAAGCGCTGAAGTCTGAGGAAAAAAGACAGAAAGCAGAAGCTGAGCAGAAAAAGATAGATTCTGAGAATCTGAGACTGCAGATGCAGGCAGATGAAAGAAAATTCCAAATGGAAATGGAAAAACAGAAAAGGGAATCAGAAGCTGAGGAGAGAAAACTCCAGCTACAACTAGAAGCTGAAAATAAAAGACTTGAAAAAGAGGCTGAAAATAAAAGACTTGAAAAAGAGGCTGAAAATAAAAGACTTGAAAAAGAAGATGAGAATAAAAGACTAGAAATGCAGGCTCAGGCTGAGGAAAGAAGATTACAGAGAGAAGCAGATGACAGGAAAGCAAAAATGGAACATTAAGAAAAACTCTTAGCTTTGGAGTTGGAAAAGTTGAAATTGATGAACATGAGTAATGGTAATGATTCAAACAAGGGTTCATCTTCTGATAAAGCTAATAATGATATTTTTAAGATTAAGTTACAAACATTTAGTCCTTCCAGTGATGATATAATGTTCTATCTGGACAGATTTGAACAAGCATGTAAAGCTCATAACATAGACAAAGCAAAATATGTTTATCAGTTATCAGGGATACTGACAGGTAAAGCTCTAAGTATGTTAAATATGGTGGATGAACCTGACAAGAACAATTATGAGGTTGTCAGGGCCGCTTTGTTAAAGAAATATCAGCTTAACCAAGACGGCTATCGTCTACAATTTAAAAACATGTTGCCTGAAACTGGAGTTGAATTCTCCGAGTTTATTGCAAGAATACGCATTACTTTCTCACGATGGGTTGAACTATCTAAGACGGAAAAAACTTATGAAGCACTTATGGACTTAATACTTAGAGACAAAGTCATGTCGTCTGTCAATGAGTCTTTCCTTGCTTTCCTTCATGAACGTAAACCTAAAACAATAAAAGAAATGGAAGATTTCTGTTGCCAGTATGTAACTGCGCACCCACACATAACCATTGGTAACTCTAAGGTGAAAGAAGGTTTACCAGTTGCTTCGGCAGCACCGTATGGTCAAAACTTTGCTCGTAGATCCCAACAAAATTTTGATAGAAAGAGTAACGGTAATTACTTTCAAAATCATGGAAATCAATTTCATGGTGATTCTTCTTCGAAGAATTAGAGACAACCTGATAGTGCTCGTTACTATCACCCTAATAATTATAGGCATTTCAAAAGAGGATATGGTAATAGAGGTTATTCCTCCCGAAGACCTCAAAACCAAACAAATAGATGTTCGCATCAATGTGGACATGATAGTAATCGTGGAAACTGGAATTCGAACCAGGATAACAATTACAATAGAGACAACAATAACTTCAGAGATAATAATAACTCTGATAACTTCAGAGGTAATAATAGTCGCGGTAGATCTCAACACAAAAAAAAGAGATATCAGCAGGCTAATTCTGTACAACAGGAAACTCAGGGAGCCTGTAATCAGGTTGTTGATAATAAAAACTTTGACGCTGTCACTGGTTCTGCTTTTGACTTTGAGAGAGCAAACAAATGCCCCCAATGCAGTACTTTATTCGAACCGAGTACCATAACTACTTTGAGTTGTGGTCACCCTCTTCCCGCTCTTCCTGCTGCTGTTGCGCATGACGGGAGGGGTTCTTTAATCCTACATAAGGGTCTTGTTAATGATACTCCGGTCTCACTACTTTTCGATTCCGGATGCACCACTATTGGTGTTAGACAATCGCTTGTAGATCCATCTGGTGCTACAGGAAGGGTTATTAAATGTGTCACATTTGGCGGCACTCTAGAAAAATATCCTACTGCTGTAATTCGCATTGCCACTCCTTTCTTTACTGGAGATGTGCATGCTTGTCTCTTACCTAATCCTATTGCTGACCTTATTATTGGTCGTATTCACGGAGTTAGGGAGTGTACCCCACAGCAGATTGCTGCTTGGGAAGATAATAACATGCAAGCTACAAATGCAGTGGTTACAAGAGCACAAGCTCTACAAACACCCGAAACTTCACTGAATGGTGATAATGAAGTTGATAGCCAAGATAGTCACTTAGTCATCACTCGTGACTCTTTCATAAAATTGCAAGAAGAAGATCCTTCTTTAAAAAAATTCTTCATTCTTGCGAAGAAAGGTGATCCGAATCAGGATACAAATAGAAAATCTTGGATTGCAATGAGAAACGGCGTACTTGTACGTATGGTACAAGATTCGACTACGTCGGCACATTCGCAAATTCTTGTTCCCAAGAACATGAGAGTGCAAATATTGCAACATGCTCATGACTCGCAATGTGCTGGACATATGGGTTTTTCCCGTACGAAGTCGAGAGTCCTTGCGGCTTTCTTTTGGCCATTTGTCAACAAGGACATTCGTATTTACTGCCGATCATGCAAGGTATGTCAGGAGGTTAAATCTAGAGGACCACGACATGCTGCGCCTATCCAGGCTGCTGACATCCCTATTCGGCCGTTTCAGAAAATGGCCATATATATTATTGGCCCTTTTAAGGTCAAGTCGGCCAGAGGACATCAGTTTATCCTTACATGTGTCGATATGTGCACACGTTGGCCAGAGGCTATTCCTCTTAAGAGCATATCTACTACAGATATCGCAGATGCTCTTTGGCTGATATTTTCTCGCTTGGGGTTCCCCAGAGAAATATTGTCAGACCATGGCACTCAACTCATATCTGACACTATGTCACAGGTAATGTCTACCTTACATATTAAACGATCTCTCAGTAGTATCTATCATCCTATGTCTAATGGGTTAGTTGAGCGTCTGAATAGAACGCTCAAGACTTTGCTTGGTAAGATAACTGAAGATCATCCTCAAGATTGGGACAGGGTTTTACCCGCGGCTCTCTTTGCCTATAGAGAAGTCCCAAATGAACACACAGGGTTTTCTACCTTCGAACTTGTCTTTGGCGCGCGTCCGCGCGGCCCTATGTCTTTATTACACGATCTCATCACTGCCGATGATATTAGCGATGAAACTCAATCCTCATATGAGTATGTCATTGCTCTGAGGCAAAAGATCATTGAGGCATGAAAACTAGCAACTGCTTCATCAGAAATTGTTAAAGTGAAGGCAAGGCAGTTTGCTAACAAGAATAGATGTCTACGACAACTTTGTCCAGGTGACAAAGCATTCGTCCTACTCCCCAGTAGGGAAAATAGACTTCTTATTGCATGGAAAGGTCCGTATGCAATAGTCTCTCGGATTTCCGATGTTGACTATGTGGTCGATTTTGATGGAAAGCATAAAACTTTCCACATAAACATGCTTTCGGAATTTCACGAACGTCCGGACTATTTGCTGCCTATTTTCCAGGCAACGGATGATTCTCCTGCACCTCATAGTCATTACTCATCCCTGTCTGTCATACAGGATGAGGAATCTACTTTCTCTGATGTCAATCTTCCCCTTCCAGTGGTTCCACTACATTCCACGGAATCTTGGAAAAACGTTTCTGTTTCTCCTAATCTTTCTGGTGACGAACATCGACAAGTCTCGTCGATGTTACAAACATTTCAGGATGTTCTCACTGACATTCCTGGACACACAGATGTCATAGAACATGACATAATTCTTACCGACAGTAATCCTATTAGGGTTAGGCCTTATCCTATCCCTATACACTTTCAGTCGCAAGTGGAAAAGGAATTGGATGAAATGATTCAATTAAATATAATTAAACCATCGACTTCACCATATTCTTCTTCCATGGTTATTGTCCGGAAGAAAGATAAGAACATACGAATTTGCGTTGATTATCGCAAATTGAATCAAGTCACAAAGTTCGGTGCTGAACCGATGCCTTTGTTAGAAGATCTACTGATTAAACTTTCTAATTCTAGATTCTTCACTAAACTTGACTTGTCTAAAGGTTATTGGCAAGTGCCTTTAGCAGAGCATGCCAAACCTCTTACTGCTTTTTCTACACCTAGGGGTCTATTTCAATGGAATGTTATGCCTTTCGGTCTTATGAACGCACCTGCTACTTTCGTTCGCATGATGCGTCGAATTCTTTCACATCGTTCAGATGTCATCGCATACTTAGATGATATCTGTCTCTTCAGTGATACCTGGGAAGATCACTATTTAGGTTTATATGAATTACTGTCCACTCTACGTGAGAATAGTTTGACAGCAAAACCTTCAAAAGCTTTTGTTGGTTTTGGTGAAATCTCTTTCCTGGGTCATCGTGTTGGTCATGGTCTCTTGAAGACAGAAGACCACAATACTTCCAAAATACTGAACATCTCTGTTCCTAAAACGAAGAAACAAGTTAGGAGTCTCTTAGGTTTATTTCAATTTTATGGGAGATTTATTCCAAATTTATCTTCGATCATGGCACCTCTCTCAACATTGTTGAAGAAAGGTTCGCCTAATCTGGTCCGTTGGTCTCAAGAATGCCAATCTTCCTTAGACCAGATCAAGAATATATTTTCATCTCCTCCCATCCTAAGATTACCTACTCTTGATAGGACTTTTGTTCTACGGAGTGATGCTTCATCCACTGGGATTGGGGCAGCACTTATGCAAGAATATGCAAATACTCTGCATCCTGTTATGTACATTTCTAGAAAACTAAATGCGGCAGAGAGGAACTACTCGGTTTTAGACCGTGAGTTGTTAGCTATGGTTTGGTCAATTCTCAAACTACAAAGATTCCTCCTGGGCGCACATTTCATTCTAGAGACTGATCAAAAAGCTCTTACAGCTATTCAGACTAAGAATTTGAAGAGTTCGAGATCCACTCGATATGCTATTGCTCTTCAACCTTTTCACTTCACGGTACGAGCTATCCGTGGTGCGGATAATGTGATGGCTGACATTTTGTCTAGATGCCCACATGATTCCAATTAATACTTCGGTCCTATATTTCTATATATAATACAGAGTCATAACACACCTATATTACTACAATAGATTAGCACATCTGTACTCACTTTATATGTACACACACTATCGTGCTTTGTTATCATCTTCTTCTGTTTCGTTTTTTAAGATGATAGAGGAAGACTGAGTAGTTAATATAAGGGCCGTAAGTTTACTAAACAGCCACAATTATTAATAATGTATTGTACCTTATGAAGCATATTAGTTGTTAATTAGCGTTATATTGCTTGTACTTTCTCAGAATGTCATTGATGAGCTGAGAACTTACCTTACTATTATCAAGCATGACGAGTTCTAGATTGTGTACTAACCATCGGAACGTCAGAAAATGTGTCCTGGATCGTCATGTACTTTAATTTCATTAATGTACTATTTAAATTTTTCTATCAGATTTGTACATCCATTTTTTAAGACAATATTAGAGTATGCTATTTAATGATGACTATGGTAACTTGCATACGTATATTGTGTTTACATGCTAGTGTGATGTGTGTTGGTGACACCTCCCCGATGTGAATATTTTTTTGAGACATATTTATTTTTCTGTTGAGGTATATTCTCACCAGACACTCTATATTTAGCCTCATGTTAGGCAATTTAATTAATTATCCGCGCATAATTCGTGCGTTTTGAGCCGCTTATCGCATGCTCTTGGATATTTAAAAAAAAATATGTTCCACATTTTTTTTTTATCGGGAGGTGGTGGTGATATGTTGCGTGAGAAATTCTCGCAACATCGTTTTGTGTACAATATATATATTTTGTAATGAAAGGGAAACAATCTTATGAAATTTATAGTCACTTTTCATTGTAAGCAGTTGTCTTCTCGCGTTGGTGTCGATGGCAGTTAAGTTTGTTATGCGTTCTTGAATCGTGTCCATGTATGGACTTGCTAGGCCGCTTTTCTCAGAAAGCGGTTGGCAACCTGTTGTGTTATCCTTATAAGGTAATCATTCTTAACCTGGTTCTTAGTAAAGGTCCTTGCGTTTCAAGTTATCTGAGCTGTGGTCGAATCGCGCTGGACTGCGCATGTCTAAGTCTTGGGTCTTTGTCGAACGATTTCCGCCCAGCAGTCAGAGAGCGAAGATTTGGATAGCGAGCAAGACGTCTTTGTGAGCGTCTGTGCTTTTCTTGTTCTTCAGGAATATGAAGTCCTCTTATGGATATTTCGTTTATTCGAGATGATACCTCTAGTGTATTTCCACACGCCGGGAGGCGTATTATTTCTGTGGTTATTTCCTGAAGGCAAGGTAAATTACATTTACATTAACTTTATCGATATCTGTTCGTGAGTGGCATTTGATTCGTAGCCTGTCTTTGAAAGTCTTCACCACGAGATGTTTCTCAGCTCATATATTGCTACATTGTACCGCATCGGGTTGATGCATGTCCCAAGGACTATTACTTCTACTTCGCTACATGAACTAGGTTTGAAACCTTTTGTTAACTAGAGGATTTTTTGAGGACATTATTGCTACTTCAGAAGACGTGTCTGTCTTACCGAAGTCGGATTAAGGAGAGTGAACTGATCTCATACCTCTTGTTATCTCCTGGCTGTTATAGAAAAGGATGGAGATTTCCACCTGATTACATTTACAGTACTATGATGTATAACATGCATATGATTCATCTTTATTATGATGCCGTCTACCGTCCATTGCTGTACTGACTATGTTGCTGTGATAATGACTGTCTGATGTACCTACATATTCGCGTATACATTTTGTCACTGTGGCGTCCACAATAAATGATACAGAAAAACGTCACTAGCTGTTACAAGCATCATTGACTTTATACGTCGTGAGTTAACTGACGTCCTTGTGTGGATTGCCCTGTTTTGTATGATCATTGTTTGACTGTACATCATCTGCACACTACACAAACCAGACCACGGGCACCATCTCTCATCCTATGGTGCACGCATCAGTAAGTAATTGTTTTCTCTTCTGGCCGGAATCATTTTTAGACCCCAAAAGTTTGCATATAAATAAGTTAAGTTTTATTGAGATAAAATATCTAATTATTAGTAAAGTATAGCTTATTATATATGAAATTAAAATATATTTCATTTTTAATGAATAAATCTTTGACTCTTTGGGGTTAATAACTTTCTTCTAACGGGATCTTGTCTCAACTGAGGGAGGGAGGATTACGCTATGAGTCTAACTCTTTAATTAATTCATTAAATTATGTTTATTTGTATTTGATTGAAATTCAAAATATTGCTGTTGTGAAGTTTCTTTATGATAAATAAAATTTACATAAACTTTATTTACATGTGTTGGTCAACATATCCCTACATCCATTAATATAGTTTCCACGTTTGTTCTTCTAATTGTCGTCACTTATCTGTGTGTGTGTGTGTGTAGAGGTGAGTGGTTGAATATATATATATATATATATATATATATATATATATATATATATATATATATATATATATATATATATATATATATATATATATATATATATATATATATATATATATATATATATATACTTAAACTGTAATTATGGAATTTCTACTAAGAAAAATATTTAAAACGCACATCTGGAACAAATAGCTTAAATAAACATTTTGACACAATTCTAAAAAATCAACAACAAAAAATATTGTCACTTTAATGACTACTAAAAATGTGCAAACCAATAAAGGACAGAAAATAAAAAACTGATAATAGACAGGTACGATCTGCACCTGACAGGTTTAACCAAGTGTTAAAGAACGTCATATTCAAAGTCCATTTTTTCTGTCTGTCCTAATTGTCGTAGATTTTTTAAATAGGTATTTAAGATCAATTATGTTCCCGTCTGAATAGAACTAGAACAGGTGATAGCTCAGTGGGAGATAAGGTAAAGAAATAGATTTTCACGAGTGAAATGGTGAAAGGTAAAGTCTGTCCCTGGATTTGAGAGATAATCTATGCAGCCTATCGATTACGACTGAGATTCTTAGATCAGATAGTTTTTCCTATATATATATATATATAGGAAAAACTGTCTGATCTAAGAATCTCAGTCGTAATCGATAGGCTGGATAGATTATCTCTCAAATCCAGGGACAGACTTTACCTTTCACCATTTCACTCGTGAAAATCTATTTCTTTACCTTATCTCCCACTGAGCTATCACCTGTTCTAGTTCTATTCAGACGGGAACATAATTGATCTTAAATACCTATTTAAAAAATCTACGACAATTAGGACAGACAGAAAAAATGGACTTTGAATATGACGTTCTTTAACACTTGGTTAAACCTGTCAGGTGCAGATCGTACCTGTCTATTATCAGTTTTTTATTTTCTGTCCTTTATTGGTTTGCACATTTTTAGTAGTCATTAAAGTGACAATATTTTTGTTGTTGATTTTTTAGAATTGTGTCAAAATGTTTATTTAAGCTATTTGTTCCAGATGTGCGTTTTAAATATTTTTCTTAGTAGAAATTCCATAATTACAGTTTAAGTATATATATACATATATATATATATATATATATATATATATATATATATATATATATATATATATATATATATATATATATATATATATATATATATATATATATATATATATATATATATATATATATATATATATATATATATTCAACCACTCACCTCTACACACACACACACACAGATAAGTGACGACAATTAGAAGAACAAACGTGGAAACTATATTAATGGATGTAGGGATATGTTGACCAACACATGTAAATAATGTTTATGTAAATTTTAGGGTACCCACCTATATATATATAGGAAAAACTGTCTGATCTAAGAATCTCAGTCGTAATCGATAGGCTGGATAGATTATCTCTCAAATCCAGGGACAGACTTTACCTTTCACCATTTCACTCGTGAAAATCTATTTCTTTACCTTATCTCCCACTGAGCTATCACCTGTTCTAGTTCTATTCAGACGGGAACATAATTGATCTTAAATACCTATTTAAAAAATCTACGACAATTAGGACAGACAGAAAAAATGGACTTTGAATATGACGTTCTTTAACACTTGGTTAAACCTGTCAGGTGCAGACCGTACCTGTCTATTATCAGTTTTTTTATTTTCTGTCCTTTATTGGTTTGCACATTTTTAGTAGTCATTAAAGTGACAATATTTTTGTTGTTGATTTTTTAGAATTGTGTCAAAATGTTTATTTAAGCTATTTGTTCCAGATGTGCGTTTTAAATATTTTTCTTAGTAGAAATTCTATAATTACAGTTTAAGTGCAAATCCACGTATAAATGTTGTACCCTGTGCATGGTTCAAACAAACACTCCAGCAAACATGCAGACAAGTAAACGAATACTCCAAAACAACTTCAAAGAGCAATGGCTGAACCGATGGGCAAAATTGTCTACTGGACGTGCCTTGTATAACGAAATGACCCATCCCATCAAAAATGACAACATTAATAACCTACGACGTAAGGAGCATAGCACAATCTTCCAACTAGGAACAGAACACACCAGACTCAACACGCACTTAAACAAATTAAACCCCACACATGAGCCTAATTGCCGCAACTGTACCCATCCGTACGAGACAGTTCAGCATTTGCTGCTCACTTGCCCAGGACTCTCCACAGAAAAACGACAGCTATTTCCGGGCTGCCCAACAATCATAAACACTCTATACAGCACCACTCAACAGCTACAGATGCTTCAGCTTGGCACTGACTGCTAAAGAGCGACGAGATCAGCAGCCCTAGTTAATCAACAACAATAAAAACCCTGTCAGAAGGTATTTCTTAAAACTATGTGATGCTAACAACTCTTTGATCTACTGTCCAGTTTTGCTTTCCCTACAACATATACTGAGTATATGGGCGCTTCTAAAGTCTTCATATCCCTCTAGTCCCATGTGTATGCTGCTTCTTTCAAAACATAGACTGAGCCTTGAATGTTTCTTTATTTAACGCTTAGTAACTTCAAAGTATAGCCCCTGAGTGTCTCTACAGAGTTATTGTTGTTATAGTTGAACAGAATCGACATCATTGTACTCAAGGCAAACCCATAGGTGCTCAGTCTCCCTCAGTATATGTCGAAGAGTATGATTGCTAACTGTTTCTGTAGCTCGCTGGTTATAAACATGTCTCATACGTCTATCTCTGCTAGCCTAAAGTTTGATGCCAAATTCCAACAATCTTAACCATGATGATTCATCTATTGTAGTGTCATTCTCTAACGGACGATCATTAATTGTTCTCAGTATCTCTCCCTTATCCATAACCAGTGTCCCCACTGACAGTGCTCTTCATGCTAATCTGTCAGCTCTCTCATTACCGCGCACCACTGCATGACCAGGATATTAGATCCACACCAGCTCCTGCAGATTCGAAGCTTCTATGGTTCAACCATTTTGAACGTTTCGAAGCATGGACTGAGGGTCTAACACAATAACTGCCTTTGTTAATGAAGTTTCAGTTAGCCACCTTAAGGCTGCAGTAGCTGCCTCCACCTCCATTCTCATGCTGGAAGTTGTTATCTTGGACGCCCCGCTATGTTCGGCGACGGTTCTGTGCTTTACCCTAGCAGAAAAACCCCAAACCCATTTTTCACCACGGATCACAGACCCATTAGTATATACAATGGCATCATTATCCCCGGCATGATCAAGTATCAGTTGATTAATTTCCAATGCTTCTTTCCCATTGCCCCGAGTTCTACACTCCCTTCCAAGGCTGATGATGACTTGCGGGTAGTTTATCCAGTTCTCATCTAACACCTCTGAATACATTTTCAACTGTTGTCACCTGCATGAAGGTTGTTTCTGCCTGTGCCATTCATGACATCCCGCTTTTTATTCTTGCGCCCTTGATGTCTGCTATGTTTCCATGCAATGGGTGCCGTTTGTCTGTGGTTACTGGGATATAGGCTTTTTCCTGGGTCATCAAATATCTGGATCTAATCGACAGCACTCCAAGCATGTACCTCATTGTCACAAAAGGGGACCACGCGTGCAGCCCAAGACTTTACGCATTTCTTCATTGTGAATGCGTTATAGTCGTTCACATTGTGTTACTGACAGCGGTAGTATTCTCAGCCCATACTCAGTGACTGATATGATGAGCTGATGATAAAGAAGAAATAATAATCTCTGCCCCAGATCGCAGCAGCCATTGTTTTCAGGGCTGCCAGACCTCTCCTGCATTTCTCTATGATGTGATCAACATGGTACTTATTCGATAGCCGTGATTGAATGTAATTTCCAGGTATTTCAGTTTTTCTTGCCTTGCAATGTTCTGTCCATTGAGAGTAATATCTTGAAGATTTTCTTTTCACTATGGAATACCACATCATGCATGCATTGCTTGGATTGACGTTGGAGCCAGTTTCCACGCACTATTTAAACACCTGCTGTAGTGTGCCATGAATGCTATTAACCATTTCTAAAGAGACAAAGAATGAATGGGACTATTTCTCCCTTATAATGTCCTTATAGGCAATTAATATGAGGTTCTGCATAATATTAGCAGCCTCATCATGTAAAACAGTGTGCTACATAAACCTTCACTGACAGAGCACAAGAAGTGTTTTGTCACATGCTTTGTTCAAGACAATAGCTGCAGTGATGGTTACATATTCTGTAAAGAGCAAATAAGAAGATGAATGAGTTTCAAATGAAGACATATACGTAGATCTATACAGTTCAGATAGAATGAGTCATGTTTAACTTGACGCAGGATATTTACTTTCAGAGTTAACCACTGTCAAAGCACCAAACTGGCATGCCAACGTGAACCCTGATCTGCAAGCTGACTATACATATGAAGAAGTGGCATAATGTGGAAATGAATAAGGTAATTCATTAAAACTCTATTTTTCATCTGTTTTCGTTGCTTCAATCTATGTATCTTTTACCTGGACATTTCATAGTAATGACTAATCCACATGTATCTTTTTTTCTGTGACCAAAATCCTGGTAGATCACAGAGGCACTCTTATGTACCCCCCGTACCCAGCCTTGAGATTCAAACGAACAAAAATACAGACTAGTGGGCATCAAAATAAAGAATTAATGTCACCAATGTCTCAACGATTTAGAGAACATCAAACATGATGAAACTCTGCTATGCTATTTAAGAAAAAATATGACCATATATTCACAGATCAGTTTATGTCAAGCACAAATGGAGAAAGAGGAATTTGGTAGCAAAATAAGACTTTCACAGAAAAGAAGCAAAGAAATGCAAATTAGAATGGACATGACAGGATGGTGAGGAAGATAACCTTTGTCTGAAGATCTCAAATCTTCAAATCACAATTAACAATGCAAATGAACAGTCGCAGTGTATTTAGACGTAAAGATGATGGTGCCAATTCCAAAGCAGTTAAGAACCATTCTCCAGTGCACATTAACCCACTGTAACACTTGATGTCAAAGAATGAAACATGACCGTCTTAAAACTGATCACATGCACACATAAATAAGCTCAACGATTTGATTGTTCCTATTTTGTTCTAATGAAGTATGAGACTACCACTGCAGCTAGTGTACATCTATGAAGTCTATGCCAAACCACTACATAGGCTCATGCAGTGGATGTTGTATTAACTTTATTTGTATGATAAGTTCGCTAGCTCAATCCTAAAATTAGTTACCTACTACAGATCGCCTGTTAGGGCTAGTTGTAGTTATTCGTTTCCTTAGAGATGCCTTGGAAATAAATGAGGTAGAGAGTCAACACCATCATCAGCTCCCATCTTCACGCCTTGATGGTGCACTCTGATAAACTCTTTCGTGTTAATCTCTTGATGTTTTCTTTTCACTTAAGTACTGTCTTTCTCTTGCACATTTGCCTTCAACTCTGCCTCCCATTACAGTCTTCAGGAAGGTCTTTTTATGTGGCCAAAATATTTTAGCTGTCGAATTTTGATATTCTTCATAAATTCTCTCTTCATTCCTTGGTTTTCTAGGACATTGTTATTTGGTTTCTTCTTTTTCCACCATGTGTGCCGCATTCTTCAATTATGTCCACATCTCAAAAGTCTCAATTCTTTCTTATGACTGCTTGTTCATTGTCCATGTTTCTTAAATATTAAGCTTAAAATAACAGGAAACGGAAGAATGGAGGTAAGCAGTTATCTGTACAACTGTTTTAAGCAAGTAATGGATTAAAAAACATGAAGGAATGAAAGAGAATGTTAAAAATGTAATACAGCTGTCATTATCATCAGTACCAGCCTGCTCACCAAGTGTGACGAAATGGAACGACCTCTATCAATCTTTGGCTCTCTCTGACATTATCGGTACATTTGTGGTACTGATTTTTATTACGTGATGTCAATTATCGCACTTTTCTTTCTTTCTTTCTTTGTCTGCTAAGTAGCAGATATGTGATTTTATCAAATCACCCTGTAGGTGATAAATATCACATATGTGACACTCCTTGCAGATATGTCACCGGTTTTTTACCCGGTCATCCCAGCCTATGAGGAGTAGAGATAAGATAGTCGCCGGCGCGTTTAGATTGAACCACTGATAAGACGACATTACCGTCTGTGTGACACCTGTGGGCAGACAAGAGTGATGTAATCGCTTCCGGTCACTTGGTAAAAAGTAATTATGGATTTATTACATTTTAGACAATATGAGTCTACAAATGTATTGGCGAGAGTGTATGCATGACATCATATTGCCATATATGGGAGACCTGACCTTTTGAGAAACTTTTCCGTGTAGTAACTATTTTGAAAGAGCCACACCCGACCTGTTTGAAATGATTGGATCTTTCGATTAGATTCATAACATCACTGGAGGGAATATAGGCTGACAATTTCACAGTTTTATTTCTCTGTGATTGCACGCTTGCCAAGACAACATCAGACCTTAACCATAGTGAAGAACTATATTCATAATTCGTAAATTGTTATCCGGACCTTTTATTGGAGAACCAGATAAGACTTATAAAGCACACGAAATCTCTTTCAAATTTTAATAAGGAAAACCGGACTAAGAAACTGAAGAAACAAGGAGTCAGAAGGGGCAACTATTGTAAAATTAAAAGAAATCCCAGACACGTGTAGGGAAGATTCGTCTCTTTTATTCATCTGTGCGACAAGTCTGTAGCCAGGATTGGCGTAAGTTGTGATTTACGTTCCATATTTTATTACTAACATGTGACGTAACATTTATATGTAAATATTACCATGTGAAGTTTAATGTGCGAAGCTCGCTAATGGATGTCAAAGTCATTTGAGGCTGGCAACCTCAGCGTATAGAATGATGATTCATGAACCACCACTGCACGGGCTGGTGACTGCTTTATTGATAGTTTCGTAAAGAAAACTAAAAGCATAAAGTAGTTCGAAGTTCCCTATGGAGCAGGGAGGGAAAGATGAATAGAAAGGATGTACATTCTAAGCATAATACTTACATTATCAAAACAGTGCAAATGTCCCTATAAACATATTCACTTTAAAATTAATGTAAGTTTTCAAGCTTAAACCAGTGTAAATGTCAATGAGAAAATATTCATTTTAAATTAACAGAAGTTTCAAACTTTTCAACAAATGTAAATATAAATGAAACATAAATGAATTTGTATTGTGAACACTTTTCAAACAGTGGAGTTGTAAATGTAAAACATATTATATCTGTACGGTTAACCTTTTCATTTACGGTAAATGCAATGTAAAGCTAAAGTTATTCAGTTTAAATGTAAAGACAAGTTTATCCCGAGGGATTAAATTTAATTCTCATCGAGGGTAATTCTGACATGGATGGTAGAATAGAAGAGAGAAAGGTGGTGGGGGGGGGGGGGAAGGGGGGGAGGGGGGCACATAAATGTGTCGGAAAAACGCCATACTCAGAAGAGCGTTTTGTTTCTATTTCTATTACCAGTTATTGGTGGTACCAGCAGAACCTACTATTTCTGGAACAAGACGGGATCAATGGCCTACGCTTTAAGACAAAGGACGCACTGTGTAGACTTTCCTTGAAGTGTCTGGGAGACGAGCTACACCCGACCACCTTGACCAGAGACGAGTGATCAGTGTGAAAAGACAGAACCGACATTGGCAGCTAAGTTCAAACATATGATGCCACTTGAACTTCTTACCCTTTTCGCTATCCTCAAATACGGGGATGATAGCATTTCATTAGCCATACCTATTCAAATTATTTTCAAACTGTTAAACCTAAAGTGATTATTAAATTTTGTTATTTGTAATGTTACAAATTTAACTTCGATTTAATCTTTTAAATGTACTACATGTTTGTCTCAGTCAAAGTTACTAAACACACACTCTAAACAGAGCTAGATATATATATATATATATATATATATATATATATATATATATATATATATATATATATATATGTATATATATATATATATATATATATGTATATATATATATTATAATAATAACAATAAATCCACTGATTAACTCAGCGGTGGGGGCTTAACGAGATAGAATAAACCATTGCTGAAATTCTTCATAAAAGTGTCGGCAGATTATAGAATTATCGTGCTTAGTGACAGCCAGCATTGTTTTCGCTTATCTAAATATCTTATGAAGACTCCCATGTGATAGAAGCTTTATTACTCTTCTATCTACATTTCTGCCAAGAGTAATCTTATGTAAAGATAGCCTACATTGAAGCTTAAATAGATACTATTGAGTTCTGGCCACTGTTGGACCACTACTGCAAATCTGGGAGGCAATACCGTCACAACTTATCAACAGCTGTCATTGTTTGTTTCTCTTATATTCCTACTGGTATACGCATTATTCTGAACATTCACATCTGGTGAAGGAGCTGTCATGCACTTTTTAGGGCAGCTCAGCCACCTTTGGTCCAAACCTGGCATCCAGCTCTCACCTGTGGCTCCTCGTAGCTGTCAGCATGCGACAGCGGCCACCCCCGGACAACGGCTTTGACAGGCCGGCTAAACTAGGTGAGGGTAGCCGAATGGTTATAAACCTTCGGTGAGTTAGGGTCTGCCTACCCATGCATGCGAAGACTGGATTCGATAGACTGCGCGGAAGAAACCACCTGTTGGTTCAACGGGCATGACGGCGATTACCAGCAACGCGCTGTGGAGCGTAAGGAGCACGGCGAGGCACGTAGAAAGCCCTGGTCATCCACTGCACCTGACTTCATCTCCAGTCGTCTTGACTTGTCTTGCCACTGGATTGAGATGGACCCAGGCGAGAGAGTGAGGTCGACGAATTGCGCAACTCTTCCTCACTTTAATCCAAATCACCGCGCAAGTCACTCTTTCATCCATTCATCCATTCATCCATCCACTCACAACAAGTCCTGTGGCGATGGGCGAGCGGCGAAGCGGCAGGCGTGGGTACGCTGGCAGTCGTAGTCGCAGACCTACACACAGGCGGCTCAGGCCATATGGTCGTCTTCCACTGATCGGAGCAGCAGTGGGATTCGGCAGCCCCCTGAGTGTCTGAGCAGCCCTCTTTAGGAAAGCACTGCTCACCTCCATGGCATGAGGAAGGGGCTAGAAAAGGTGCCCTAAACATTGCCTGCTTCACCATTACCTAACCAGCTTACCGCGGTTGGTGGGTACCCTACTTCGGCGGTCGACATATAAGAAAAAGAAAGGACAGATTTTTCCCCCTCATTCTAGGCGCATGGAATGTGCGCACTTTACTTGACAAAGACTTTAATGCAAACAGACCTGAGAGACGAACTGCCCTGATTGGGAGAGAACTGGCCAGGTACAACATTGACATAGCAGCACTGAGTGAAACTCGACTTGCAGGCGAGGGCCAACTTTGCGAAAAGGGTGCAGGTTATACATTCTTTTGGAGCGGAAGAGGAACTGAAGAAAGACGAGAAGCAGGGGTTGGATTTGCAATCAAAACAGCAATTGTCAGCAAGTTAGCGGGGCCCCCAAAGGGAATAAATGACCGACTCATGACGGTCAAGATCCCTCTGTTCTATGGAAGAAAACATGCCACCATCATTAGCGCGTATGCACCAACTATGACAAACCAGGATGATGTCAAGGATAAGTTTTACGAAGAACTACATGCAGTCATTGCATCAGTTCCTAAAGCAGATAAGCTCATCATTCTTGGTGACTTTAATGCAAGAGTAGGCTCAGATAACATCTCCTGGAATGGCACTATTGGTAGGTACGGCGTGGGTCGCTGTAACAGTAATGGACTTCGTCTCCTCCAGACTTGCGCAGAACATGACCTCCTTGTCACCAACACCATTTTTCGACTTCCTACCCGCAACAGGACCTCCTGGATGCACCCTCGCTCAAAGCATTGGCACCTAATTGACTATGTAATTGTTAGGAAGAAGGACAGGCAAGATGTCCGGGTGACCAAGTCCATGTGTGGTGCCGAATGCTGGACTGATCATCGCCTCATTGTATCTAAACTTAAAGTTCGTATCCAACCAGCCAGGCGCCCTCAGGGGAAGAAAACTCAAAAGAGGCTGGATGTCACCAAACTAAAGAAGACAACAATCAAACAGTCATTTACTGACACCTTAGAAGACCGTCTCAAATCTATCTCGCTAGACGGCCAAAGTGTGGAAACAAATTGGGCAGCCCTAAGTGAGCAGATCTACAACACTGCTACAGAGGTCCTGGGTCCTTCCATCAAGAAACAAAATGACTGGTTTGATGAGAACTCAGATGATATAAAGCAGATGTTGGCTGAGAAACACCAACTCCATAAAGCATATTTAAATGATCCAAAATCTACATCCAAGAAAGACGCTTTCAACAACATGCGTAGAATCATCCAACATAAACTACGCCAGATGCGGGATTCATGGCTGAGTAATAAAGCAGATGAGATCCAAGGCTTTGCTGACAGCCATGACTTGAAAAACTTTTACCTTGCACTCAAAGCGGTCTATGGTCCAACATCATCAGGATCATTTCCCCTCCTTAATGCAGATGGAAAAACACTAATTACAGACAAGGAAAAAATTCTCCAACGCTGGGCTGAACATTTTAATAATATATTGAACCAGCCATCATCTATTAACGACGAAGCCATCATCCGCCTGCCCCAAATTCCTATAAATGAAGCATTAGATGATGTACCAACTCTGGAGGAAACTAAAAAAGCGATTCGTCAACTGTCTAGTGGAAAGGCCCCTGGCTCCGATTCAATTCCTGTTGAGGTTTATAAAGATGGCGGTGCAGTTCTGATAGAGAAACTTCATATGATCTTCCAGCAAATGTGGCAGAGTGAAACCATCCCACACGATCTCAAAGATGCCTCAATTATACATCTATATAAACGTAAAGGTAATCGCCAAGACTGCAACAATCATCGAGGCATCTCTCTTTTATCAATCGCTGGGAAGATATTCGCCAGAATCCTTTTGAATCGCCCTACGGCTCATCTTGACAAAGGTCTTTTACCTGAAAGTCAGTGTGGATTCCGGAAAGAACGTGGAACCACAGATATGGTGTTCGCTGCAAGACAGCTACAAGAAAAATGCCAAGAACAGCACTGTGACCTGTACACAGCTTTCATCGACTTGACAAAGGCGTTCGACACGGTCAGTAGAGAGGGTCTATGGAAGATCATGGCAAAATACGGCTGCCCAAAGAAATTTATCACAATAGTGAAGCAACTGCATGATGGAATGCAGGCTAGAGTTCAGGAAAACGGTGAGCTATCAGAGCCTTTCCCCGTCTCAAATGGAGTTAAACAAGAGTGCGTACTAGCACCGACTCTGTTCAGTATCATGTTTTCTGCTATGCTGACTGATGCTTTTAGAGACGGGGACACAGGAATCGACATTAGTTATCGTATTGATGGAAAATTGTTTAACCTTAGGTGGCTTCAAGCAAAAACCAAGGTCAAATCACACACCATCAGAGATCTTCTGTTTGCTGATGATTGTGCCCTCAATTCCTTCTCAGAGGCTGATCTGCAGCATAGTGTGGATAGATTCTCCGAAGCCTGCGCCAACTTTGGGCTTACCATCAACACGAAGAAAACAGAAATCATGTACCAACCAGCTCCTGGCACAGTTTATACTGAGCCAGTCATCAAGGTTAATGGTGAGAAACTGAATGTTGTGAACAGATTCACATACCTTGGTAGCACACTATCCCAGAACATTGTCATTGATGATGAGGTGAACACCAGGATCTCCAAAGCCAGCAGCACATTTGGCAGACTATACACCAACGTTTGGCATCGAAGTGGCATTAGTCTACAGACAAAGCTGAAGGTATACAGAGCTGCGGTGCTTCCAGTGCTGCTATATGCATGTGAAACATGGACTGTATACAGGCGCCACGTAAAGAAGCTAAACCACTTCCATACAGTCTGTCTCAGGAAGATAATGAACATCAAATGGCAAGACAAGATCCCGGATACCGCCGTTCATGAAGCAAACATTCCCTGCTCACACTGTCCAAGATCTTTCCAGGCCCGCATCGGGCTCTTCAGTCACCTTCGTACCCATAGACTAACCTAACATATTCTTAAATAATTGGATGAACAGAGTGGTCTTCATCACCCGTGATGGACGAACAACCACATCTGCAGGACTTCCATGATTTTATAATTGTATTACTTACTGTTCTCATTACAGATCTGAACAGGACAGAATAACAGTTGGGTTATGGCTTACGTGTTCCTTGTTCCCTGTCTCAGGATGTTTGTTAACATTTACTTGAAGGACACATGACCAGTAATACTATCAGCTACAACTATTGGGGAAGATACGGGGAATACATGAACAGCTTGGCAACTCTTAAATATGATTTGAACAACAGCATCCTTTCTTTGTTGTCTGTGTAAGAATGTCTGGATTTATAAAGCATGCTGGCTAGTGTGCTCTCTCTGTGTTAAATTACCACAGAATATCTTACTTTATTGTTTTCTTGAATGTTTGCAGTAGATATTTTTCATTATTTGGAGCTAAATGTATTAATGTTTTATTTGAAGTACGGTACATTTAAGGTTTATCTGCTTTGTTCTGATTATTGGTATTAGATTTTTTTGTAAAAAAAAGAATATAATAACTATTTATTTCTTCTTCTTTGCTTTGTTTTTCTTAACTAGTATTAATGTATGATTATTTTGATCATTACAAATATAATTATTCTTAAGTAAATGTAGTGGATCGTTGAGTATTCAGTAATTAGTGCACGTGGGTAGGGTCCCATCAGGATAGAAGGATTTCAAGGCACAAAGATTCTATATATCGGAAATGGGAACATCCAGACTCTGATACACGGAGTCACACTACATCAGTGGTGTGACCAAGGAAACAGTGGGTGAAATGACCCTTGACTCTTAAATCAGTCCTCGAGTCCCAATATGTGATGTGACAATTATTTTCCAGCACGTGATGTTAGATTATTTCTACATTGCCATATCGGGCTATGCTTTCTTTTGGTAAATCTAGCTTTAACATTTTTCTTGCATTTTTTAAACAAAATAAAACTATATTATAATTAGTTTAACAGAATAAGATTTACATTGTGCGTTCAATTGATTTCATTACATAATTAATGTATCGCATTGTTATTGTTAAAAATCAAGATGTTAAAAATATCTTTGATATCAAGATATTATGTCCAACCTAACAAATCAGATAAGTTATGATTGCGACCTTAGACTGTCTTATTGTGACTCATCTTTGAAAATATTAACACGAAACTAAAACACAAATTATGTGAGCCAATAACATTTCATCGAACATTGGGTGACGTTATTATATAAACAATGTAATGCATTACTATTTTAACGTTTAACATTAAAAATAACAGAGACTGAAGAAAAACAATTGTATCATTAACAATAATAATTTTTTATTCCTGAATTAATGTTAAACACTTCGGTGTTACATAAGTACAGTGCAAAAATGTGTCAGCATTATGAAGAAAAGCAATTTTACTGATTTAATTTTTCTGGACAGCTAAAATAAATGGCATAGTTATGCAACATTAACTCCCTGACAGATGGTAAGTAGTGGTCTTGGAGTTTCACAGTTAAGGAGTTAATAATATTAGACGTAGCAGCATTTATGATGGTACTGGTAATTGTTGTTGCACTAATAACGGTTATGGTATTTGTTGGGTTATTTCCATCGTTTTCACTTAGACAATTTTGTTGCATCATTTTAATCTTGTTCGTATTCACAAGCACGGTCATCTATTTATAATAATCTAAACTATTTTGACAATCACTTTTGTGATTCGCAATGTATCACAACTATGTAGTAGGAGTGACATCACATTTGAGTTGACGATAATGATTTGTGTATTGAAGTTGTTGTTTTTTTGGTTCTGTTTTTTATTTACTTTTCTTATTATCTGAATGAGGTAAGCCCCTATTGCCTTCTTATTTTAACATCAATTTTCATGGTGAACCTGTAGCATTGTATGTAGTATTGATGTTAGCCGATGTTGTTGTGAAAATTTATAATCATCACAATTGTAAAAGTAATCTGTTCAGTCTAGCCCATGTCGTTTCCGTGAGTTTCTAAGTAGAAGAAAGAAAGAACCGAACTAATACTACTTCAGGCATCCCGTAAGTGACAACTAGCATGAGGCTTTGTATGGGGGCTGGCAACATCATCATGTACAACAAGTTACTACAGAATTTACTATTGCCAGATTGCATGTGTGTTAATATGGGGCAGTTTTTTTCTGGAAAGGGATCAGCTGTACTAGTGGCTCCAGGTTTCACATGAAGCGGAAAGAGAATAGGTGGTGATGTCACATGATGGAGGTAAAAGAGAAAATACATCAGACAACAGAGGGGCCAAGATGTTGTACGGGATTAATTCTCGAGTCATATTTACATTAATATATGTCATTATATTATTTTTTAAAAATTGTATTACTTATGTGCTTGCAAATATTAATCACTTCATCAATGATATGTTGTTGTAGAGGTGTGCTTAAGCTGACCAATGACTCGTTAAAAACCTCGAACACAACAAACCTTGCTGCGTAAAGAAACAAAGTGCTGCTTTTATCGATCCAATTTATATTTTGACGATTTAACACAGTATAAAGTCGATATTATATATATATCAATGAGCACACATTAAAAGAATCTCAAGCTATGAAGATCTAGAAAACAATAGCTCTCAACTAGGTGGAACAGTCTACAAGGTCATGATATCAGTTTTGAATTTATCCGACTGCTAATGGTGGCCATAGAATGAAATCAATTGTTGGTCACAATAGGTTGAGGTACCAACTATTTCACAAGTACAGGATTGGTCTAAGAGATCTCTGTTCCTTTTGGCACCAGCCCCATTACAACCGAACATCTTCTCTAGTCATGCCCAATTTATAGCAGTGAACAAAGTGGCATATGGCAGCAACCCACGTCTCTCAACTAAAAACTGTTTGGAGATGTCAGGAGCTTTGACCTGACTACTGTCTGTATTAAGAGTCATTAATGTAGAAATCTGAGGGCGAACGAAGAAGAAGAAGCAGTAAAACTGTTGCAACATTTTCTTTCATTCATGCACTTGAATACATGATGGATTACCGCCCTGTTTTTATTATAACAGATAAAATAACAATCTGTTTTATAATAACCACTACTTTCCCAGCCGATTAATTAACACTAGCCCTTCACATTCTGGTACTCTTGCTTGTCAAAGTCGAAAATGTCCAACTTGTCCTTTTATGATTCAAACAAATTTTCCCAATGTTGTTAGAAAGCCATTTATATGTGAATCCAGGAATCTCATCTATGCTATTTTTACGAAAAGGTGTGGCATTACTTATATTAGGGAAACAGGCGGATGTTTATTAGACAGATCTCAAGTGCGTCTGACTGCCATTTCTCATTAGGATACATTGTTGTTCATTTTTATTGTCCTGACCATTCTGGTATGTCTGGTATCAAGGTGACAGCAGTACGCTCCTGTCGTGGTGACACCAGAAGTATCCTTTCTTTGGGGAACCGTTTAATTTGTGAAATGAGGTATCTTTCTCCTCATAGACTAAACGTCCGACATCGTTTTGCTCAATTTTTGTTATTCAATTGTTGGTCATTATTTCAGATTTAAAAATAAAATTATCCCTGGCATTTTCATGTTTGTTTTTGTTGTTGCTTGTGTTTTGTTTCATATCCTACTTTCTTTTTAATTTTTATTCTCTGAGTTGTTATATAATTGCCTCAGTTTTCATGTTATTTTATTGTTTTCTTATTTTATTTTCTCTTTTGTATTTTCATGGTTTGTTAGATGCTTTTTGTTGAATTTTCTTTCTATTTAGTTCTGTATTTTTTACGTGCTTATTTATTGCACTTTTTCCTATTGTTGATTATTTAATTTTTCTAAGTGACTCATCTTTTTGTTTGTTCAGCTGTTTTTTTCAAATGCTTAGTGTTCTTTGTCCTTTTTTCTCCCTTATCTGTGTATATGTCTTGTCTTTGTCTCCTGTTTGTGATTTTTGCTGACTGACAGAAAAAGGACTGGCTGGTGCTATCAACAAGTGTGTGTGTCCTATCTATTTTCAGCCTCTTCTTCTCATCTCTTGTTCCACTGACGCTTGTCTGGTTCGTGTCATCAGTTCCATATTTGTGACATTATCAAACCAATACAATCCTTCTTTTATACGCAAGCCCGCTTTTATGTGATCGTCTGTATTTAGAGCACTGGCCTCTCACGGCAAAGGTAGCGTGCTGGTAACATGGTGGCGTCATTCTTCAGACTACTCAGCGGTAAATGGGTACTTGACTCTTGAGTTAGGGAAGACAATGGTAGCGAGGAAGGATACTGGTCACTCCAACTCTCAGAGTTGGACCTTGCATAGTGAAGTCTCTAACATTTCACTCCTCTACGGCAGAATCAGCTATGGGATTCCATATTTTCACCATTTATGAAAGTCAGCAGCTTTTTGCTTGTTTTTCTATGTCTCCATGTTTTAGAGCCATACCATAGGGCTGACTTGACATTGAATTGAAGATTTTGATATTTGTATTAAACTTGACTTCTTTTGATCTTCTTATATTTCCCAATGCAATGAAATCTCTTCTAGCCTTCTGTGTTCTTATTTTGATATCATTGTCTGTTCCTCCATCTATCTTTAATGCTGTTAAGGAATTTGTATGTTCTACATGTTGTAGTGATGAATCTTCAAGTGTAATATTAATATCGTTTCTTGCATTTATTCTCATTATCATTTTTTTCCCTGTGCATTTTCATGTCCACTATCTGTGACCTCTCAAGTATTTTCACTTTTTTCTTGCATCCGATTTACTGTTATGGGGCAGGGGAGGCAGTTTGTTTGCAAAACGTTTAACCGTACGTTAACTAGTGCCGACAAAATTAACTTTTAACTAAAATAGTGTTTAATTAATCAGGCTTCTAAAAATGTTTTCCCTTTCGCGTTCCAGCAGGAGACAAGGCCCAACCTTAAATGATGTTCATTATCTCCCCTCCCGCCCAACCACACACACATACTCACACCTCCACTTACACATTGTATCCGTTCACACCAGTTGGTGCAACTTTCTAAATGTGTTTTTTTTAATCTCATCAGACTGTTATCGCGATGGCGATAACTTGTTACTGTTTTTTAAATGTACTTTTACACAGTAAGCATACCGTTTATTTAGTCATCATTTTGTTATTTTAAAGTGTGTATTATTTTATTTTAAAAAAGAAATATATTATTAAAAAACAGTTTAAACCAGTTAAAGGTTATAGCAGTTATTTTAGCTGACATTATATTTTTAATATAAGTCGTCCAGGAAGGAGTTGTTAACTGTTCCGAATTCAAGTTAACCATGTCGTATAAAACTCAATTTATTGCGGATAAAAGTAGAAACAATTATTTATGAACGAAGAGAGCCCAACACGTACTTTTCATATCACGTCACATTTGCTTGAGGTCATATGTGGACGAACCCTTAAAGCCAATTTTTATTTGTCTTAACCCTGCAAAGCATGTTGCTCTCACAAGAAAAATGTGTGTATGGCGTAATAATAAAACGTATGTTTTCATCAGCATACGCTATTTTACGTTCTGCATATTTTTTCTCCTGATGCAGTTTTTCTCATTGGCCAAATAAGGATTGAGATCTCTGTATTGAATTTCGTTGGTACAAGCCCTTAATTGACTTCACCGTGAGTTTCTCGCCTTAGACCAATGCATCTCTATTATTGAAAACAGCCTTTCAACAAAATGCATTTTGAGATAGTATTTAAAAAGAAAAACAATTAGCTGTTATATAGAAGATCAAAATTAGACAGCATACCTATTTGGCCATATAAAAAGGCTTTACACCTTACTGAAGACTATAATTGTGGGTTGAGATGACATTCAAACATGCAAGAGGAAGTCAGCGCTATAATTGGAAAGATAGCATCAAGAGATGGACAGGAAAGAGTCTATCAGAGTCATCAAGATAAGAGACAGAAGACGTTGGAGATACATTACAGCCGACCTTCAGTGTGAAGGTGACACCTTATGATGATGATTATTAAGAGCTTCTTGAATATGTCATGCCTTTTTGCATTTACTGAAATACGTTGCACATCTTACATCAGGAAGAAAATCTATAACCCCTACTTTCCGCTTCAATTTTTTTTTTTTTTTTTTTTTTTTGCAATTGCAGAATTGATCAAAACATTTTACTTCGTCAACACCAACTCCGTCGTGTGTACCCGGGTACACAACAGAAGAAAACCTACCCATTTATGGCATAATACCATATATTACTTAAGAAAGTAACAGTAGTTGACAGATAATAAATTGTAAGAATATAGTTAAGTTCGCTTCTTTGTGTCTACTGAGTGTCTACTGTGTACGTATGTGGCTGAGTGTCAAATGTGTACGTGTGTGGCTGAGTGTAAACTTTGTACGTGTGTGGTTGAGTGTCAACTGTGTACGCGAGTGACTGAGTGTCAAATGTGTACGCGTGTAAATGAGTATTCACTGTGTACATATATAACTGAGAGTTCACTGTGTACGTATGTGTGACTGCGTGTCCACTGTGTACACGAGTTACTGAGTATCAACTGAGTACGTGAGTGACTGAGTGTCAATGGTGTACGTGAGTGACTAAATTCAATCGTGTATGTGAGTGAAGGAGTGTCAACTGTGTACGTGTGTGACTGAGTGCAAAATGTGTACGTGTGTGACTGAGTGTCACCTGTGTACGTGAGTGACTGTATGTCGAATGTGTACGGGAGTGACTAGGTGTCAACTGTATACGTGAATGACTGAGTGTCAACTGTGTACGTGAGTGACTGTGTGTCAAATGTGTACGTGAGTGACTATGTGTCAAATGTGTACGTGTGTGACTGAGAGTCAACTATGCACGCGAGGAGTGACTGAGTGTCAAATGTGTACGTGTGTGACTGAGTGTCAATTGTGTACGTGAGTGACTGAGTGCCAAATGTGTACGTGTGTAAATGAGTATTCACTGTATACAAGTGTAACTTAGAGGTCACTGTGTACATATGTGACTGAGTGTCCAGTGCATAAGTAAATAAATGAGTGTCAACTGTGTACTTGTATAAACGAGTGTCAAGTATATAGTCTGAAGAGGCCTCTCTTGCCATGTTCAGTTGGTGCACAGCCTTATTCTCTCTCACCAATTGCCAAAAATTGCCGACACAGCTTCCTATAGCTTGGGACCTCACCATATCTCAATTCAGCCCTTCAGACCTAAGGGTCTTTTATATTTGGACATGCGCCCTAATATAACCGACTAGGTTGAACAGGACGCGCCTCGCCATAACGAGGCAAAAGTTTTACATAAAAACAACAAAACAAAAAAACTTCAAAAACACTCAATCCCCGATACACGCGAGCGTTCGGGTATTCGAAACCGCAAACGTAGAGATTTTCTCTAAAGATGTTCCACCTGAAACAAAGTTATCCGAGAAAAAGAGAAAAAAATACTACCGTTATGCCTTATTCCCATACTGAGGTCCGCCCGGCTGAATTTTGAGGGCTGAGGAATAAAACCGCTTGCCCATTGCTGTAGCCAAGCAGTATGTAATAGTGAGGTTGAGATCTAAATAAAGATATAAGGTCGAGTAGGAAAATCTGCGTACTGTAGTAACGCACTATTTTTACTATATGGGAGATAAGATTAAAAGGTTTTGAGTTTAGGACTAACGGATGTAAATCTTTGGTGGCGCGCCATTTAAGAAAAAGTCGTGGATTTGGCTAGTAGAGTGTCGAGATGTCGATGGTTATGGTTTTATAAATTTGCATACGCTATTAAAAAAACTACGAATAGAATGGGAGACAGGGTTTTTTACTTAGTTAGCAAGGGGGAGAAATTATTATTTTGTCCTTTTGGGATTTTTTGAGAGTCCAGACAAGGGGAACGAAACAAGTTGCACGAGACTTTTGTAGTAGTGAGTAATCGATGTTAATCAAGAAGCTTCGAAAAAAATTGTAGTAATACGAGGGGCGTTCAGAAAGTAATGCACCACATCGTTTTTCTCAGGAGCTGTTTATTCAAAAAGCATGAAATTTATACACAATATACATGGATATGTCATGTAAACATCAGTATTATTCAACATAATGCCCATCAACTTGTACGGCTTTATGCCAGTGCGAAACAAGTGCATGTATTCCTAGCCCGTACCAGATTTTGTCTTGATCATGTAGCCATTTCTTCGCTGCATGAATCACTCCTTCATCATCTTCAAACCTTGTCCCACGGAGTGCATCTTTAAGTGAACCAAATAGATGAAAATCAGAGGGTGCCAAATCGAGACTATAGGGTGGATGGGGTCATACAGCCCAACCCAATTTGGTGATTGCTTCCCATGTTGCCAGACTTGTGTGAGGGCGCGCATTGTCGTGAAGGAGAAGCAGGTCTGCTGGATTCTTGTGCGGCCGAACTCTGCGAAAACGTTGATTGAATTTTTTCAATGTCTTAATGTAAGCTTACGAACTGATTGTCTCTCCTCTTGGCATAACGTCCACAAGAATCACAACTTCAATGTCCCAAAAGACAGTGATCATGACCTTTCCAGCTGAAGGAATTGTTTTGAATTTCTTTCTTCGTGGTGATTGTGGTTGATGCAACTCCATTGACTGTCTTTTTGTCTCAGGTTCAAAATGATGTGCCCAGGTTTCGTCACCTGTAACGATCATAGGCAAAAAGTTCTCTCCATCAGCATTGAAACGCTCCAACAATTCAGAAGAAATTGCTTTCCTTTGCAATCGGTGGTCATTTGTGAGACATCGAGGAACCCATCTTGCGCAAACATTGGAAAATCCGAGAGTTTTTATAACTGCATTTGCACTACCAATGTTGACTGACAGCTGTAAGGCCAATTGTTGAGTAGCGATTCGCCTATCAGTAAGAATAATGCCCTCAGCGCATTTCAACATTTCTGCGTTGGTGGCTGTGGCAGGATGTTCTCAGCGCGGCCGATCAAGCAGCTCCGTATCTCCACTTCCTGATTCTTTGATTCTCTGAACCCAGCGACTGACTGTACTCCTGTCGACTGCAAAACTTCCATACACATCACACAGACGCTTGTGAATGTTCACAACAGTTTCCTTCTCTGCAACGAGAAATTCTATCACAAATCGCTGCTTATAACGCAAGTTGCTAACACGCTCCATTTCAACGATTTAGGGCAGCCGTATTATTTGGCCGGTTGCGGTGCAATTTAGTGCACACAATTGGCAGATGCCATATTTGAAGTGTGCAAAATTTCATGCTTCTTTCTTCTTTATTAGCTGAGAAAAACGATGTGGTGCATTACTTTCTGAACGCCCTTCGTAAATCGGTGAAAATAATATAGGCTGTCAGATTTTGAACGCGCTTAGCGTAGGTTTGCAGAGAATTGCAAGAATTAAAGTTGTGAAGTGGCGAGCGCTATTGAGGGTTCATTCTGGCGAACAAGCCACTGAAGGTGGTTGTTGCTGTGGTTACAGTATTATACCAAGTGGTTTGCCGAATCAGCAATTCGCTCGTACGCCACCATTCTAGAAGTTAGACACGTCTGTATATATAAAGTCAAGACATGCAAATGTTGCCAGTTCAAGATTTCGTTATCAAGTTTCAAGACTGCAAGTCTAACAAGTTTGTGAAGTAAGCAACAGCGTTAACCTGTATAGTTCTAAGTGCAGCTTATAGACAGTTAACAACGTGTCAGAAGGGAACATAGACATAGGCGGAAATCTCCACCCCTGGCGGTTTAGGCCAGTCTTTCCAAGATGCGCCATAATAGTACCTACTATCAGAGTGAGAAGAAGACAGAGTAGCAAAAGAAATGACCACTATTGAATACAGCAATTATAGATGAGAAGAAAAGTTTACAAGAACAGAATAACGGTTATCGACAACAATGGTTCTGCAGCTACGACCAACCTAGGCAAGTTAGAGACAGCACTTAGATGCAGATAGAAAGCGACGTAGACATAGAATGACAGGAGGGAGATGAGTCACAATCCCACAGATGTTTGGAAACTGTAAATAAACGTTTGGAATTTTCGTAGTCCTTGCTGTCAGTGTGAAGTCACTCGTCGGCTTGAGTCATCACCCATCAGTGTTTGTTGAGCTGTTGTTTTGTTGTGAGCTTAGACAGTTATATCACCTCCAACAACATAACCTGTCTACTGAAGGGCAGTGATACGAAGTTCCACTAATACGATCAACATAACTACCAGCACGCACGGATACATGTGTGTAGGCTAGGTTTTTAGTTATCCAAATAAAACCATATAAAGTAACTTCGATGTTAGAAACAGAAGCCTGAGATAGCCTGTTAATATCAAAATCACTTGTATGAGGACAAGCATGAACGTCCCTACCCATCATCACATCTAAAAACACACCACATCAACTTGTTTAAGAACTTAATTACTTTTTCATTTGCTTTGCAAAACGGATTTCATAATGTTAAAAAAAAAGAAAGAAAAAAAAAAAAAAGACTAACAACGGAGGCTGTGTAAAGAAACATAAATGGTATCCACAAGAAAAATGCAGGGCTTGAATATGATGTAGACATTTTACAACAGTTGAGAGAACCACACACACGTTACAGCTACAGGGCAACATACGATAATATAAATTAAACAGCCTTTCGTCTGTGGCCTAATGGATATGAACGCAGTTTCATAATCCAGATATACCAGGTTCGAAACCTGCTGCAGGCGGTTTGGTAGCAGATCGCTTTGTGTGGATTTTTAACAATGGTATAAGCGCCGTACCGTTCAGAAAGCAATGGCAAACTACTGAATGAAAAAATTGCCTAGAAAAATCACAAACAGCCAATAAAAGCTGGGGTTGATTGCCACGTCCTGTAAAGGATAAGCAACTAACTAACTTTCGAGCATATGTTAAAGTATTGATTCTTCAACTGCCTTAATTTATAATCTCAATATTTCTTATAAATGTGAAAATGACATGGAACATAGGTTAAGATTTGACTAATAACATTGACCAATAATCCTCGTGTAATATAATGTGTCATTCACCGGGAAATTGTTTAGCTTATGTCAAAATAAAATGATCTTACCTGTGGTGGGTTTAGATGTTATGAATGTTGGTGTTATTGTTATAGTGTAACTGAATGAGGTCAAGCTGTGAAGGCCTCTGCGTCTAATAGATAATAAGGGTGTGTTCTCAGAGAACCTTTCTGCTACCACCCTAAGATCTCACTCAGACTTATTTTTGACTAGTATGTCTGACAGCTACGTCTAATGTCTAAGGTAATGAAATTATGGTATAATAAAATGATAACAAATACACTTAAGAACTCTATGAAAAGTATTTAACAACACCCAGAGTTAAGTTTAAAATGTGAAATCTTTTTTACAATTTATTTGTTCCAGTATCACAATTTTGTGTATACCGGAATATTGAACTCAAAATAATAATTCAAAGTATTTACATAAAATTAATTCAATTTATAACTGAGTATATTCTTATTCACAACTTTAATTAAATGTGTCAATCTGGAACAGTGTCAATTTATTCTTGCTCCTATGAATGGGTATTGATTACAAGAACGTATGCTTTCATCACAATCTGAATGATCTAATACACATTTGGGAACTGAGAGTAGTTGAGTTTGGTATATCAAGTGCCCGGAGACAATTTCTTAACTGTGTGGTGCCTGGTATGTAGGATGAATTTTGGTTAGATCACCAGCCTCCACTGCCAAGTAAGGATTCTGCTCTTGCAATATGATACGGAGGCACACAGTCGATACTGCCTCAATTCTTTAGATGCAGAAATATAGACAGGTATTGGTTGACCTGGGCTCACTTTGAGTCAATAGATGAAACCCTGGAACGATATAAATGCGTCCTACTCAACCTCTGATATACTCTCTCTTTCCCTAACTCTAAACATTTTTAATCATATTCAGGCTCAGCATGGTAACTAAACAATTAGTTAACGTTCTTAATTGGTTGTATTCCCCATTCATGGTCAAATAAACTTCAGACTACAGTTTGACACTTTCCTTGACAAAGGAAACATTTTAAGTTAATAATATCAAGTCATGTACAATCACGGTGACTTGCTGAAGAAGACGGCCAGTGGTTTGCCTGGACTTATGTCATAATACTGTACAACAATTTCCCCATTAATTATTTAATTTTTCTTTTTCCCAAAATGTCAGAAAGCCTGTCTGGCTTTTCTACAACATGTTAATATATTTCCTAAGAACTCTGTGAAACAACACAAAGTTTGATGTTGACTTCCCTCTAGATACTTCTACCCACATAATTTTCATACATATTCAATAATACATACATAATAATAATATAATGGTGATATAAATGTTTTCTTTCTTACCGCATCAGAGAAATATTAACACTAATAAGTTTGATTTGCGATAAATATGGTCAAATCCAGATCGCTTGCTGGTGCAGATCAGCAAAGTCAAGATAGTAATATTATCTTGCATGTAGAATAACTTTAGTGTAGAAAATTTCTTTTACAAGTGGCCCCGAACACTACAACAAATTAGTTTTATCCCTCCGTTAGTATATTAGACTCCAGCCAATCAGGGGCTGTTTGGCTTCTAGCGTCTTTTTATTCAAAACTGAACTCAGTTTTCAAATCTTGGACTAACTTCCCCTCTATCCCCACTGCAGGGCAAACTGAGAAAGATTCAAGTCTGTTCGTCCATCTGTCTTCGTCAATATCTCAGTTATATCCTAAAAGTTTATAATTCTGACAAGTAATTAGTGATCCTGTTGCTGTCTGTCACAAAGTGGTTTTATTCTTTTATTCTTTAATTTATTATATTCACTAGTATCGTTTTTATTCTTCATTTCCTCAAATAACATATTTTTCTATCTTGCCAATTCAAATCTGTAAACACGAACTCGTGACACTAGTCGTATACTCCTTTTATCCCCCTATCCGTACTGTATTTTCAAAAATCTCCACGTTAAATCGTAATTTTTTTTCCTTTTTTCTTAACTGTCGTTCTCATTCAAAACGAAACAGCGCTTTTGTAGTACGTCACAAAAATTCGACAACGCGTTGGCCGCATGTTACCTTATAGTTAATTTTTAGCCCGAATACGACTGTGTGTGTGTTTTGGGCTGTGTCGCGTCCAACAGCCTAGATATATACATAGAACGGCGTGCCGAGCGAAGAGGGGTTTTGCAAGGCGTTGGTAATATTTTGCGTTAATTCTTACTACAGTTTCTTTCTACACTTCTGGAAAATGTCCGAATTACTACTATTGGTGGCGTTAAAGTTAAAATCGTACGTTAATTCAGAACGGCACTTTGGTGTCGCAGTTCTGACACAAGTTAATTGTTAGTCTCTGTCGTAATTTTATCTGAGAGTGTTCTGACGGATATTGGTCCCTTAGAGTGTAGAATGATAGTGAAGGCTCTGTGAGAATAAGGATTTAGGAAAGTGAGGTAGTAGATTCACAAGTGCTGAGAAGAGTAAGGACAGTCTCATGTACGACAATATTTGTCTCTCAAAACTACTCCTACCACCCTTCTGAACAAACAGTTGTTTGTCAGTTCCAGTCACTCAGGCGCACACACCGATTTGGTGATTCTGACGCTCAACGTACATGAATACAGACTACGATAACAAATATGAGGAATGTTGGATTTGGGCCAGCCGACACAAAATGCTAACAAAGTTTTAATACTTTTATTATCATAAAAAATCAAGTCACAAATAATTATCAATTTACATGAAGAAATCAAAGATTACAAAATACACTAATGACAGGGGGGGGGGGGTTGAGGAGAAGTATCCAATACACCTTTCCCGCTTGTATTTACTAACAGAAAAGACCCGGTCCCAAAGACGAGAAAGGGGGGGGGTGATGATAATCAGAGATAGGCAATTTAACCCAATGGTAAATTTATTACTCTGAGGCAAGGGGTTACAGTGATAAGGGGGTAGAGGAAAAGCTAGGGTTCTCAAATGTTTCCCTTTTTTTAACACAACTTTACGGAAGGGGGGAATGAACACAGTTAAACAATCCCGCTAGGAGAAATCCCGTACAATGTATACAATACCCCTTAATACTAGGACGAACTAATTATAAGGGTAAAAAAAAAGATTAATAAATCTCCTGTCATTCAAAAACACGCTTGGGCTGGCCAGCACACGCAGTCACATACACAGCCTTACCAAGTTGGGAATTCTGGCACTTTAGGAATTTTACAACTGTAGCTAATACCGTAGAACAATGGAAATTGTCTTTTTATTTCTTCTGTGTCAGGCCCCAGATTTAACGAGGTGGGCTGGTAGCTAATAGTCTCAAAAATCGCCAGACAGTGAAGCGTAAAGGCTACTGTTGGTTTGTTAGATAAAAGTTCCTAATGAATGGCACAGGCACTTGGCTAGGTGTGAGGTATGGTGCGTTTTCTAAGATTGGCACAGCTGGTGGAGATAACTTTCTTTTGCCATAATGTCACAAACTACAAAACACTGAGGAAAGTTCTTCGGGGGGTGGTAAAATCCAATGATTAGGCTTGACAGACAGTGTCAGGGAAATCTATCTTCTTCTTCACAAATAGAGCAGTGAGTAAAATATTGCTACTGGCAACTGTTCTTCTTCCAGTTTGATAACTATAAAAAACTTTATGAATAGGGATTTTAAAACAGTCTTTGGGTTTGCTTTGTTTCTGTATACTTCAGATAGCTGAATCCCAACAGGATCGCCACAAAGATTAAATTTCAAATATGTTCATAAGTCACTGGAGTAATCGAACTGAGTTGGCAGGACGCAGTGTATAATTAATTAATTGCTGGGATGCAAGGTCGATAGATCAATTCTGTCCAAAAAGTCTCCACCGAGACACACATTGTGAAAAACACTATACATCTTCACCGAACACTGGTCGGGAACACACACTTAGAAAAAAACACCAGGGTTGACTTCACTCCGTCAACACCTAGAGCCCCACTGCTAGCGGTCACAAAACTCTTGCCTAAACAGTCACGCGACTTCGCTGTTTAACGCAGCTCAGTCCCTTCACGGACTAGCCGTGTGAACTATTTTCAGTTCTACAATACAGAACAGCGCTCACGACGCTATCTGTACACTATGACTTCTTTCATATATTTATTTAAACAATTCGCCGTTAATCAAGTCTACAAGCGATGTAACTCTTAATTTACTCTGTCCAACCCGTATACAAAGGATCACCTCCCTTTTTGACCTTAACAATTACCCAACACGGCGACACATTAATTAGTTAGTCAAGCACTTGTAACACCGACATCAGCCAACAGAAATCGGGTTCAGTGGATATAACTAAACAGCTTGACGATCAGATTTTGTAGATTACTTGGCTTTTGTGACTCATACCCATAATCGTATGCAAGACAAAATGAAATTACTTGATGAAAGGTCACAGCAAGGTTCCTGAAAATACAATATAAAAATATAAAAATAATGAGAATAAGATTGGACTTGAAGAAGCACACCTACATTATGGTACGTGGAATCATATAAATATCTTTTCATCGATATAGACAGAGTTTGATGGATATAAGGTGATTTCAGAATAACAATGCAAAATGCAATAAGAGATTTTATTGCGTGGGGAAATATATTGAGCTAAGATTAAACTCAAATGTCACGTTAGTTCTCTTGTATAGATCTGAAACATGGAGAACAACAACAAATATATAAATTTAAAAAAAAATAAATAAAATGGTATGAAATCAGTTTTACAAGTTAACGGTACACGTGAAACAAAGGACGTTTCGGGTTTTACCATTCGTCGGCCACAGTTACGTACAGGTGACAAGTACAATAATTACATATAGGAGCTACAAAAATATATGATGACGAGGAACACACCACATGAGCGAAATATGCAGATGGAACAGCGGTGCGAAGCGAAACGAGAACAATAATACTGTACGAAAATCGTAAAACCAGACAGACATATTGAAACAAGAAAGTAAATAATCAACGAAACGAAGATATGAATGAACAACGCTATTGAAACAAGTAAAAAGTCACTTAGCTCGATTCCCAGAGTGAAACACTTAAGATGGCTGTCAACATGAGCGTCACTCGGAAGTGACCTATGAACTAGTGACTGCTAAACAGATACAAAAGGAAATCAGACGAACCAAAGCAAAAACAAAGATAGATCAGAAAAACAACGACAGAAATGATGGCAGTGACATGAAAATCAGAATTACCTGAATGGTCAGGCCTATAGAAATGAAGTGCCACCGGTAAAGATTTGCCATGATAGATATCATTTAAGTGCTCATGAAACTTGTCTGCCAAACGTCTGCCAGTTTCACCAATATAGGTAATGCCACACCTCTTGCAGATGATAGCATAAATAAGGTTTCTGTGTTCGCACGTGAAAGACTCTCTAATGTCAAATTTACAGTTCGGAAAAGAAACTGACTGAGTTTGGAGTACGAAAGGAAGGGTCTTACATATGCGGAGTTGGCACGGTTTAGTACCGAAGTGAGAAGGACTGGTTGGTCCCAAGTGACTGTGTACAAGAATATCCCTAAAATTCTTCTCCCTGCGATATGCCACCAAAGGGGTATCACGAAATAACTCTCTGGCATCGGGATCAGCGTGGAGAATGGGCAGATGACGGAACATAATAGTTTTCACCGCCAAACAGTCGGGGTAGAAAGTTAAGACAAGTTTGAGTCTGTCAGATGTAGTAGTAGGTTTGGCAGTAAGTTACGTGACTGATGCAATTAAGAGCATCAGATAATACTCTATCAGGATAGTGACGTCGGCGAAAAAACTCGAGCATTTCTAGAGCTCGTTCATGGAAATCAAAGAAACTTAAAAAATATTATTAAATGTATTTTAATATTTCGTGTCGTGATTATTTTATATTGTCCACGGAAAAAGTGTATGAATGTGCACATATGTGTCTACAAGCATGTGGTTAAGACGTGATCTACCAACCAACTGTAGCGAACGTAAGCAGGATTGCTTTCTTTCGATAATGACAAACACGAAAGACTGCTCTGGAGGTACCTGTTCATACTTTCTACCTCTGCTTAGTGCTGTCATTATCTCGTCTTTGACTGTCTGTTTTTCCTTGTATTACATCTTTTGACAAAGTACTAAGCCTCTTTAATTGTCAAAAATATCAGTGTTTTTGAAGTTTATCATCACAGTGTGATATTATGGATATTAAGGGACTTTTCTGAAAAGTTCACTTGGCAGCTTTTAAGTTTTCACTTAGCTGCCAGTAAGTTTGTTGGTTTCTGCTCCAGCCGATGGTTGGTTCTTTGCAGGTTATGGACTGGTGCACTCTCGTCTCTGGTCAAGTCTGCAGGTTGTGACATGTTCTAACAAATATCACGGAGTAATCACGAAGCTGGTCCAGCGTCTTCAAGACCCATCTGATGATGTGTCTAGCGTTGACAGCACGCCACTTATACCACGCACTTTGTTCCAGAGATAGTACCCTCAACTGGTACCACCGACTAGTATTATGAAAGAAGATAAACAAATACTCTCCTGAGTATTGGATTTCCTGACACACAATCGTGCCCCCCCCCCTTTTTTTTTCATTCCACCATCCCATCTACCTCAGAACATTACCCTCTCTGAGCATTAATATTAATCCCAGTGAGCGGAAAACATTCACTGCACTTATATTGAATATCTTTAAATTTGCACTAGTTGAAAATGGGAATAATGTAATTAGTATGTACATCAGTTCTATCATCATCCACTCCCTGCTCCATATGGATCTTGGGACTACCTCTGCTTTTGGTTCTCTATGAGAAATCCGCATAAAGCAGTCACCAGCTCTTGTAGTGGTGGTTCATGAACCTATCATTCTATATACTGAAGTTGCCAGCCTCAGAGGACCTGGACATCCATTAGCAATTTTCAAATGTTAATAAATGCAAAATATAGAATTTTAAAATGCACAACTCACCATAAAACTTCTTTAGGAATACTGTTTCTGGTTCAGAGCAGTAGTTAAAGCAGCTTGTTTAAGACGCCTCTTACACACGGTTTGGGGTATTACTTTCCACTAGGCTTCCCCTCTGACTTTGTGTTTCAGATTCCTAGGATTTCCGGCTTTCCGTGTTAATGTAGGTAGAGTTTTCCTGGGATATAAGTCCATAAGATGCTCAAACAAGGTCCGGTCCGATAAATGGAATTCTGATCCTTTTCCTTACTCTGGCTAGCTGGTTGTCTTCTTGACGAGGTGAATTATAGTGCCCTAAACCGGAGAAAGTGTCAGATTATATTGCAACTTTCGCCCCACGCAGGTGGTTGTTACAATCTGACCAGGCTTCAGTCATAAGTGGTTTTTATTACATCTAGAATTACCCAGCCAATTGTATTCAATCATGCGTGTTATGATGGGGTTTATCGCAAAAATTTCCTCCTGCGTATTTTATAACATCATTTCAAAATTTAAACACGTGACCTCGTCTTCCATATATGGCCCGACTTCTTCCGTTCTCTAAAGTAACCTTTCAAATTACGATTTGTAACATCGCCTGCAGATAGTGTCATCGATAATTTGTCGGTTTTTTCTGTAATAAATACAAAGATTATTATGTACAGCATACACAATTTAAAAAGGTGAGACAATAAATTAAGTAATTTAAAATATATTTTTCAATGAATCGTGCTATACAATTTACCGCAAGCTTAAAGAACCTTCACCTGATTCACTAAATATTTTCAGTAGATGGCGTGTAGTACTTGTGTCTATCATGTACCTGAAACTTAAGCTCTACCTTGATATTTCTTCACACCTGCACTTGACTCAATATCCAAGGAAAGTGGATCTTGAATCATTTTGTATTTTTCTTGTGAGATGGCCTGTTTAAAGTTGTCTTTTTAAATGTCTTTCATATTTATCTTCTCTGTTTTCCTGTTTTTATTCATGATATCCTTCATGCATTCATGCATAACCCTCCACTCCCAAAGTAGCATATACAAGCATCAAAATACAGGGTGTTTCAAAATGATATATACACAATTCAAATATTTATATTTCATGAACAACATATACAATTTTCGTGAATATAGTGTAGTTTTGTAAACGAAGTCGTGTCTTTTTCACTGAGAACTTGGAAAAAGTAACTTTAATCTTAGCAATAACATGCTTGTAAATGCCGGCGACAGATGGTTAGCCCTAAATTTCAATAACTGAAATGTTCTTTCCTTGTCACTGTCAGTCACCAAGAGATACAATCATCTCCAGAGATCTAACACAAGATTTCAATAGACCGGTGGCCAACACGTGAATTCTACATGTACAAAAAAATCATTGTTATCGATAACGGTTTTATCAAACAAATAACATGAACAAATCTATATTTATTTTTATTTTTAGGTTAACATTTTGTTTTAGGAGAATATATATATATATATATATATATATATATATATATATATATATATATATATATATATATATATATATATATATATATATATATATAATATATATATATATATATATATATATATATATATATATATATATATATATATATATATATATATATATATATATATATATATACTTACTAGCAAAATTTTCATTACTTGTAATGATTGCAGAATACCTACTAGCTGGGACAAGTCACATAAGGATTCTCACAAGTGAAGCCAAAATGATAAGTAGAAAGTTCATAGATCAACTAACAAAACAAAGTCTGGCCGTCTACACTGATGGATCTAAGGGTGATAGTGGGCAACTAGGTGCAGGAGTAGTAATACCACAGTGGGGAATTAAAAAGAGCTACAGTGTAACTGAAGGGGCTTCGATTTTTACCGCAGAGATGGCAGCAATTCTAAAAAGTTTAAAAATAATCGAAGATAACCCACCAGAAGCTATTACGATATTTACAGACTCACTATCATCACTACACGCACTAGAACACCCAGGTAAATGTAGCCGGCCAGACATAAAGGAAGAAATTCTAGCAATTAATACATCACTAGGGAACAGAAGATGTAGTGTGAGGCTAGTGTGGGTTCCAGCACACATAGGTATAGCTAGTAACGAGTTGGCAGACCAGAACGCCAAGAATGGAAGAATAAGTAAAAACAATATAAGAGCAGGATTGGACTGGCTTTGCCGATTGCTCCAATGTTAAGGTTATCATCACCAGTGTATGTCACGGGTTGCCTTCCCTTAGCTCTGCAGTAGTGGTCCAACAATATCCTAAACTGTTGTAGCGCTCTGTATAAAGTTTCCTATAAATGAGAAAAAAACACACACACACGATAAGATTAAGAAATTAATACTTTAAAATTGGTTTCTTAATTTAGTTTTTTTGGAACTCTCAAAGTAAGAGAGCTTAAGGGAGACCAAAGAACATATGGAGACGTGAATTGGGGACAGACATGAAATGAATGAGGAAAATATGGAAAGATGATGGTAACGGTTGTGAAAAATGTAACACTTAGTTTTGGCCTAAAATCATTAACCAGGTAAAGTAATTAAAAAAATATCAAAAAGACATTTAAGAATTCAGTTTCATTCTTGTTGGAAATTTAACCCAAAAGCAGAATATAAATTTTTCATCTTCCGCTTTCCATAGAATAATAATGTGTGGTCAATTATCGTTATTTAGTAATTCTTCACATCTTTGCAAACAAAGATAGGTCAAAAATGTACCAAAAGAACATGGATAAAGATAACGTTTCTGGCCATCCACTTAGTATTCCATGCAATGATTGCATGGAAAATTTATTTTCTGGTCCTGATTGCAGCCAGTATCAACTACAAAAGTGGGTTCTAAAACTCGTTTTTACCTTTACTCGTTTTAAGACATGGCTCGCTTAATTATATCTGCCTTTCTTTCGACGCTTGTGAGAATCCTTTTGTTACTTGTCCCAGCCTGTAGGTATTCTGCAATCAACTTTCCTTCTTCGTATCCTCCGTGTTGCAATTATTTCGCGACTGAAGTTGTTTTATGATGTGCATTTACGTTGCATGTGTATACAATTTTAAGTCTCATTTTGACGTGAAAGTTTGCAAGAGTGTGTGAGAAAAAAAAATCTTCACACCATCATTTGAACTGTGAACTGGAATATGACTTTATTAATTGTAATGAACGAGAGGTGTATGTCTACTGTACAATGTAGCCATTGCTTTTGTCAAAATGTATAAAGCTGAGAGATATTTTAAAACTGATCATTCTAAAATTGAGACTGATTTTCCACCTAACTCTGCAGACATGCATTTTTCGAGGTTGATCCTGAGAAGACGGTGTGTCTAAAGTAGATTTCCACAGCTCCTGTGTTGCCTTCTTCTGATATTATGCTATTATCTTGTCTACAATTCAGGACACAGAAGTAAATGTCTTTAATTACTTTTTTCTTCACAACGCGTAAAGTTTTTTTTTGGGTTTTCTTTATTGGTGTGTTAAAGTGTTAAATCGCTGATCCTACACAGAACACTTGATTCGCCATTGTCTTCTACTTTATTAAAGCATTCATTGCATCCCACGATACGACGCGTGACTGAATTAAGGAAAACCCACTCGGTGATGACTCAACTAAGATATTATTAAAATGATGTCTGTTAAGAGACTGACAGCGAAAATATCCCAGTTCTTGTCATTGGTGTCTTGTTGTTGACAGGGTACACTATTGTGAACATTCCATATATCCAGAATTTGTCAAGGCTAAATATATATTTATTTTGTGTAGGACACTTATTAAGGGCTTTTGTGCCTGTGAAGTTATAATATTAGAGAAACAAGGTTGAAATACAGAGAAAATACAGGGTAATAAATTGTCTTTAAAATTAGAATATTGCACTCTAAAGAAGTACAACGTGTAGATAATAGTGTAAAAAAAGCGTTTATAGCTTATTTCAGACTTTCAAACATTTATCTGATTGTGTTAACATTTCATATTTTATTTATAGCTTTTTAATTGACTTGCCTATTGTACAACTTTAGATAATAGTAAAGTAATTACTCTTCTTTGAAATAAAGACATTGACAGGCGTCTGTGCATTAAGTTGAATCTGCTACCACTTCTTTTTCATTAGCAACTTTTTTTTGGTGGTAACAGAACAATTCAGCGTCTTCTTCTTCTTCTTTGATCCTTAGCCGCCGACCGTCAAAGCAGTCAGTGGCCATCACGCCTAGTGGCGTCTTGTAGGGCAACAACAAATTGATTCCACTTTGCTCGGTCGGTGGCCATCCTTCGTACAGTGCCCCAACTCTGGTTCATTCTTTGCATCTCAGCCTCCACAATCCTCCGCCAGGTTGTTTTTTAGTCGGCCTCTCTTTCGTTTTCCTTCAGGGGTCCAAAGCATAGCTGTTCTTGTGATGGCATCGGGGTCTCTTCTGAGGACATGACCAACCCAGCTCCAGCGTCTGCCAGCTATGATGGTGTGCATGTCCTCTTGCTTGCTACGAGTAAGCAGATCTTGGTTAGTGATGGTATTTGGCCAAAAGATTCGGTAAATTTTTCTTAGGCATGTTGTGTGAAAAGATGACAATTTCGACATTTCCTTCTCTGTAACTCTCCAGCATTCCGCACCATAGAGAAGCACAGAAAGCACACAGATCTGAAATAATCTTAATTTGGTGCTTGTGCTGTATTGGGAGGACTTCCAGATGTTGTTTAGGCTAAAGAAGGCTGTTCTTGCCTTATTCATTCTGACATTGATGTCTCTGCCTGCCCCGCCGTCTGGTGTTACTATGCTTCCTAGGTATGTGAAGGTATCTGTCTGTACCAGTTGCTGATTCCTTACTGATATGGGCTCAGGGTTGCTCACATTGAGCGTCATGACCTCAGACTTCTTTAAATTGATATTCAAGCCCACCTGCTGGCTAAACTTATTAAGTCTATCCGTTTTATCCTGGATGTGTTGATGTGAATGTGCTAGTAGTGCAATGTCATCTGCATATTCCAGATCTTCCAATGTAGAAAATGTTGTACATCTTATTCCTCTTGGACTGCCCTCTGTTGTCTGGCGCATCACCCAGTCTATGACTGTTAAAAATAGAGTGGTTATAAGGGGTATTCCTGTCGTACTCCTGTCTTCACCTCAAAGGTTAGGTTGCTCTGCCCAACACTACAAGTAAAGTTGGCATAGAGGCTTTTTATGATTGACACTATGCAGCTTGGAATTCCATAAGCCCTCAGTATTTTCCATAAACTGTCCCTATGTATGCTGTCGAAAGCCTTTTCAAAATCAACAAAATTAATGTAAAGCTGTCTTTGCCATTCTGAGCACTGCTCTATAATGTTCCTGAGAGTGAATATATGATCTACACATCTCCTGTTCTTTCTAAATCCTGCTTGTTCTTTCCTCAGTTTGTGGTCTACTGCCTTTGAAATTCTCTGTATAATTATCCTGCCTAGTATTTTGCTGGGAACTGAGAGAAGAGTGATTCCTCTCCAATTATTGCAGTCTGCAAGATCTCCCTTCTTGGGCAATTTGACAATTACTCCTTTGTTCCACTCTGATGTTGTTGTCCCCGTTTTCTAGACTTGTGCAAATAGTGGTTTTAATAGTTCTGCTGCTAGCTCAGGGTCTGTCTTAAATAGCTCTGCATTTAAGTTATCATGGCCCGGAGCTTTGCCGTTTATTAACCCTTTGATTGCTGTGATGATTTCTTCTTTGCGTGGAATGTCTGTATTCACATCTAGATCGTTTTCCGCTTCAGGAACATTCAATTGTGTCTCTGGTGGTTCCTTGTTCAGAGTTTTTCTGAAGTGCTCTGCCCATCTTGTTTCCTGTCCCTCTGCTGTCGTGATGAAATTACCTTGCTTATCTCTTACTAATGTAATATTGTTTGCACCTCGTTTTCCGCTGATGAATTTAGTTATTTTGTATACTGTGATTTGTTCATTTCTCAGTGCTGCCTCCTCTGCCTGTCTTGCAAGATCGTCTAGGAAATTCCTTTTCCGTGTAGTTACAGTTGGTGCAGCCCTTCTTAGTTTCACTTTCAGTTTTGCTACTACTAAATGGTGATCACTTCCCACATCTGCACCACTTCTTACCTTTACATCTTGTAATGCATGTCTCATGGACCACACTAATGTGGAAGTAAGCGTGCAGCGTTCAGGCTTCTAGTTCTTCCTTTTGTGTGAGGCCTTGTATGTACAATCTTATGGTAAGTTTATTTGTATATTAAATGTTTATGTGTGTGAGTGTTAATGAATTTTTAAAATACAGTTATTTTGTTAGTTTCTTGTTATTGTAATTTTGTTTTTAAACATATGTTTTATCTTACTTGTTGTTTTGTTCATTATTATGTCGTGTGCAAGTTCAACAATATTTCTTCAATGCCCTTTAGCTCCCCATGGAGCAGAGGCCTTCAACAAACACATGCCAAGTCCTTCTGTCACGTGTCATCCTCCCAAGTTATTTTCATGTTTTCCTCATCATTTTCCTAGACGACTGTAGCGAATTCTGTGAGATAATCGCTAAATTCAGTAAGATTTTGGTCCTATGATAATAAATAATACCCGACCTTAAGTGTCTGCTTAAAGTCGTCTCTACGCCAGTATAGCGCTGCCTTTTGTGCAGAGTAAATGCTTATAAAAACGATCCCGCCTTAAAATCTAACACGCTTTCTTAGTTTCGGTTTTGAGCCATTCCAATTAACGATCTGCTAGAATTGTGACACCAACCTACCGTCTGAATTAACGTAATATTTTAACTTTAACGCTCAAATTAGTAGTAACTCGGACATTTTCCAGTAGCAAGAACGAAACGATAGTAATAATTAACGCCAACACTACCAACGCTTGGCAAAAACCCCTCTTCGCTCTGCACGCGGGACTAATACTATAACCTCTCTGTTGGACAAGCCAGAACACATAAACACACAGACAGTGTACCATTTTCGCCGACTAGTGTATTTCTGACGTAACACAACTAGTTGGTTTATTTGAATGGGAAAAAAATGAGAGAGGGAGGGGAAAAGATGGCCGACTTTAGGTAATGTTGAAATTGACGATTAACAGTGACAAAACTGTAAATCTAAACGACAAATAATATAGCCATAAAAATCATATATAAAGATAGCTTATGATCCCCTAAGCAATAATATATTTAAATATATATGGTAGTCTAATTATTAGCCAAGATATTGAAATAATACTATATGTCTACGAACGCTAAGACGGACGGACTGTTGTTTTTGCTCATTTATCCATTACGTTAGTGGGGACGTTAATTTAAAAAAGAGGCATTAGATTGATTCAAATCCGATTGGTTGATAGAAGAGTATAGGAAGGAGGGTATTGGTTAGACAAAAAAAGCTAAATATATTTAAAGACTCACTCCTAGAAGTTTGGAGTTTGGCTTTTGTTTTTTTAAATTTTGAATTAAAACAGCTAGACCCTCGCTGATTGGGCCAGTCTGATAATATTGGCAAAAGCAAGCAAAGGCTTGTCGCCAGTTGATACAGAAGTTTTTGAAAGCAAGCTGCGTTGAGAACAGTAGTGCCTAGAGTGAAATAATAATTCTTGGCAGTCTGGACCGGGGGCAAAGCTAAACTTACCTTAATGCTAATGCCAGTCAACGTATGTTTGTGATATTTCTTTGAATTGTGGGTTTTTTGTTCTGGTGCTACTGTGGTACCAGGACCCTGGTGATTTTACTAGAGAGAGAGAGAGAGAGAGAGAGAGAGAGAGAGAGAAGTGAAACTTTTCTGGACCAAACGGTCTACTATACTATTCTACACCAGGGACTGTGTCAGTCTGGTCATTCAAGTGAACGAAAGGAAATTGTCAGCATCATATCTACTATCCACCTACAGTTAAGTGCCTATGTGTCGGCACTTCAACGGTCATCCACTGACTTTATTAAAAAAGACATAAAATCTTTGATTATTTAATAACTTTTCCCCAAGATACAAATATAAAGAGGGGGAATGATGCAAACACCACACCCCCACCATTAGTTACCAGTGTCACCCAGTTTAGAGAAATACCTAAATATAATTTGATTATAATAGTCCTTTGTATGGACAGAAGATCCATTGTGTTATAAATATTTATGTAAATAAAACCATAAATTTCATTTTGTTGTTGGTCCTGACTCAGAAAATTCTGAATCAGGGCAAATAAATTGTAATCTAGTATATTACATAAAATTCAGCCACAGACTTCCATAAGTTGTATAATAGAGTGTTAGTTTGTTTGTGGGTGTGGTATTGACTCAGTCCTATATATCTATAAGTGATAGAATTTAAATGTATTTGTAGTAATACTTACATTACATTACACACTTTCATAACCCTAGACATTATACGTGGCTATCATACATACTAGTCCAGAATAAGTCTGATTGAGGTCATAAGGTGGTAGCAGAAAGGTACCCTGTTAACTCAACCCAAAATTTGTTATAATCAGGGACCTTCACAGCTGACATCATTCAGTACACTAGAAATATTGACTGATAACATCTATTAACATCAAATCCACCACAACGACAAACGGATAATCGACAACCCAGACTTTCGGCTTCCTCTGAGTTGCTTCATGCGCCTTCTTTCCAGAGGACCTTCTTCTGTCTTGGGCGGCTGATTTGATTTATATTCCATATTTGAATTATTCATAGTGTTTGTTGAGGTTTTGGTGGTTTTTACAGGATAGGGTAACTAGCCACATGCCCAACCCTCCTAAATCGCTTTTACGACATGCCTGGTAGGTTACAGTGTAACTTTTGCTTGCTCCCCTGTCGGACTCCGGTAACACACAGGTGAACAATATTTCTTAATGTGTGGTTTATTTAGATGATGGTTTCACATTTTTTGCTAACTTAAAAGTTGTTAATTTTGGTACATTTGTGAACATCGGTACTTGTGTACATGCTATATGTGGAGATTCGTTCCTGGTGTTTGTTGTTTAGTAGATTTACAGAGTAATGCAACAGCGTTTACACAACTGACACATAAATAATAATGTTAAGCCGGTGATTTTGACTTTAGTTTATATGATGGAATTTGAGGATTTAGTTTACATGATGCAATTTGTCAAATTAGTGTGGCAAGTTGCAAGCTGTTAATTTAATGCTGCAGTACGCAAACTATGAATTTAATATTGTAGAAAGCAACCCGTGAATGTTGTTTGTAAGGATCTTGCATGGTCGAGCGATGAACAGCAAACTGTCATTCCACTGCTTCGCAATAAATACTAGAACAGAAATAACAGGGAGGTAAAAAGTTGCAGTTTAAGAGACGAACAAACACGAACAAGCGACAAGTTTAGTGAAAGACTTAAGCCATAGTCTGTTATAAACGCCTGCCTGTCTGCCGGCACATCAAAGGACGCTTGTGTCCCTTACACCTAGGATCGTGAAGTTGAAAGCTGGATAAATATATATATGTATATGTATGTATATATATATATATATATATATACATACATATATATATATATATATATATATATATATATATATATATATATATATATATATATATATATATATATATATATATATATATATATACAGGAATACTAGCCGATATACTTGGCAGTGCCCGAGTAAAAAAACAATTAACTCAACTTTTAATGTATCACCTGTTTGCGGTACATCTGAGCCACCTTTATTATCTGGACAACCAGGACCAACCCTCCTCGGTTAATTCTCGGATTAACCCAATGACAGCTATACATCTCACCTCAAGAAAATCGACTCCACTCATGTTCTTATGACCACATTTAATTCAGTCCTGTCCTCCAACATACCTCTCACCTCTAGCACATCTACAATAATCATGTCCTCCAGCATATCTCTCACATCTAGCACATCCACAATAATCATGTTCTTCACCATACATCTCAATCCTAGCACATCCACTCTAATCATGCTCTTCACCATACATCTCAATCCCAGCACATCCACTCCAATAATATTCTTCATTATCCCTCTTACCTCCCGCGCATTGTGACAGAATGGGTCGACCCTTCTCGATCTCGGTTTCACTTCGGCAGTAATCGGTGCATGTTTGGTACTGATTTTATTGCGTGCTTTCAATTGTCGAAATTTCTTTCTTTCTCTGCTATGTGTAGCAGATAGTTTACATTTTCAAGTATTCTTTCACTACTTTCAGTATATTGTGTCTTGTCTGTTATCTGACACTCCTTGTGGATGATACACACCTTACATTTGCAAGGAGAGGTAGAGAAAATATTACGAGAGGCAGGTTGGTAAAATTCCCGTGTACCAAACTTGGCCGTGGCAGATTAACACGTACATTGCCTAGCGCTATCTGCATTATCACTGATAAGACGGGTGTGCGCATCATCAAACCTTGGATTACTGGAAGACAACTGATGGACAGATAAGAGATTATTTTCTAATAAAGTAGTGAATTGTTACTTTTGGAACACGTTGTCATATAAGGTTAACGATATGTTCGCGAGTCTGTACGAAGGGCATCGCACGTCTTATTGCCATATATGACAATACGTGACCTTTTGCTTTACGCACGTTATTTCACGTGGAATATTTCGAAAGTACCACACCTTCACCAGCTTGTTTGAAAATGATTGGAGCGTTTATTTAACTCAATAACAAACATGTGTGGCAGAACGGAAATATACCCGACGCTTCAGTAAGTCTAATTTACTATGAGATGCAAGCATGCCAAGACAAACCCAGACGTGCCAGAGTTAGAATTCAGAATTTCTTTTTAACATACCTGTCGTGGAATATTCTAATCCACATATATAAATTATTAGGTAAATATGAAGCCTAACAAATAAAATTAATAAAGAAAAGAGCAATCGTAAAATAACAGTGCTGTCACAAAGAAGGTACTCGAAATCCCCCTTGTTTTCTGCTTCGTCTGCAAATTGTAACGATTTCACGTTGATAGTAAAAGCTTACTGTATTATACCCGCTTTCTTCAATGAAACGTGTGCTGTATTTCTTGGAAAAACCTTGAGAGGCAGACTGCGTAATGACCTAAATTAATCCTAACATTAATTATACTGCGTTACCAAAACGAACGAACAGATGGACTCAAATAGAAAGAGAGAGGGGCGAATAAAATCAGGAACGCATGCAAAATTAAACACGCGTCTCGCTATTAATGCCACCCCCAACACGCGTCGCGCGATACACAATTACTACTATCACGCGTGTTAGGCTACATGCACTAACTTTTTCGGACGGATAGTGATAAAATACACTACCCTTCCCAGAGTTAGGTTTTAAAATCATAAAAAACGCTTATTAGGAAAGATAACAATAGATGGGTTTACGTTTGAAAACATTACAGTACCCAGACAGCACATCTTCGAAACAGGAGGTAGAAGAAATTGCATATTTTGAACGCAGCCACGTAGCTCTTTTAAATTTGGATATTTGGGTTCCTTAGGGCTTGCTGACAAAGAATATGTAAAACGTTACGCAAATAGTCCAGGAATTAATAAATTATAACCAAAATAAAATAGTGGGGATGCCTGACAACACGAAATCATTTCTGCTCATAAAATTTTTTTTATAACGTGTTTGAAAAAAACCTTACGTTACAGAAATAGCCTACCATGTAAACTCCAAATTGATTGGAGCGCAACAAATGAAAGACTAACCACGATTGGTCGGGCTATAAATACTATCTTTCGTTGTTAGGGGAGACGTGGAAAGGTAACATTTTTTCAAACACTTGTCGAAACGTGGCCTCATTGGCTAGACTCGCTGATATACTCACTTAGGAGCGTTAGTTCGAGACCACTAGTCAAATAAGCTTGATAAAGCAACAGTGCGTTGAAGCCAGCTCATATTTTTGCTAAATAAAAGCCTGGAACATAAGCAGATGGGAATTTGTGCCAGAATTCATTGCTAATCAACGTATCTGTGTTTGTTTCCATGAATTGTGGTAAGCTTGAAACATTCAGTATCTTTTAATGAAAATTGAATGTGAATTGTTAATTTATGCCTGTATATATGTGTAGTTCAGTAGCAAACCTGATGTAAAGCCTATAATGCTCCAGCCTGAACAGAAGGTGTCGGAGGAAAGTAAAACTGCATGGAATGGCCAAACAGTACACTGACACCTAGATTATTGATTAGACAGAAATAATGCTGGAAGTGCAGAGGCGTAGTAACCATTAAGGAGGTAAATACTGGTATAAAGTATTTCAGATGAAGCTGACAGTTGGCCTAACGCTCTGAACTCAATGTTTGTGATGTATTGTGATCAGTGTAAAAAGAGAGTATAAGTTAGTTATGAAGTAGAAGGTACATCCTTCTTGTTTTCAGGGACCGTGGTCTTGATGGTAATGAGCAGCACATGGTTAGAGCTTTGCTGAATCCAGAGTCGGACAGCATACTCCTTGGTCCATTTAGCTATCAGTGAGGTGTCTCCAGAGCCCAGGGGAGAATTCGAGCAGAAGAGTCTGTTCCTGCCACCATCACGCAAGATAAGCTGATGTGACCCGCTGAGCTCAACATTATGTACCCCGTCTTAAAATAACATTGTACCATAAACTTAAGAGGGGAAGTAAATTGTGTTAATATCAAGAACTGAGAACATCTCCAATACTAGTTTCCTTAAGACAAACTATTGAAGTCATGATGACAAATACCAACAGAGCTTGAACAAAACAAAACCAGTATTACCTCATTTTACTACTACACAACTGACACACATAGGATATTTGTAATAATATATGTCACTACAATATTCATATTAATACATTCTGTACATAACTTGTAATTAAAATTGATTGTGATTCCTGGTTCCTTTGTATTTGAATCAGGACACACATATATATTCATGACAGAAATGAATACATATTGTTATTTGAAAAGTTATCAGTGACTCCGTTAAGATATTCTCATAGATTGTTATATGTATGTGAGTGTCACAGTGTTGTCAAGTGTAGTGGAATAAATTAAATTGTTTATCTGTCTGTTGTTGTGACTTACACTTCATCATACACATACCCTAGACACATAACGTAGTCATCACACTATTCCAGAATAATTCTGACTGAGATAGATATATATATGTGGCAGCAAGTAAGGTTATCTATAATACACTACTCATAATAGATATAGATACCTTCACAGCTGATCTCAGTCAGTACACTAAGTCCCCTATAAATATTTATAACATCTCATCTCACCACAATACCGGACACTTTTTATTGGATAATTTTGGACGGACTTTCATTGCCAATGAAATCTCTTTAATATTAATAAGGAAACCGGGACTGAGGAAACTGAAGGACCACATTCGGAGTCAGAGAGGGAACCTATTAAATAAACGAGACCCAAGACGCGTGCAAGAGGCCGATTGAAGTCTCTTTTATTCATTTGATCAAGGATTCTGTGAGCCAGGATTGGCGGAAGTTGTCATTTTACAGTTCTATATTTCATTACTAACATGTAAACTAACATATATATGCATATTGCCATGTGAATTTTAATAAGTGACAATCGCTCGTGGATGTCCAAGTCATTTGAGGCTGGCAACCTCAGCATACCGAATGATGATTCATAAACCAGCACTGCACGGGCTGGTGATTGCTTTATTGCTAGTTTCTTAATTATAACTGAAAGCAGAAAGTTGTCACAAGTTCCATTCGGAGCAGGGATGGAAAGATGAAAGAAATTATGTACATTTTAATTATAATATTTACAATTTCAAGCAGTGTAGATGTCCATATAAACATATTCACTTTAAAATTAATGTAAGTTTTCAAGCTTTAAACCAGTGCAAATGTCCATGTGAAAATATTCATTTAAACATTAATGAAAGTTTCAATCTTTTCAATCAGTGTAAACATAAAAAAAACATATTCAATTTCAAGTGTGAACACTTTTCATTCAGTCTAGATGTAAATGTAAACAGACCCTATCTATATTATTACCCTATTCATTTAAATGTAAGATAAAGGTAAAGCTATTCTAAAGCTATTGAGCCGCGGTAGCATAGTGGTTAGTGCACTTGCTTCCTAGCGCAGTGGTCTATGGTTCGATCCCCAGATGAGGTGGGATTTTTTTTTAGGCCACAAACGGCACCTGGGTCGACCCAGCCCCAATTGGGTACCAGAGCAATTCTGGGAAGGTTAAGGCGGCCGGCGTGATGCCGACCACATCACCCCTAGTGTGCCGACGGTCAAGATAATATGGGCCTAACACCATATTCCCAATATGCCTCAATGGGCGTGTAACGGGTTCCTTTACCTTTATCTTTTTATTCTATTTTAAATGTAAAGAAAGTTTTATCCGGAGGGATTACATTTAATTCTCATCGAGGGTAAATTCTGAGATAAATGTGAAGGTAGAATAGAAGAATAGAAGAGGGGGGAGGGGTGGACACATAACTATGTGTCGGAAAACGCCATACTCAGAAGAGCGTTTGTCTCTATTCTATTGCCACATTTATTGGTGGTACCAGCAGAAAGGACTATCGCTGGAACCAAGTGAAGGTAGAAGTGGACTGAGGTTATGCGAGACGCCATCATAAGAGGGTCTTATAGACAGACGTAGGACCATCTTGGCCGTTATTCCTTGACGTTCTAGGACCGTGCGGCGCCTTTAACCTTGCCCAGCGACTAGCGAGAGAGGTTTAAGAAAAACCCATCAACGGGAGCAGAAACTACTATTGGCAGCTAAGTGAAAAATATACGCTGCCAAAGTGAAATTTTTCCCATCATCATATCTACAATAAATCAATGATGAAACTTTTCTTCTTAACTGTTTAAATTATTTTCAAACTGTTAACAATCAAGTGATTATTAAATTTTGTTATTCGTAGTGTTACAAATTTAACTTTGATTTAATCATTTTAAGGTTACTGCATGTTTGTCTCAGTCAAATTACTACACACACTCTAAACTGAGCTATATCAGAATAAGAATTCGACTGAGTGAATCGGGGCTTGAACGAGCTGAAATTAATAAGTGCTTAATTCCTTTACAAAAGTTGTCGGCAGATTCTAGAATTAAGGTGTTCAGCGAAAGCAGCATTGTATTCGCGTATCTGAATATCCTGTCAAGACTCCCTTTGTAATATAAGTGTCATTACCCTTCTATCTACATCTCTGCCAAGAGTAATCTTGTGCGAAAGTAGATACCTTTGAAGCCCATATTAGATACTCTTGAATTTATGCCACTGTTGGACCACTTCTGCAAAGCAGGGGAGGCAATACCATCACACGCATTTACTCCAGTCACGTCCTCTATTGTACTTCTTTACAACTTTACGTCTCACCTCCGTCATATCTACTCCAATCATGCCCTCCAGTGTACCTCTCACGACCACATCTAACTTAACCATGTCCTTACCATACCTCTCATCTCCAGCAGATCTACTCCAATAATGTGATCCCCCATACCTCTCACCTCTTGCAGATCTTCTCCAAAACTGTCCTTCATTGTTCTTCTCACCTTCAGATCATTCACTCCAATCATATCCTCCATCATACATCTCACTCCTATCACGTCCTTTCAAATAATGTCATCCATTGTCCAACTTACCTGCAGCATATCTACTCTAGTCATGTCCTCCAATGTACCTTCCACCTCTGGCATTCTACTCCAGTTATTTCCACAACTATACCTGTCACCTTGATACATCTACTCTAGTCATGTTCTCTACTATATTTCTCATCTCCAGCACATTTGCTATAATCGTGCCCTCCATCATTTCTCACACTTCCAACACATCTATTCCAACCACGTCTCCCTCTATACCTCTCACCTCCAACACATCTACTCTAACCATTGTCTCCCCTATTCCTCTCACCTCCAGCACACCCACTCTAATAATGTCTTCCACTATATCTCTCTTTTCCAGGACATCTTCCCCAATCATGTCCTCCCTTATACCTGTCACCCCAAGCACACCTATTCCAATCATTTCATTCACCATTCACATATACTCCAATCATGTTCTCCACTATATCGCTCATCTTCAGAACATCTGCTATAATATTGCCCTCCAACATATCTCTGACTCCCAACACATCTATTCCAATCACGTCTCCCTCTATACCTCTCACATCCAGCACATCTACTCCAATCATGGTCTCGACTATTCTTCTCACCTCCAGTACACCCACTCTAATAATGTCCTCCACTATACCTCTCCTCTCTCTTCCAGGACATTTACCCCAATCATGTCCTCATTTATACATGTCACTCCAAGCACACCTATTCCAATCATTTCCTCCGCTATTCCTTTAACCTCCAGCATATCTACTCCAATCGTTTCCTCAACAGTACTACCTTCGGTTCGATTCGAGGGAGACCAAGAGTATACAGTTGTTACGGAGGTGTTTCGTATCTAGGTTGGCATTGGTGTTGTCTGGTCCTCACATATTCAGAAAGCGAGAACAATGCTGCATGAGGCTGAGCAAATGTAAACTCTATTATCAGCCGCCAACTTTTGTGAAGGACGGGGATTTCTTTTAATTCGTTAGCTTGTTCAAGAATCCAGCTGAGTTAATTCAGCGAAATTCATGTTATTACGATTATTATTGTATAGCTCTGTTTAGTGCGCTGTATTTGAAACAAGGAATAATATAGACATGTAGAAAATCAATCAGTTTCTTATAAGGAAGTAATTTTTTTTTTTACTTTGACATTTTTTGTTTCATTTTTGTTGTTCTTCTACAGTTTAAAAACTTTCATTAAATTATTTAAATACAATTCGGCGTCTCCCAAAGTCGGTGTCCAGTGCGACAACATCACTCTTAACGGCCAAGAGCGACCCTGCTTCTAAGTCATTTTGCTCGGTACTTGAAGAGGAAGAAGAGGACAAGGAAGACCCCTTCCCTAATTTATATCTCCGAAATGTAAATCCTCCTCTCAGTCCAACTTTGATATCAGCATCATCTCCCATCATCTCCCTTCATCTCCCTAAGGATCATAGGCGTTCAACAAACGAATGCCAAGTCTTCCTGCACCATTCCATCAGCTCAACAGAACCAGGACTGCCCGGTAACGCTATTAACATGTTTGATCAGTAGGTTGTCCTATCCACCTCCAACGTCTTAACTTTGATTGGTCATGTCAAAATAAAAGAAAAGCGAAAGATGTTAGAGCAACTAAAGCTTCCGTTAAAAAAAAAAATCAAGAGAAATTATTTCCGTTTTGGTTGTTGTTGTTGGCCTAATTGCCAAGTGTGTATTGCTGAGGCTATACTTATGCGAAATATGAATTTCGCGTGCTCTGTTGCTAATTTTCCATTCCAACATAATTCATAGTTCATTTTTGGTAATAAGTAAAATTTGTCTCCACACATTTTTCGTTGTGTACAGTAGAATTCAAAGAAACGTTTCTCGTTTTTGAATCTGTATGTCCGTCGGTCTGATGTCTTGCATGTGTCTACTTATAAAACTGATATTGTCTAATTCATTTGTTACTTAAAATGTTCCTTTCATTTCTTTAATAATAGGTCTCACGTTATTTGTGGAATCAATTTGTTGTTGCCCTACAAGACGCCACTAGGCGTGATGGCCACTGACTGCTTTAACGGTCGGCGGCTAAGGATCAAAGAAGAAGAAATGTAAAATGGAAATCAAGAAGAAAATGACCAAAGCTAAAAACACCATTACATATTAACATACAAAAAAGTAACTAGTATATTAACTTGTCAACGAGTGTTATATATGTAGTAAGATTTGGTACGACTTGCTTTGTTTGTGAAAAAATGTGTAACGCGACACACACACACAGATAAGAGTACAAAAACAACGCGGTGGGACTTGCTTTGAAGTTTGAAGGTGGCGGAAAAATTGGCGCTGCGTCTAGCCGACCGCCATTGAAGAAGGTAGGATATAGCGAACATAGGAAATATGGCCGACCTTAAAAGTTTGCATTAGCAGGAAAGAAAATCTAAAGCTACAAGAGCAAGAGTGGTTGGAAGACATTTAAATAATAATAATTCACCAAAGGAGATAGACTATGAATGATATCAAAAAGGATATTATTCAACTGTAAATGGTTTTAACAATAATTGATATTTTTCATCGTCATCACATCTGCTAAAAGTTAGCTCTTGATCATTGAAAATTTATTAATAATACATGCCTCTACGGATTTCGATAAAACATGGACCGAATGAACGCTTCATATGGGGACAATGAAAAGATACCTAGGAAGGAAGGAAAGATATGTGTGTAGTGGAAATAAGAGAAAACAAGTACAGAAAAAGCACAAATCGCCTCAAACCAAGAGATTAAACGAAATCTTTTCGGACTTCAGACGGTGCTTTCTCGAACGGGAGAGTCGCCCAAATATAAGGACACAGCGGCGCGTTTAAAATCACACACACCAAATCCAGAAGCCAGAGTGAGAAACTGGAAGACAGTATCTGCAATAAAAGTTCTTTTTTCACGCTGCATGCAGGGCAGATAGACTTCAACAAATACAGCCTCACTGTGCGCTTATTAATCCTAAGAGGGTATGTAAGTTTATTAAAGATATGTGAGTGACTAATATCATTTTATTTCAGATTTTGTTTACGATTTGATTGTATCAGAAATAATAAAAAGCGTATGACGCTAACCAGAGATAACCTCCACCGTCATTGTGAGGAATCATAACCATTAATTGGTTAGCCAAATATATCATGGCTAGTTCTTGCCTGGAAGCTTACGACATACCAGCAAGTACATAAGTGACTTGGCATCGATAAGTGGAAGGCAAAGGTTATATCTTACTCATGTAACATAACTTGTGATTTATTCATGTATTTTGTTATTTTCTGCACGGTAGACATTATCTTATCATGCTATCTCTGTAACATATTACCATGAATCATTCATTTATATGCAAACTCTGAAGACATGGTCGCCTCATGAACATCAGGGTTCCCGAGCATGTTGGAACACTGTAAAAGCCTGTTTACTGTCTGTTTAAGCCTGGAGATGTAGAGATGTAACAATTCGCTCCAGAGTATAACTGCCCGTTTGTGTTCATGAGTTGTAAAGATGGCAGAGTGTGCTGATGCGGTGTAATCTACACCGGCATAGGTGCCGCCAGGGTATATTCATGGTGTCAGCATACGTGTAGATACAGACGTGTAGTACTTGTATAAGACTGCGGTTGATCGTGTAGGAGTGAATAGTAGTGCTGAAACACGAAGGCCGTATAGGCTCTTGGAGACTTCACATAGATCATAGAACAGTGAAGTAGGGAATGCTGCTGACGTTTACAATATTTATTCATGTACGATAATTATGAAGGTTAGACATTATATGTGTAGTTATGAACATCAGGCATCACAGATCCCGAACAGCTTAGACATGTAACAATGTCTTGACCAATAATTACTGTTCATGCAATAGCTCTAATCCCTGACTGAGCCCTGTCAGTTAAGCCCTAGCAAATATATTGCCTAGTACGGGCGATATCAGTTATTTAACAAAGTCAATGCTATTGTCCTACAACTAGCAAAAGACTTCATTCTGGCCGCACATGCCAGGTACTTCATTCTGGTGAAGAAGATTTGCCGTAAACACGGACCAATATAATGACGACGAAATCAGGCCGCGGGTCGCGGGCCTCGATAATCAGGTGACTCTCAGTTTACATAAACTTCTGAGAATAAATATATTTCTCCCTAACAATATTCCGCCTGCATTACGGATCCATTAAGTTGATTCTTAGGCTTATATGTATAACAGGTCAACTTAGACCTAGTCTTTCAAATATGTAGCCATACTGGGGTACAGTATATTAACTCTTCGTGAGCTTCGCTCACTATGTCGCCATGAGCGATAAATGTACCTTTAAGATCTAATCGAGACGAAAAAGATCGAATAATGTTTCAGTTACCTTCTCATAGAATCCTTACACTCTAAGGTAACACAACATAAAGAATCACTCAGGGAAGGAAGAATGACAAAACAGTCATTCCCAGAATTTCCAAATCCCTATCGAAACTTGGCAGAGAGAAATCTACGGATCGGTACATCCGTTCTAAGCCTTAGGTACACTCTCCTTGAATCATCAGTCTCTCGGTCTTTGCGCCAAGACCTGCGCATGCCCAAAGAGCATAGACCAGATCGAGGCTAAACCAGACCAGGCGTTTCCGCCCCAAACGGGTGGTAAAGATACTCCGTATATGGTCCTATAAATAGACTTAAGACATGTCAACTATAAGACATTGCCTGAGACAGGACAACATAAGACAGGGGAAGATAATCACCAGTCAAACCTGTCACAGAAAGATAATAAACATTTATCTCTCTTTGATCACATTAAACCAAACATAAATTATGTTGGTGTTTTTCTCTCCTTCAAAAATGACAGCAACAAACACTATGCACATATTACCTTTTATTACAGGTTTTATAATCGTTCCTGATCGAGCTCATGATTGAGTGTCTAATCGAGGTCGTGGTCAAGTATAAAACTGAAGACTTGAGGACCTTTGATCCTGCTAACTGGACCCTAGTGGTCACACAATCCTCAACACCTTAGTCCCCCGTAGTTATAGGGCGGGCTGAAGGAAAGTCTTCCCGATCATCAGTGTGTCTCAGGAACCTCGAGCAAATGCCAGATGAGTTTATGTGTATCCAACCAACAAGAACTGTGAGCAGTTTCAACTGTAAAGCGAGTGTCGATGATGATAACAGCTAGAGACTAAATAGCAAGACATATCAAAACTTTACAGTGACAGACGTTTATAATTTCATTGGAAGATTCATCCAAGATTTTTTTTCTATTATTTATTTTAATTTGTAAATATAAATAATCATACATTTTACCATCTTCCAACACCCACTTCTCATTACAAGGATATGTATGTAGATTGTACTCATTTGATAAAACTGTTAAATTTTGAGTTACGTTTTCTAATTTAATTATATTATCACATAGGGTTACTATAGCAAAGGTGGCACAGTATACTTCTGAAGCCTAAATCTATTGTCCAACTCAGAGTATTCACAGCCGTAACTCAATTGTGATACCAGTGTACTTCTCTGGCACTGGGACTTCATAATTTCTGGAGAGAGATTCTACTTATTCTCTACCACTATCATCACACCAGAAAAAACTTTCGCTATACTGGGGGCTCGTTCGCGGGATATTATTTTTTATCCTGAGCCACTATCTATGTATTCTTATATCTTGAGCCACAAATAGTTTGCAAAAAAAAAATCTTTTTGAAAAATTCTAAAACTTAGAAATTGTTTTGTAATAGTAGTACCATTGAGTACCAAGTAAATAGGAGACGCTCACAAGGTTTTAAGGATTTGTCTTGTTCAAAGTAATTAATTCATTTTAATTAAGTTTTGGGTAGTGAAGGTAAAATAATATACCCCCTGGTAAGTAAGCATCATGGCTGAACTGGTCAAGTTTAGGACTGCGAACATGCAGATGGTAAAAGAGCTAGGCATGTCAGGTAGTGATCTTATCCAGTATGTCACAAAGGATGTGGACAAACATATGGACAGAGCGGACAACAGATTTGATACTGAAGCTAAGAAATTAGAAGCAGAAAGAGAAGCCAAAAGACTTGAAGCTGAAGCTAAGAAATTCGAAACAGAAAGAAAAGCTAAAAGCTTGACGCTGAGAGAGAAGCCAAACAATTAGAAGCAGAATTAGAAGCTGAAGAAAGAAGGTTACAAAGAGCTCATGAGTTAAGTTTAAAGGAACTTGAACTCCAGGGAGCAGCTAGCAACCATGGTGCTAGCTCACCTAACTCAGAGAGTAGCTGCAACCAGAGCTCGGCAAATGGGGCCATGAGTTTTCCCCTGGATCCACTTATTGAAAAGGAGGACGCCATTGAGTCATACCTGGATAGATATGAGAGATTGGCCTCTACCTATGGATTGGAAAAGGAAAAATGGAACCTTAAGCTATCTCAGGGGCTGAGGGGAGATTCATACGATGTTATTTAAAACTCTCAAAAGAAGACCAGGAAAATTATGAAATCTTAAAACAAGCTTTACTGGTCAGGTAAGAAAATAATTCTGAATCTTATAGAAAGAGGTTCCGAACTGCTAAGCTACTTCCAGGAGAAAACTACCACCAGTTTTCTGCCAGATTGGAAACATATCTGACAAAAAGGACTAGCTTAGGAAAATGTCAAGATTTAAAAGAAATGATTATGATGGAACAACTCAGAGAATCCATGTCTCAAGAAATGAGGAAATTTCTTATGGAGCAAGGAGCATAGAGATTGGATGATATTTTAACCATGGCTGAGAGATATCAAGCAGCTCAGTCAGAAGTCTCAGGAAATAAAAAGAAGCAGGGGGAGAACTTCAAACCTTCACAAATCTATACCAACTATGAACACAGGGACAATTCCAACAGGAACAAACACAGAACTGATTATAAAGACAAAATCACTCTGGGATCAGATAAGAAACCTTCACAAAAGGAAGGAAAGTGGTAAAAATTATGTCAAATGAGTAACCACAATACTGCAGAATGCAGACGGAAAAACCCTCCTCATCACGCTGCATGCCTTACAACAGGGAACAAGGGAAAGAAGGACCTGGCAGATAGTCAGAAAGACGTCCATCATCCCCCTGTCTGTGAGGAAGTGACCTTGAATGGCTCCCAAGTACTGTGCTTATATGATAAAGGCTTGGAAATTGACTCAATGTAGCGAAAGGTTTTCCTAGTGTGATAATAGTGGTAGAGAAGAAGTAGAATCTCTCTCCAGAAAGTATGAAGACCCAGTGCCCGAGAAGTACACGGGTATCACAATTGAGTTACGGCTGTGAATACTCTGAGCTGGGTAATAGATTTAGACTTCAGAAGTATACTGCACCACTTTCGCTATAGTAACATTATGTGAGAATATAATTAAATTAGAAAAAAGTAACTCAAAATTTAACTGTTAAAAATTTACCAAGTCAAATGAGTACTTACTTACTTACTTAGTCGTTATTCTTCTACCGTGAGGTGTAGAGGTTTAGAAGAGAGAGCGCCAGACTATCCTATCGGCTGTCTTCCTCCTGGCCTGGTTTTATTCTAGTCCTCGGTCCTTCAAAGATTGTCTAATGTTGTCCTCCCAGCGGACTCTGGGTCGTCCTCGGGGTCTGGATCCTTGGCTCTTTGTTTTCCATGCTTGTCGTGGTATCCGATCTTCTCCCATTCTGCAAACATGGCCAAACCATCTTAATTGGGACTGTTCTACTTGGGTCTGCAGGGGGTAGGATTTAAGGCCTTAACGTATCGTCTGGTTGCATACCATGTCTCTTCTTCGTACTTCAACCACCTTCCTCAGATACCTCATTTCTGAGGTTTGGATCTGGCTTTTATGGGTTGTAGTCATTGCCCATGACTCGCATCCATATGTCAAGTACAATTTTTATAATTTATTTATGTACATGTATCTAGCCTTGTAATGAGAAGTGGGTGTTGGAAGATGGTAAAATGTATGATTATTTATAGTTACAAATTAAAATAAGAAATAGGAACAAAAAGCTTGGATATATCTTCCACTGAAATTACAAAAGTCTGTCACAGTATATCTTTGAGATATCTTGCTATCTAGTCTCTAGCTGTTATCATCATCGACGATCGTTGTAGAAACTGCTCACAGTGTTTGTTGGATGGATACACATAAAACGCATCTGGTATTTGGCACGTCTGCTCGAGGTTTTTGAGACACACTTGAATCAATAGACTGGCCTTCAGCCCGCCCAATAACTACGGGGGACTAAGGTGTTGAAGATTGTTTTACCTCTATGCTTCATTAGCAGGATCAAAGGTCCTCAAGTCTCTAGTTAAACTCGATTACGAACTCGATTATGAGCTCGATCAGGAACGATCATAAACGTGATCAGGAACGATCATAAACTTGATCAGAAAGGATCTTAAAACCTAGAACAAAAAGTAAAAGGTGGCCATGGTGTTCCAACAATCTCACCAACCACTGCTGTTCATGAGTCGACCATGTCTTCAGTGTTTGTATATAAATGAATGATTCATTGTAGTATGTTACAGATATAGCATGATAAGATAATGTCAAATGTGCAGAAAAAAACAAAATACATTAATAAATCTCATGTTATGTTACATGGGTAAGATATAACCTTTGCCTTCCACTTATGGATGCCAAGTCACTTATGTACTTGCTGGTATGTCGTATGCTTCCAGGCAAGAACTAGCCATGATATATTTGGCTAACCAATTAATGGTTATGCTTCCTGACAATGCCGGTGGAGGTTATCTCTGGTTAGCGTCATTCCCTTTTTGTTATGCCTGATACAATCAAATCGCAAACAACATCTGAAATGAAATTGATATTAGTCACACATATCTTTAATAAACTTACATACCCTCTTAGGATTAATAAGCTCACGGTGAGGCTGTATTGGTTGAAGTCTATCTGCCCTGCATGCAGCGTGAAAAAAGAACCTTTCTTGCAGAAACTGTCTTCTAGTCTCTCACACTGGCTTTTGGATTTGGTGTGTGTGATTTTAAACGCAGGCCGTAAGGAGGCAGCCCCTCCACCATGCAAAGGCACAACAGGCCAATCACCTGTTTGCTTTAAAATCACGATTACTAGCAACACAAGAGAGAAAACTGGACTGATTCTAAAGACGACGAACTGGAACGGACTACGGACTACGGACTTATGGAACTTGGAACACAAGAAGTATAAATGGGAAGGAAGAGGAGCTGGTGGAAGAGATGAGGAAAGCAAAACTAGAAATCCTGGCTATAACGGAAACAAAGAAAAAAGGACAAGGAGTCATGGATCTCGATGGCAACACGCTGCTCTACAGTGGTGTACCCATGTCTGAAAGAGCTAAAGGGGGCGTGGGTTGCATTGTGGCCCAAAATCAAAAAGATAGTATCAAGGGATGGAACTTTGTCTCGGAGTGCATTATGGTTGTTAAACTAAAAGAAGGAGAAACCATACTCAACCTGGTCATAGTGTATGGGCCAAATGAGGATGAGAGAGCAGAGATCAAGGAGGAATTCTTCGAGCTGCTTCAAAGGACAGTGGATGACTGCCTAGATGAAGTTATCATGCTCGGAGATTTTAATGCCAGAGTTGGAAATGACCATGCTAGATGGGGTGGAGTTATCGGAAGATATGGAGAAGATACTCTCAATGACAATGGAAAGCGACTCCTTAGATTCTGCAGTGAGCAGAATCTGATCATTACAAACACAAAGTTCCCCCATAAGCGCATACATGCATACACTAGATGTGAACCAACAAAGAATGAGAAAATCAGAGATCGACTTTGCCATTGTTTGGAGAAGCTCATTCAAATATGTCCGAGATGCTAGGTGTGGAGGGGGCCAGAGATTGGAAGTGATCACTACCTGCTAACAATCAAAAGAACAACTGAAAGAGTTGCTCAGCCTAGGAACTGTCCAACATCACGCAAGAAACCAAGTAAACGAGCAGGAGAAATGAGCATTAGGACCTACAAGCTGAGAGAGCCAGAAATTAAGACCAGATATCAGGGGCTTATCGCTGCAGCGGTGAGCAACACAGAAGAACGACCTGATGACTTGGAAACCCTCTGGATTAAATTCAAGGATATCATAAAGACAGCTGCTGCAGAAGCATGCGGTGAAGTCCGACTTGGGAACAAGAGAAAGAGGACACCTTGGTGGACAGAGGAAGTCAAAGAGAAAATAAGAGAGAAGAAAATAACATGGAAACAATACTTAGGAGCTAAAAACACAACAGGACAAATGGAAAAATATAGAGAATATGTGACACTCAGAACAGAAGCAAAGAACAAAGTGCTAGCAGCAAAACAGAAGTCCTGGGAAGAATTTGGAGAAAAGCTAGAAAAAGATGCACAAGAAAACCAGAAATTGTTCTATAAGACCCTAAAGAACATGAGGAAGGAAAAACAATGCCCTCTCAAATTTATAAAGGACAAGCAAGGCAAATTGCTTACTGCCCCGAAGGAAGTAATGGGAAGATGGAAAGAATATTTCTCAGAACTCCTGGATGGTGAGCATGGTGAAGCATCAGAAATGATAAACACTAGCACAGAAGAGAAAACCAATGATGGTGAAGATGACATAAAGATGGAAGAACTGAAGGCAGCACTGGAGAAAATCAAGATGGGCAAAGCAGCAGGGCATGATGGTATAACACCAGAAATGGTTAAGTTCATGGGAGCATCAGGCGACCTATTACTCTTAAGGGTTTTTACAGGCAGCGTGGTACAACAAGACCATACCAAAGGATTGGGAGATTGCCATCATAACACCAATTTTCAAAAAGGGTGACAATCGACAGTGTGGAAACCATAGAGGCATATCCCTTCTCAGTGTCCCTCGTAAAATCTACTCTAGAATCCTAGAGCAGAGACTCCGACGCCTAGCTGAACCACAATTGGATGAGGTCCAGTGCGGATTCCGAGCAAACCGAAGTACTCAAGACCTAATCTTCACACTCAGACAGCTGAGTGAAAAGGCCCTTGAGTATAAGAGTGAGATGCATCTTTGTTTCATAGATCTGGAAAAGGCGTTTGACAGGGTCCCCTGGAGCAAACTTTGGGACTGTTTGGCAAGGAAGAATATTCCAGCACCTCTGATTCATGCTATACAGAGCTTCTACAAGTCTTGCAGAAATTATGTGAGGACAGCAAACCATAAGTCAGAAGAGTTCAGGACCACCACTGGTGTAAGACAAGGTGATATCCTATCACCTTACCTCTTCATACTCCTTATGGACGATGTCATCAAGGCATGTAAGGAGAGAACAAGAAAGTATTCAGTGGGGTACTGGAAGATGAGACAGGTCTATATTTCGGAGCTGGCATTTGCTGATGATGTTGCCCTGATTGCTAAATCAGAGACACATCTCCAATCCAACCTGCAAGTCTGGAAGGAAGAGCTGGAGAAGAGAGGGATGGTCATAAGCAGCTCTAAAACAAAATCACTGGTGATATCACGAGAAGAAAGAAAACATCAGATTAAGCTGGGAGAACAGGTCCTGGAGCAGGTCGACCACTTTAAATACCTCGGAGCTATTATTGACCAAAAGGGAGGCATCATAGAAGAGTTGGCCACTCGAAAAGCAGCAGCTGTGAGACTTTTTCAGGCCATAAATCGAGGATTCCTCAGCAGGAGAGAGGTTGGTAAGAAAACGAAGATGGCTGTATACCGCTCCACCTATGTCCCAGTCTTGACATATGGATGCGAGTCATGGGCAATGACTACAACCCATAAAAGCCTGATCCAAACCTCAGAAATGAGGTATCTGAGGAAGGTGGTTGAAGTAACAAGAAGAGACATGGTACGCAACCAGACGATACGTCAAGGCCTTAAATCCTACCCCCTGCAGACCCAAGGAAACAGTCCCAATTAAGATGGTTTGGCCATGTCTGCAGAATGGGAGAAGATCGGATACCACGACAAGCATGGGAAACAAAGAGCCAAGGATCCAGACCCCGAGGACGACCCAGAGTCCGCTGGGAGGACAACATTATACAATCTTTGAAGGATCGAGGACTAGAATGGAACCAGACCAGGAGGAAGACAGCCGATAGGATAGTCTGGCGCTCTCTCTTCAAAACCTCTACACCTCACGGTAGAAGGGGAACGACTAAGTAAGTAAGGTTTTAAACGCGCCGCTGTGTCCTTATATTTGGGTGACTCTCCCGTACGAGAAAGCACCGTTTGAAGTCCCATATGATTTTCGTTTAATCTCTTGGTTTGAGGCGATCTGTGCTTTTTCTGTACTTGTTTTCTCTTCTTGTCACTATACACTTATCTCTTTCCTTCCTTCCTAGGTATTCTTTCATTTCCCCCATCTGAGGCTTTCAATCTATCCAAGTTTTATCGAAATCCGCTTAGGTATGTAGTTATAATAAATTTTTAAAGATTTTTAGCTAACTTTTTAACAGATGTGATGACGATGAAAACTGTTTAATTTTAGTTTTAAAATTATTTATATTTGAAATAATATTCTTTTGGACATCATTCATACTCTATCTCCTTTGGTGAATTATTATTATTTAAATGTCTTCCAACCAGGCTTGCTCTTGTAGTTTTAGATTTTCTTTCCTGCTAATGCAAACTTTTAAGGTCCGCCATATTTCCTATATTCGCTATTCCTACCTTCTTCAATGTCGGTTGGCTAGACACATCGCCAATTTTTCTGCCACCTTCAAACTTCAAAGCAAGTCCCACCGCGTTGTTTCTGCACTCTTATCTCTGTGTGTGTGTGTGTGTGTGTGTGTGTGTGTGTGTGTGTGTGTGTGTGTGTGTGTGTGTGTGTGTGTGTGTGTGTGTGTGTGTGTGTGTGTGTGTGTGTGTGTGTGTGTGTGTGTCGCGTTACACATTTTTTCACAAACAAAGCAAGTGGTACCAAATCTCGCTACAGACTCCTCTTCTTTAAAACAGTGCATGCACGGTCAACTTTTTAGTAACACATTCTGCAGTTTCTCCTTACTTTTCTATCTCTCTCTATCTCCTTCGACCGGATGACGACTTAAAAAGTCGGGTCTAAGATTGTCCCGTCCTGGAATGAATCTCACATTGAACGAATATGGAGATAAAAGTAAACTCTACAATAAAAGTCGTGAATTTAATTTTTAGACACCGCTAAAAACATCAATGGCTGGTGATCGCTTTCAACAATAAAGTTTTTCCCGTAAAGAAAAGGGGCAAATTTGTTGATCGACCAGACCAAAGCGAGGCATTCACGATCAACTGTAGGATAATTTCTTTCAGCTGTATTTAACTTTCTACTGGCAAAAGCTACTGGTAGAAGCATATGTGGCGGTGTGTCTGCCCGCTGTAGTAATGTTGCTCCGATGCCTACATTGCTAGCAGCCGTTCTTAGTACGAATTCTTGTTTGATATCGGGAAGGGCAAGGATAGGTTCATTTGTCAGCTTATTTTTCAACTCTGTATAAGCCTGTTTACACTCCGGGGTCCATTGTATTTTATCCGGCTGATCTTTTTTGGTTAAGTCGGTTAATGGCGTGCACAATGAGTTTAAATGAGGTATATATTTCTGATAGAAACCGCACAGTGAGGCAAAGGATCGTACATCCTTCTTAGTTTGTGGTCTTAGTGCTTTTCTCATTTTCTCTACGTTCTTTGGGTCAGGAGACATTTGCCCTGTATAGATAATGTGAACTAAAAATTCCAATTTCTCACATCCAATGTGACACTTAGTTGGACGTGCTGTCAATCCCATATCTCTCAGTCTATTTAACAACCTGGAGAGTGCTACTACGTGTTCCTCGAATGTAGTGGTAGCAATCCGAATGTCATCCATGAAGTTGTTGATATGAGGATTTTGTAATGGTTCCAACAATTTTTTCATCAATCTGGAGAAAACACTTGGAGCATTCTTTAAACCAAATGGGAGTACATTAAACTCGTAATGTCCATCCGGTGTACTAAAAGCTAACAGTCTCCCAACTTCTGGTTTCACTGGTATTTGGTAGTATCTACTTTTGAAAAATACCGAGCCTTACTCAATGTATCAAACAACTGACTTGTGACAGGTAATGGGTCTACCTGAGATTCAGTGACAGCATTTAGCTTCCTGTAGTCAATGCATAACCTGTGTTCACCACTAGGCTTCCTTAATAGCACCACACTTGAGCTGTAGGGAGAATCAGACTTTGAAATGATTTTCTCTTTTAAGAGATAGTCAATCTCATCCTTGAGTGCCTGTGCTTGCTATTGTTCAGTCCATGTTCGCAACAATGCTTCCAGTGGACCGTGTATGGGGACAGCCAAACAACAACGTTGCCGGACCCACACCTATTTTTATTGTAAGTGCAGTATACCGAAGTGGGGCCTGTGTCCTTTAATTGTTTGGTACAGCCCTGGTTCCTCCCTCCTATGGTTCTGGTTTGTTTCCGCAGCTTTTTTATTACTGGCTGCTGACTAACCAAATTGTCCAGATGATCCAGGTCGTGGTGTTCCGAACAATATCTAGTCGGAGTGGGATATCTTTCGTCCCCTCTCTGTACAATACGGAGTTGCCATGATACTGGTGTAACAGTAGACTTGTTGTGATTTTGTTTTCTCTTTATCACTGCATCTACCTGTTGTTTTCTCTTGTGTGTTTTCTTGGTAGGCCTACGTCCGCAACAATGCTTCTTAGGTCCTGTAACTGGTCTACAATTCTGAATGAGACTACCTGGTTACATTCTGAACAGGATTTAATATACCAACTTATGTCTTCAATTATTCTTGGCCAGTAATATCGCAATGCTATATTTTGACAAGAGGCAACTTTTCCTCTGTGACCACTGCCTGATGTAGCATGCTCTTGCTCCATAATTTCCTCACTGTAGAATTTTAGCACTACCAGCTGTCCATGCCCTTTAGGTCCTTTTCCAGCTTGTCTGTAGAGTAGGCCACGTTCTATATAGTAGTCTCCTTTCTCTGGAGGGTTATGGGCCTTTGGCAATTTGCCAAAACAAGGCGTCAATGTGCTGTCTACTGTTTGAGCCTTTTTCATCTTTATACGATGAATGTTTATTAGATCTCCCTCCTCCTTTTTGGTGCTCGACCTGATATGGTTTGCTGAGATGACAACAGGTTTTATTGGGTCACCCAAAAAGACATATTTACATCCTATTACCAACGGGTATATGGGATCATCACTTACTGCTGCTCTTATCACTCCTTCCACATAGCGAGTTCTCACATTGATCCTTGCTATGGGAAGTGTCATGGTGACGGTTCCCTGCATTGCCTCTTGTATGTTTGGTGTTTCTGTGGTAAGTTGATCAGGCTGCACTAGGGTTGCACTCACGACTGAGGCAAATTCCAATCCTGAATCATATAAGCACTGAATTTTAGTGCCATTACATGTCACTTCCTCACAGACAGGGGGATGATGGAGGTCATTCTGACTAACTGCCAGTTCCTTCCTTCCCTTGTTCTCTGTTGTAAGACACGCGGCGTGATGAGGAGGGTTGTTCCTTCTGCAGTCTTCAGTATTGTGGTTACTCATTTGGCAAGATTTACACCACTTTCCTTCCTTTCGTGAAGGTTTCTTATCTGATCCTAGAGGGTTTTTGTCTTTATATCAGTTCTGTGTTTGTTCCTGTTGGAATTGTCCCTGTGTTCATAGTTGGTATAGTTTTGTGAAGGTTTGAAGTTCTCCCCCTGCTTCTTCTTATTTCCTGATACTTCTGACTGAGCTGCTTGATATCTCTCAGCCATGGTTAAAATATCTTCCAATCTCTCTGCTCCATGAGAAATTTCCTCATTTCTTGAGGCATCGATTCTCTCAGTTGTTCCATCATGACCATTTCTTTTATATCTTGACATTTTCCTAAGCTAATCCATTTTGTCAGATATGTTTCCACTCTGGCAGAAAACTTGTGGTTGTTTTCTCCTGGAAGTAGCCTAGCAGTTCGGAATCTCTTTCTATAAGATTCAGAATTATTTTCGTACCTGACCAGTAAAGCTTGTTTTAAGATTTCATAATTTTCCTAGTCTTCTTTTGAGAGTTTTAAATAAACATCATATGAAACTCCCCCTCAGCCCCTGATATAGCTTAAGGCTCCAGTTTTCCTTTTCCAATCCATAGGTAGAGGCCATCTCTCATATCTATCTAAGTATGAGTCAATGGCGTCCACCTTTTCAATAAATGGAACACAATGGAAACTCATGGCTCCATTTGCCGTGCTCTAGTTGGAGCTACTCTCTGAGTGAGATGAGCTAGCACCATGATTGCTAGCTGCTCCCTGGAGTTCAAATTCCTTTAAACTTAACTCTTGAGCTCTTGTAACCTTCTTTCTTCAGCTTTTAATTCTGCTTCTAATCTTTTGGCTTCTCTCTCAGCATCTAAGCTTTGGCTTCTCTTTCTGTTTCTAATTTCTTAGCGTTAGCTTCAAGTCTTTTGGCTTCTCTTTCTGTTTCTAATTTCTTAGCTTCAGATTCAAATCTTTTGGCTTCTCTTTCTGCTTCTAATTTCTTAGCTTAAGTATCAAATCTTTTGTCCTCTCTGTCCATATGTTTGTCCACTGCCTTTGTGACATACTGGATAAGACACACAACCTGACATGCCTAGTTCTTTTCCCATCTACATGATCGCAGTCCCAACCTTCACCATCTCAGCCATGATGCTTACTCACTGGAGGGTATATATATTTACCTTCACCAAACAACTAACTTAATTTAAATTAATTAATTAATTTGAACAAAACAGATCCTTAAATCCTTGTGAGAATCTTCTATTTACTTCGTACTCAATGGTACTATTATTTTTTTAAAAATTTCTAATTTTTATAATTTTTTAAAAAACATTATTTTTACAAACTATTTGTGGCTCAAGATAGAAGAATACATAGATAATGGTTCAGTATAAAAGACAATATCTCGCGAAAGAGCCCCCAATGTAGCGAAAGGTTTTCCTATTGTGATGATAGTGGTAGAGAAGAAGTAGAATCTCTTTCCAGAAAGTATGTAGTCCCAGTGCCCGAGAAGTACACGGGTATCACCATTGATTTACGGCTGTGAATACTCTGAGCTGGACAATAGATTTAGGCTTCAGAAGTATACTGCACCACTTTCTCTGTAGTAACCTTATGTGATAATATAATTAAATTAGAAAAAGTAACTCAAAATTTAAATGTTTAAAATTTACCAGTCAAATAAGTACAATATCATAATTTATTTATGTACATCTATCTAGCCTTGTAATGAGAAGTGGGTGTTGGAAGATGGCAAAATGTATGATTATTTATAGTTACAAATTAAAATAAATAATAGAAAAAACATCTTGGCTTTATCTTCCACTGAAATTACGAAAGTCTGTCACGGTATATCTTTGAGATATCTTGCTATCTAGTCTCTAGCTGTTATCATCATTGACATTCGTTGTAGAAACTGCTCAGTGTTTGTTGGATGGATACACATAAAACGCATCTGGTATTAGCCACGTCTGCTCGAGGTTCCTGAGACACACTTGAATCAATAGACTGGCATTCAGCTCGCCCTATAACTACGGGGGACTAAGGTGTTGAAGATTGCTTGACCTCTATGCTTCATTAGCAGGATCAAAGGTCCTCAAGATTCTAGTTAAACTTTATCACGAACTCGATCATGAGCTCGATCATGAACAATCATAAACTTGATCAGGAACGATCATAAACTTGACCAGGAACGATCATACAACCTGAAACAAAAGGTAATAGGTGGCCATGGTGTTCCAACAATCTCACCAACCACTGTTGTGCAGGTGGCAACCATGTCTTCAGTGTTTGTATATAAATGAATGATTCATGGTAGTATGTTACAGAGATAGCATGATAAGATAATGTCAACTGTGCAGAAAATAACAAAATACATTAATATATCACATGTTATGTTACAAGGGTAAGATATAACATTTGCCTTCCACTTATGGATGCCAAGTCACTTATGTACTTGCTGGTATGTCGTAAGCTTCCAGGCAAGAACTAGCCATGATATATTTGGCTAACCAATTAATGGTTATGCTTCCTGACAATGCCGGTGGAGGTTATCTCTGTATAGCGTCATTCCCTTTTTATTATGTCTGATACAATCATATCTTAAACAACATCTGAAATAAAATTTATATTAGTCACACATATCTTTAATACGCTTACATACCCTCTTAGGATTAACAAGCTCACGGTGAGGCTGTATTGGTTGAAGTCTATCTGCATGCGGCAAAAAAAAAGAACTTTTCTTGCACATACTGTCTTCCAGTCTCTCACTCTGGCTTCTGGATTTTGTGTGTGTGTTTTAAACGCAACTCCGCCTATGTCGGTCCCAAGCCCGGATGAAAAAGGAGGAGGGCGGCCTGCATGGAGGCCGTAAGGAGGCAGCCCCTCCACCATGCGAAGGCACAACAGATCAATCACCTGTTTGTCTTAAACTATGATTACGAGCAATACAAGAGAGAAAACCGGACTTATCCTAAAGGCGACGAACTGGAACGGGAGATGAGGAAAGCAAAACTAGAAATCCTGGCTATAACGGAAACGAAGAAAAAAGGACAAGGAGTCATGGATCTCGATGGCAACACGTTGCTCTACAGTGGTGTACCCATATCTGAAAGAGCTAAAGAGGGCGTGGGTTGCATTGTGGCCCAAAATCAAAAAGATAGTATCAAGGGATGGAACTTTGTCTCGGTGCGCATTATGGTTGTAAAACTAAAAGAAGGAGAAACCATACTCAACCTGGTCATAGTGTATGGGCCAAATGAGGATGAGAGAGCAGAGGTCACGGAGGAATTCTTCGAGCTGCTTCAAAGGACAGTGGATGACTGCCTAGATGAAGTTATTATGCTCGGAGATTTTAATGCCAGAGTTGGAAATGACCATGCTAGATGGGGTGGAGTTATCGGAAGATATGGAGAAGATACTCTCAATGACAATGTAAAGCGACTCCTTAGATTCTGCAGTGAGCAGAATCTGATCATTACAAACACAAAGTTCCCCCATAAGCGCATACATGCATACACTAGATGTGAACCAACCAAGAATGAGAAGTCAGTGATCGACTATGCCATTGTTCGGAGAAGCTCATTCAGATATGTCCGAGATGCAAGAGTCTGGAGGGGGGCAGAGATTGGAAGTGATCACTACCTGCTAACAATCAAACGAACAACTGAAAGAGTTGCTCAGCCTAGGAACTGCCCAACATCATGCAAGAAACCAAGTAAACGAGCAGGAGAAATGAGCATTAGGACCTACAAGCTGAGAGAGCCAGAAATTAAGACCAGATATCAGGGGCTTATTGCTACAGCAGTGAGCAACACAGAAGAACGACCTGATGACTTGGAAACCCTCTGAAATAAATTCAAGGATATCATAAAGACAGCTGCTGCAGAAGCATGCGGTGAAGTCCGACTTGGGAACCAGAGAAAGAGGACACCTTTGTGGACAGAGGAAGTCAAAGAGAAAATAAGAGAGAAGAAAATGGCATGGAAACAATACTTAGGAGCTAAAAACACAACAGGACAAATGGAAAAATATAGAGAATATGTGACACTCAGAACAGAAGCAAAGAACAAAGTGCTAGCAGCAAAACAGAAGTCCTGGGAAGAATTTGGAGAAAAGCTAGAAAAAGATGCACAAGAAAACCAGAAATTGTTCTATAAGACCCTAAAGAACATGAGGAAGGAAAAACAATGCCCTCTCAAATTTATAAAGGACAAGCAAGGCAAATTGCTTACTGCCCCGAAGGAAGTAATGGAAAGATGGAAAGAATATTTCTCAGAACTCCTGGATGGTGAGCATGGTGAAGCATCAGAAATGATAACCACTAGCACAGAAGAGAAAACCAATGATGGTGAAGATGACATAAAGATGGGCAAAGCAGCAGGGCATGATGGTATAACACCAGAAATGGTTAAGTACATGGGAGCATCAGGCGACCTATTACTCTTAAAGGTCCTACAGGCAGCATGGTGCAACAAGACCATACCAAAGGATTGGGAGATTGCCATCATAACACCAATTTTTCAAAAAGGGTGACAATCGACAATGTGGAAACCATAGAGGCATATCCCTTCTCAGTGTCCCTGGTAAAATCTACTCTAGAATCCTAGAGCAGCGACTCCGACGCCTAGCTGAGCCACAATTGGATGAGGTCCAGTGCGGATTCCGAGCAAACCGAAGTACTCAAGACCTAATCTTCACACTCAGACAGCTGAGTGAAAAGGCCCTTGAGTATAAGAGTGAGATCCATCTTTGTTTCATAGATCTGGAAAAGGCGTTTGACAGGGTCCCCTGGAGCAAACTTTGGGACTGTTTGGCAAGGAAGAATATTCCAGCACCTCTGATTCATGCTATACAGAGCTTCTACAAGTTTTGCAGAAATTATGTGAGGACAGCAAACCATAAGTCAGAAGAGTTCAGGACCACCACTGGTGTAAGACAAGGTGATATCCTATCACCTTACCTCTTCATACTCCTTATGGACGATGTCATCAAGGCATGTAAGGAGAGAACAAGAAAGTATTCAGTGGGGTACTGGAAGATGGGACAGGTCTATATTTCGGAGCTGGCATTTGCTGATGATGTTGCCCTGATTGCTAAATCAGAGGCACATCTCCAATCCAACCTGCAAGTATGGAAGGAAGAGCTGGAGAAGAGAGGGATGGTCATAAGCAGCTCTAAAACAAAATCCATGGTGATATCACGAGAAGAAAGAAAATATCAGATTAAGTAGGGAGAACAGGTCCTGGAGCAGGTCGACCCCTTTAAATATCTCGGAGCTATTATAGACCGAAAGGGAGGCATCAAAGAAGAGTTGGCCACTCGAAAAGCAGCGGCTGGGAGACTTTTTTCAGGCCATAAATCGTGGATTCCTCAGCAAGAAAGAGGTTGGTAAGAAAACGAAGATGGCTGTATACCGCTCCACCTATGTCCCAGTCTTGACATATGGATGCGAGTCGTGGGCAATGACTACAACCCACAAAACCCAGATCCAAACCTCAGAAATGAGGTATCTGAGGAAAGTGGTTGAAGTAACAAGAAGAGACATGGTCCGCAACCAGACGATCCGTCAAGGCTTAAAATCCCATCCGCTGCAGACCCAAATAGAACAGTCCCAGCTAAGATGGTTTGGCCATGGCTGCAGAATGCGAGAAGATCGGCTACCACGACAAGCATGGGAAACAAAGAGCCAGGGATCCAGACCTCCAGAACGACTCAGAGTCCGCTGGGAGGACAACATTAGACAATCTTTGAAGGACCGAGGACTAGAATGGAACCAGGCCAGGAAAAAGACAGCTGATGGAATGGTCTGGCGCTCTCTCTTCCAAACCTCTACACCTCACGGTAGAAGGAAAACGACTAAGTAAATAAGTTTTAAACTCGCCGCTGTGTCCTTATATTTCGGCGACTCTCCCGTACGAGAAAGCACCGTCTGAAGTCCCATATGATTTTCGTTTAATCTCTTGGTTTGAGGCGATCTGTGCTTTTTCTGTACTGGTTTTCTCTTCTTGTCACTACACACTTATCTCTTTCCTTCCTTCCTAGGTGTCCTTTCGTTACCCCCATATGAGGCTTTCATTCTATCCAAGTTTTATCGAAATCCGGTTTAGGTATGTAGGTGTAATAAATTTTTAAAGATTATTAGCTAATTTTTAGCAGATGTGATGACGATGAAAAAATGTTAATTATATTTAAAACTATTTATATTTGAATAATATCATTTCAGATCTCATTCATACTCGATCTCCTTTGGTGAATTATTATTATTTAAATGTCTTCTAACTAGGCTTGCTCTTGTAGTTTTAGATTTTCTTTCCTGCTAATGCAAACTTTTAAGGTCGGCCTTATTTCCTATATTCGCTATTCCTACCTTCTTCAATGCCGGTCGGCTAGACGCAGCGCCAATTTTTCCGCCACCTTCAAACTTCAAAGCAAGTCCCACCGCGCTGTTTCTGCACTCTTATCTGTGTGTGTGTGTGTGTGTGTGTGTGTCTCGCGTTACACATTTTTTTCACAAACAAAGCAAGTGGTACCAAAACTCGCTACACTCAGTAGTGTGCTGTTCTCTGGTGAGTGCTGAACAGATAACCACAGAAACCGTTGAAATCAGAGGACCAGTCAATGGAGCAGGAACCATGACACTGCCCATAGCCCGAATCAACATAAGATCTCGCTACGTGGAAGATAGTGATAAGAGCAGCAGTGAGTGATGATCCTATATACCAGCTGGTAATAGGATGTAAAAATGTCTTTTTGGGTGACCCAATAAAACCTGTTGTCATGGCTGCAAACCATACCAGGTCAAGCACTAAAAAGGAGGATGGAGATCCAATAAACATTCATCGTATAAGGATGAAAAAGGCTCAAACAGCAGACAACACATTGAAGCCTTGTTTTGGCAAATAGCTGTTGCGTGATAAATTCTCGCAACATCGTTTTATTACAATATCTATTTTATAACGCAAGGGCAACAACTGCTTGAAATTTATAGTCACTTTTCTCGGTAAGCATTTGTCTTCCGCGTTGGTATTGAATGCAGTTAAGTTTTGAGCTGTGGTCTTTTTGCGCTGGACTGCGCATGACTGGTCTTGTTTTTTGTTCGATCGGTTTCCGCCCACCACTAGTGGAGTGAGCGATTTGAATGGCGAAAGAGATGCCTCGTTGAAGAGGGGATCTCCGCTATTTTTGTTCTGTCAGGGATGTGTAGTCCTCTTAATGGATATTTCGTTTATTCGAGATAATACCTCTAGTGTTTCCCACATGTCGGGAGGCGTGATATTTCTGTGTATTTCCTGAAGGCAAGGTAAATTGACTTTTCATTAACTCTATCGATTTTGCGTCGTGAGCGATTTCGATTCATAGCCTGTCTTCGAAAGTCGTCGTCACGAGATGTTTTCCCAGCTCACATGTCACTGTATTGTACTGCATCGGTTGATGCATGTCCCAAGGACCATTACTTGCTACTTTGTTAAATGAACTAGGTTTGGGAAACCTTTATTATCTAGAGGATATTTTTGAGGACATTATTTATACTTCGGCAGACGTGTCTGTCTTGCTGAAGTCAGACTAAGGAGAGTGAACTGATCTCATACATCTGGTTATCTCCTGGCTGTTATAGAAAAGGATGGAGTTTTTCACCTGGCTACATTTACAGCACTATGAAATATAACATGCATCTGACTCATCATTGTAATGCTGTCTACCGTCTATTGCTGTATTGAATGTTGCTGTGATAATGACTGTTTGATGTGCCTACATATTCGCGTAACCATTTTGTCACTGTGGCGTCCACAATAAATAATGAAGAAAAACGTCAACGGCTGTTACAAGAATCATTGACTTTATACGTCGTGAGTTTACTGACGTCCTATGTGGATTGACCTGTTATTTTTGTATGAACATTGTTTGACTGAACACATCTGCACACTACACAAAACCAGACATGCGGATACCATCCATCATCATATGGCATCACGCATCAATAGCCAAAGGCCCATAACCCTCCAGAGAAAGGAGACTAATATTTAGAACGTGGCCTACTCTACAGACAAGCTGGAAAAGGACCTAAACGGCACGGACAGCTGGTAGTGTCAAAATTCTACAGTGAGGAAATTATGGAGCAAGAGCATGCTACATCAGGCAGTGCTCACGGAGGAAAAGGGGCCACTGGTCAAAATACAGCATTGCGATATTACTGGCCAGGAATAATTGAAGACATAAGTTGGTATGTGAAATCCTGTTCAGAATGTAACCAGGTAACCTCATTCAGAAGTGTTGACCAGTTACAGGACCTAAGGAAGCATTGTTGCGGACGCAGGCCCACCAAGAATTCACACAAGAGAAAACAACAGGTATAGCACGTTTCACTAGCTTTGCCCAACTTCAAAATGCTATATCTCAGCGAATATATAATGCATATAAGTGAAATTTTGTGTGTGAATTTGAAATGGTATAGACCCTATGAATTAAATTTTTCATTAAAATGCGGCCATTGGTTTCAATTTTCGTCTCTTTGCGATATAATATAAAATCCTACTTGCCAACACACATCACACGCACACATATTGAAATGTCTACAGTAAATTATACGACCTCATTTGCACATTTTTGGTTTATCAAGTATTTGGCATGATTTTTGAGTGAAATTGCGTGAAATCGCACTTCTTGAACATAAAATAGTTTATATCCGGTGCAACGCACACATTGTCACTCAGAGGTATGTCTACAAAAATTATTGTGTGGTTAAGAAGGAAAAATGAGTCTGCGAGTACATTTTATGACATTACAGCAAATCACAAATAGGATTTTTAAGTATTTCTGCAATGAAGCTACTCGAGGAAAACTATATCATTCTATTTCAAACCCACAAAAGAGGACTATTCACGCCTTGGGGATAAGCAAACGATCATTGCACCGCTGGATAGCGACATCTGAAATGTCTAATTCCAGTGTTTTACACACGAAAATTAGGCCAAGAGTGGTGGATAATTTTGACAGAGAATTGATCCGCAGAGAAATTTGCAATATGTTTCACAATAATGAGGCAGTGACTTTAAGGAAATTGAAAATTTGGTTAAGAAAGAATAATGACATTGATATTTCCAAATCTACGCTATGGAGGACTATTAGGAGTTTTGGGATTCACTTTTAGAAAATATGTTGGTGGTAGAAACCTTATTTGTGAGAAGCCTCATATAGTTGCAATGAGAAGCAAATATTTACGCGAGGTCAGAGAAATGAGAAGAGATTGTTATGATTTTGTGTATTTAGATGAAACTTGGATCAATGCGCACCACAGTAATGAACGAGAATGGCAATCATCTGATGGAACAACTAAGAGACTAGTACCAAGCAGCAAAGGACAGCGCCTAATAATTGCACATGCAGGAAGCAGCCATCATGGGCTTCTAAATAATACTGAACTCATATTTGTTTCAAAATCCACAGATAATAGGGATTATCATACAGAGATGAATGGCAAGATATTTCAAGATTGGATTGTGAATCATGTACTTCCTTCATTGGATAGACCGTCGTGTTTGATAATGGACAATGCTTCATATCACAACGTTGTGGCACCAGAAGATAAAGTTCCTAATTCATCAAGTACTAAAGATGTAATAAAGATTTGGCTGACCAAAAACAACATTCCATTCAACGAAATGTCCCTGAAGCCTGAATTACTTGAAATTGTAAAAAAATACACAGCATACAAAGATATTTCACATAGACAAGGCAATCCATGAACATGGTCACAGATGTTTAAGATTGCCTCCTTACCATTCTCACTTAAACCCAATAGAATTAGTCTGGGCTAAAATTAAGGAACAGGTAGCAACAGAAAATAGGACGTTCAAATTAAAAGATGTTGAAATACTTACAAAAGCCGCCATCTCGAACATAGCCAGGGATTATTGGAAGAAATGTGAGAACCATGTGTTACAAGAGGAAGAGGAATATTGGACGAATGATGGTTTGTCCTTCATTCAGCCGAGATTGATTATCAATTTCTCAGAGACGTCTGATTATGATTCGGATAAAGTTTAATTTCTTTAAAGATGACCTTACCGTTATTTACAAGCACAGTAGAGGAGAAACTTTCCATTATGATATTTATGAACCGCAAAGTGGTGATACCTACTGAAATAATTAGATCAATGAAGGTCCAGTTTGGTAGCGCATTAAATGTCAATGACAAACAATGTCACGAGTATCTCCCATGCAGATCATTTAAGAAATCATCTTCAACAGGTATTCATATGCAAACGTGATGGCCACATTATTGTAATAGTAGACACGCCTATGCCTATTCAATTCACAGAATCTGTGACTGAAGTGGTAAAATTTCTTTTTTCGATACACAATAATTAGTATGCCGACAAAGATCAAAGGATTTCATCCGTTTGTGGGAACTGTACAAGATGCACAGATATAAAGTATATATTTGTTGGGTCTAACCCAATATAACATCGTATGCAAAAAATGGCATTAATACGTTAGACGGTTAATCAGATAATTACATTTGAAGTTGGGCAAAGCTAGTGAAGCGTGCTATAGATGCAGTGATAAAGAGAAAACAAAATCACAAGTCTACTGTTACACCAGTAACCATGGCAAATCTCCGTATTGTACAGAGCGGGGACGAAAGACATCCCACTCCGACTAGATATTGTTCGGAACACCATGACCTGGATCATCTAGAAAATTTGGTTAGTCAGCATCCAGTATTGAAAAAGCTGCGGAAACAAACCAGAACCGTAGGAGGTAGGAACCAGGGCTGTACCTGACAATTGATGGATACAGGCCCCACTTCGGTATACTGCCCCTTACAATAGAAATAGTTGTGGGTCCGGCAACGTTGTTTTTTGGCCGTAGCCAAACACAGTTCACTGGAAGCATTGTTGCGGACATAGACTAAACAATAGCAAGCACAGGCACTCAAGGATGAGATTGACTATCTCTTAAAATAGAAAATCATTTTAAATTATGAATCTCACTAAGTTCAAGCGTGGTGCTATTAAGGAAGACTAGTGGTGAACACAGGTTATGCATTGACTATAGGAAACTAAATGCTATTACTGAATCTCAGGTAGACCCATTACCTGACACCAATCAGTTGTTTGCTACATTAAGTAAGGCTCGGTATTTTTCAAAAGTAGATCTAAGCAAGGGATACTACCAAATGCCAGTGAAACCAGAAGTTAAGAGACTGTTAGCCTTTAGTACACCGGATGGACGTTACGAGTTTAATGTACTCCCATTTGGTTTAAAGAATGCTCCAAGTATCTTCTCCAGAATGATGAGGAAATTGTTGGAACCATTACATAATCCTCATATCAACAACGTCATGGATGACATTCTGATTACTACCACTACATTCGAGGAACACATAGTAGCGTTCTCCAGGTTGTTAAATAGACTGAGAGAAACGGGATTGACAGCACGTCCAGCTGTCATATTGAATGTGATAAATTGTAATTCTTAGGTCACACAATATCTACAGGGCAAATGTCTCCTGACCCAAAGAATGTAGAGAAAATGAGAAAAGCACCAAGACCACTAACTAAGAAGGATGTAAGATCCTTTGTGTCACTGTGCGGTTTCTATCAGAAATATATACCCCATTTTAACTCATTGTGCGCGCCATTAACCGACTTAACCAAAAAAGGTCAGCCGGATAAAATTCAATGGACCGCGGAGTGTTAACAGGCTTATACAGAGTTGAAAAATAAGCTGACAAATGAACCTATTCTTGCCCTTCCCGATATCACACAAGAATTCGTACTAGGAACGGATGCTAGAAATGTAATCATCGGTGCAACATTACTACAGCGGGCAGACACACCGCCACATATGCTTCTACCAGTAGCTTTTGCCAGTAGAAAGTTAAATACAGCTGAAAGCATTTATTCTACATTGAACGTGAATGCCTCGCTTTGGTCTGTTCGATCAACAAATTCGCCCCTTTTCTTTACAAGAAACACTTCATTGTTGAAAGCGATCACCAGCCTTTGATGATTTTAGCGTTGTCTAAAAACTAAATTCACGA